>ML792232.1:182851-259430 GCA_009831015.1 Picea engelmannii | reverse complement strand
GTGGGAATATCCTTTTGACTTCATGATTATTCATTCAAAGGACCCCACAAAAGGCCATCCAATCATTTTAGGGAGACCTTGGTTGGCCACAGCCAACGCTTTCATAGGATGTCGTGGTGGGGATATGTTTATCTCAAATGGTATCTCTTCACACAAACTTACTCTGTTTCCACCTGCCTGGCCTGTTACAGAGGAATTATGTTGGTTGAAGTGTCCTTATTTTGAGAATGAGGATGAGTAATCTTTATTCTCTGTTGATGAGATCCATGCACTGCAGGAACCTACAGAAGATGACATTTTAAGTCAATTTCTTTCTGTGACAGAAAATGTTGAGTTCCCACAGACCTATCTTCAATATGATCAGATTTTTAGAGAGGATTTTCAGGAACTAAGTGAGCTATTTTCCTCATTTTCACCAGCCTTGGTTTTCACTATTTCTGAACACTCAGGACCACATACCATTCCAGTAGAACTTAGTCTAGGTAGATGTCTATACATCAATTCTAAATTGAGTCTCAGTCAACAGGTACAGTTGACAAAAGTTTTAAAAGAACAGTCAGGGGATTTTGCTTGGGAATACACTGATATGAGGGGAGTACAACCTGACACCCTCATTCACCACATCTATATCCAACCAGGGATAACCCCAGTAAGACAGCCACAGAGATGCATGAATCCAATCCTAAAAGACTTTGTAAAAGAAGAATTACAGAAACTGTTGAATGTTGGATTCATCTATCCAATTTCTGACAGTAAATGGGTTTCACCTCTTGTTGTGGCACCTAAGAAAGTGACAGGAAAATGGAGGATGTGTGTATACTTTAGGGAGATGAACAAGGCAACCCTGAAAGACTATTTTCCTTTACCCTTCATAGATCAGGTTTTGGACACTTTGGTTGGAAAAAGATATTTTTCTTTCCTTGATGGATATAGTGGGTACAACCAAATTCAGATTGCTCCTGAAGACCAGGACAAGACAACATTCACATGTCCTTGGGGCACTTATGCCTATAAAGTGCTGCCTTTTGGATTATGTAACGCTCCTGCGACATTTCAGAGAGTTGTCCTTGGTGTTTTTGCTGACTTGATTCATGACTGTGTGGAGGTTTACATGGATGATTTTACTGTCTATGGTAACACCTTTAAATAAGCCTTGAGTAACCTGGAGAAAGTCATGATTCACTGCCAAGAATCAAATCTATCCCTCAGCCATTAAAAGTGAAAAATGCTCTTAACTGAAGGGATTTTGTTGGGTCACCATCTGTCTTCTGAAGGAATCAAAGTAGACCCAGCTAAAATTGAGGTGATAGTTAATCTTCCCTCTCCAAAAACTCAGAAAGATGTGAGAAGCTTCTTGGGGCATGTTGGTTATTACCGATGATTTATTGAAAACTTCACAAATGTAGCCAGCCCCATGTTTAAACTGCTGACAAAGGATACAAAATTCTGTTGGGATGATAATTGTCAGAGTGCTTTTGAGGATTTAAAAGCAAAACTGTCAATGGCACCTATTCTTAGAGGGACAAATTGGTCCCTTCCTTTCCACATCTCAACTGATGCCTCAGACACTGCTTTAGGAGGAGTGCTTGGGAAAAAAAAGAACCAACAAAATTATGCAATCTACTTCACCAGCAAGAACTTGACCCACCTTGAATTGAACTACACAGTAACAGAGAAAGAATTCTTAACAGTAGTTCATTCCATCAACAAATTTCGTCACTACATCACTGGATATGAGGTTTTTGTACACACTGACCACTTTGCAATCAGATTCTTGATGAACAAACCAGCCACTACTGGTAGAATCACCCGATGGCTTTTGCTGCATCAAGAATTCAACATTACCATCATTGATCGGCCAGGGAAAGAGAATGTAGTTGCAGAATTTCTTTCTCGGATTTGCCAAGATAGTATTGATACCCTAGTGGACGATAACTTCCCTGATGAACATTTGTTTGCAGTAGCTGCCAAGACCCCTTGGTTTGCAGATACAGCAAATTACTTAGCTACAGGAAGGTTACCAGCTCACTTATCACCCCCACAAAAGAAAATAATTATCCAACAGAGTGCTTACTATTCTTGGGTGGGAAGTGATCTCTTCTATACAAGTCCTGACATGATTATTAGGAGATGTGTTTGGGAAGATGAAATTCCCGAGATCTTCCAGGCCTGTCATGATGGGCCATGTGGAGGACATTTCTCTGACAAAAGAACAACATACAAAGTTTTGCAATCAGGATACTATTGGCCGAAATTGTTCAAGGATGCAACGAAATATGTGAGAAGTTGTGACAGTTGTCAAAGGATGGGAAGGCCCACTGCAGCAGATGAGATGCCCTTACGACCACAAGTTGTAATTGAACCATTCGATAAATGGGCACTATATTTTGTAGGGCCAATTGCTCCAATGTCAAGAAAGAAGAAGTATATCTTGGTGTGCACAGATTTTGTGACTAAGTGGGTAGAGGCAAAGGCCCTATATCAAGCAACTGAGAAATCAGTGATTGAGTTTCTGTACGAAGAAATTTTCACCCGCTTCGGTGTTCCACGAGAGATTGTCACAGACCACGGTGCTCAATTTACTTCCAAATTGATGAAAGAACTCACTAACAGATATGGGATCAAACACTGTAAGTCCTCTCCATACCATCCACATGCCAATGGGCAAGTGGAATCTACAAATAAAGTTCTAGAATCCATCCTGACCAAGACCATACACTTACATCATAAATATTGGGTAGATAGGCTTCCAGAAGCCTTATGGGCATACAAGACTACATGGAGAAATACCACTGGTCATACTCCTTACGAGTTGGTATTTGGTAAACAAATTCTCCTACCCATAGAATTCCAAATCCATACATTCTGCCTAGCAGCAAAACTGGGGTTGGATTTGAGTGAAGCACATAAATAGAGAGTCATGCAACTTAATGAATTGGGAGAGATGAGGCAGGATGCTCTTCAAAGGACTATCCTTGTGCAAAGCCAACGCAACAAATGGCATGACAAGTATATCAAGAAAAAACATTTTCAACCAGGGGATTGGGCATTACTTTTCGATTCCAAATACAAAACTTTCAAAGGGAAAATTACAATGAGATGGTTGGGACCATATGAAGTAGAAACTATTTTTGATAACGGTTCTGTCAGGATTAAAACCATAGATGATTCTCAGAAATCCTTTGTAGTAAATGGACATCGATTGAAAGTGTACAACAAGCCTTTGTCAAAAGATGATTTCTTGCAGGAAGTGGCCAAGCAAACAGAACTAAAGATAGTAAGGGAAGAGTCTTCTCCTCCTGCTGATCTTTGATCATTCATACTTTTTTAAAAACTCTGTAAATAATAAATTTTTAGCAGAAAATAAAAAATAAACAAATCAAATAATATAAAAAGAAAAAAACATTTATTTTCTTCTCTCTTTTGGATGTGTTGATGTTTTGTTTTCAATTTTACAGGCCTCTCAGAACAAGTGCAGAACTGAACTCACAACAGGTAAGAAGGTAAGACTGTTTATTTCATGAGATTTTCTTGTCAATATGACTAAATTGTTTTGAAACAAGTAAATTCGAGCTTGTTTGCTCCCTTTGTTTGCTCATTAAAATATGAAAGGGGCATTTATCAGGAAAGATTATTCTTTACCAGACCTGGTGAATTACTATGGGAAAGAAACCCCCTTAGAGTCTTCTTTTGGCATTTCCTCAGACTCTCCAAATATGAGGAAGCAATGAGCATGAACTAGCTTGGGCTCATAAAATCCACAAGAAGGTGATTACTGTTTAAAAAGTTATGTCTGCAAAATTTCTATCTGCACTCATGTTGGATGATGTGGATTACATCAAGATCCACCTTCCAACAAATCTCACTCCATCGACATCAACACCTTATCTGGAGCAGAGGTTAGAGATTATTTAGCACCCTGGACTCTGCATGCCTTAATGGCAGATGTCTTTGCTAACAGCCATGGAAATACACCAATTTCTCTTGGTTGATAGATCCTACAGGTGACTCGACACTAACACCTCTATTCGTACCTTCTAGGATGTGTTGTAGGTACCTTGAGGCCCATTGACATCACAGGTGGGTCATCTCGCATCGGTTAACAGCATTCATTAATGGCTGGTAATCCGATGATTTCTGTTTGTGTTCGACTCCAAAACATCTATTCACACAAATTAGACTTGTACCATGGGTGAAGCTTTGAAGCTGTTGAAGACATGATTTCAGTTGATCCTTCGCAGGCCAGAACAAAAGCCAGGTTCGGGGGTCATCCTCAGATAATCTGTTGTTATACACAAGAAGTTTTCTCAGAATGGTATTATTTGTTCAAATTCTTCTGCAGATTCCTGAGTGTTCCCTTAAGTACCAGTCAGTACCAGCACATAGTTCATCAGTTACAGGTTCATCAGAAAGACCAGAGAAGCTACAATTTTCACGCCCTTCAACTCCAGACTTAACTTCAAAAGACAATTCCACAGCAAGACTTGCATAACAATGGGGATAGGTAATTTAACTTAGGTGTGTTTAGTTCGTATTGATTTATTGTATTAATTTGCATACTAATAAGTTTGAACTAAGGGTGCCTTCATTACTCCATAACGTTTCATCATTTCCACGACCTGTACCTAATGAACTAACCTACCATGACATTTCATGTCATAAAAATACACCACATTACCGGAACTAAGTTCGATTTGACTCGGATATGATAACTCTACACCCCTATACGACCTTCATCATGTTCCGACACCCTATCTATCTCCACGATAATTCAAATATTCTCATATGATTTTCTTCCTGACTCCATTCTCCATCATATTCTCTCCCTTCGTCGCCCTCATCCAACCTTCGTTGCCCACCGATAGACTTCCCCTGTGATACCAAGTAGAGACATGGTAGCAAATCGCCATGAACCAGAGACATACGCCGACTTGGAATCCCTTCCGGAATATGAGGCAACCAAAGATATTCTTAAGCAAGCGGGGTGGGAGTCGTTTTTGAAGAATTTTGATGGATATAACGATGCAATCACGCTCCAGTTTGCTCTGCATTTTGAGGGCGGGTCCGCCAAAGTGGGGGAGCTCGAATTCGAGGTCACGAAGAAGTTCATTTCAGAGGTAATTCAATTGCCCACCACAGGCCAAAGATGGACAAAGGGGTAGCCTGTTGATAAAAATCTCTGTACGCAGTTGTTGAAACCTCAGTACCGGGAAACACAGTGGTCTGAGGGAACATCGCGGTCTTGGCTGGAACCACAGTGGGCTCAATTGTTGGCCGTCCTCCAGCGTTACCTCACGTGTGAGGGTCGATATACCATCATATTCCCCTACCATGCATGACTCCTGTTACACTTCATAGGTACTCTGTTGAACATACCTTTCTTTTTGTTAAAAAGTTTTAAAAGGATGGCCGAACAGGTCCAAAGGGATAATGAGTTTCGAGGGAGTTTATTCCACTTTGGTTTAGTTAAAATCTTGATTAAATATGCACTGGCGAAGAAGCAAGAAACTTTGGATCTATTCACCGTAAAAACCCTCGCCTATGCCCATCCTAAAGATAAGAATGTGAAGCCTGTTCCCCCACACAAAAAGTTGAACTCCAGGAAAAAGAAGGTCAAAACCCTGACTAAAGACTCTGTTGGGGACCCTGATCCAGAACCTCCAATTGATGACGAAGTAGAAACCAATACTGAAACTGGGAGGGACGCCACACCTACAGAGGCAAACATTGAAATCCTGAGTTCTCCCCTAGCTGCCGAGAACATAATGGACGTGGAGGAACTAGCCGAATCGACTGACAAGCCTAGGAGGAATCTGAAAAGAAAATGTAAAAGTGTATTGTCAGGAATGGACAACTCGGTGCCCAGTTATCCACCACAAGAAAGATTGGAAAGTGTGGATGGTCACGAGGAGGCTCCAGAGCCCTCCGAAATGACCTAGACTCTGTCCCAACTCATTCGAAAAAATCGTAAAACGAATCGACAGGCTACTATGCCCAAGGGAATTGTGCAAAATGAGTCCATTCAAGTACCAACTGGTACCCCTGTTCAGATGAAAAGAGAGTCCACTTCTGGACCTAGTCCAGCTGACACCTATGAACGAAGCCCAAATAAGTTCACTCCTAAACTCAGTCTAGCTCATAATTTTGATCCAGTTGACACTTATGAACGCATCCCAGATGAGTTCACTCCTGAACTCAGTCCAAATCATGATTCCGATAGAGTTCACACCCCTGCTCGTAGCCCAGACGAGTTTACTCATGCGTCTAGCCCTCAAGCATAGCCAGGACAAGATCAAACATTTGAAACCCATTGCGAGATTTCCTCCAGTCGATCCTTGAAACCAATGGTGGCGAAACTAGAAAGCAAAAATAACATATTGAAGGAGAAGTTGCATGAGTATATTGTATTAGATAGACATATTAAAACTGAGAACGAGCTCATGAAACTCAGGGTAACTCACCTCTTGTCCAAAATTGAAAGGTTAAAGCAGAGGAATAAGAATATTTTCAAAAGGAATAGGCAACTGCAGAGGACAGCCAGAAAACATATTATAATCAACAAAGTCCTCAAGAAAGAACTCAGGAATTTGAAGAAACAGGAGAGGCTACAAATGTTGGTTGCAGCCGTTGCAACCCTCTGATTGCTACCGGTCTTTGACTTTTGTTTCCTAAGGACAGGCAAAGACTTCAGTGTGGGGGCATCTTGGTCTCCAGTTTTGATCATGTTTTTGCCTATATTATATTCCAAAGACCTCCATTTCTATACCCAGAACCACCTTTTTGGCCTTGTTTTGACATAATTGACATCTCCCTACCACTCAATGGGGATACTTAAGGTATCTTTATGTTTCAAGCTATTTTTATGCATTTTGATGCTTTAAATTGATATTGGAACTAATGTCGCTTGGGTTATGTACCACTTCTATTTTTGGAACAGGATTGCCAGTACCAGGTACCGACTCGTACCCCATGGAGATACCAATGAAGCCGCTCAAGATCTGTGCGTTATGTTCAGAATGGGAGACAGAGAGATTCACATGACAGATGGAGTCATCTCTCACAGGATGATTGAAGGCATAATGATAAAACTGAGTCGTTAATTCTTCATCGTTCACACTTCGTGACACTACGTGTCACGAAGATGTGAAGACCGTTTTAAAATTGATTCCAAGCTATTTTCGGATTGGGGATCCATTTTTCTTTATGTATTCTACTTTAGACTGTTATGAACGAGGATTTATATATAACCAGGAGGTCACTCCTAAGATGGTTGGATTATGCTATGTTTTAAAATACATTTCTAAATATAATCTAGCTTGCGTTATGTTATCCCCCTGATATACGATTTGAGCTATCTCTTTGTGGATGGAACGTGAAGTTTACATAGTGATTTCATAGAATGATATAGTTGGTTCTGGTTATTCCTTACAGCGTTTGTGCCATTTGGTTGGGCCTGCCAAACAGGTGCAAGCCGTTGCTTTATGAATGTCATAGATTTAGTTATTTCAGTGTGTTAGTGTTTGCTTACATGATACTTTATAGTTTCAGAATTAAACTCGTTCAAAATCGTGTTTATTTATTCTTCAACCGAATCGTTCCAGCATACTGATATCTTTTGCGTTGATGAGTATTGAATGCATGTTTGATTCCTGTAGGTTTTAGAGCACGAACTTGGTTTGATTGGTTTCTATTTTTCAATTCGAACATCACTTAGAGTTTGAGTGAACTTTGCTTTGTTAGATAGTTAGTTACCCTGCTTAATGAGAATAGTTAGATTACAGTTAAATCAAAGGAAGCTTCCGGTACCAGTAGGGTAAGTAGGTTATTGCTCTGTTTTCCTATAGACAGACTTAGATTCATTTGTAATGTTCAGATTAAATGCATTTTAGGAAAGACTCTTTTTGTCATGGCTTGAATCGAAATGGTGATGATAGATGATTAAAAGTAGTGGTGGAATAATCTTGTGAAATCACACTTCTGCGTGGAAATAGAAGCACCAGCATTTAAGCATAGGACTATTTTCTGTTAATGACTTGAATAGGAAATTCTAATTTTTAGGATAATCATTAGGATTCAAGTTCTCAGAGTGAGTTTGTGTTTTCTTCTAAGGATACCATTCAGATAGCGATTAGAGCCTTACCCTCACATACAGTGTAGCAGCTCAAAGTTTACCAACCCTGGTTTGACAATTTAGGGTTTCAGGTCATTCAAATATTCAATTTAGCAGCCTGACAACGTGCACATATGGTGTGACCATGGGGCATATGGTAACGTTATATGCAACCGGGGGCTGGGTCTAAGCCCCAACCCGGACCCCCGCGCCAACTATTAAACAACTCGAATTTAAATATATTCAAAACCATATATATAAAAAGAATTACAGTGTGGTATGTTGGCAGCGCAGACTTTGCAAAGTTTTGGACCGGTGGGGAGGTCCGAGGTTCGATCCCCACTGACTTCCATAAATTTTAAACCATCAACCAATAACAAGGTGCCACGTTGCACCAAACCATTGGACAGAAAATGCCACATCTCAGCAGACTATTCATCCACCTAACTGCCAACTGTTCGCCACTCAGCTCTGCCACCTATCGTACAGTCCTGCCACGCGTCATACGGAATGCCACGTCAGCATCCGTACGGACTGTACAGTCAACATTCCTTTTTTTGCATGTTTGTCATTTTGAACAGAACGCAATATCTCTCTCTCCCGACGTCCGTTTGAACCCAAACAAGTTGCATTGGGTTCGTGACGATGAGTCATACACTCCCATTCGATTTGAAGTGATTCTGAGAACTTTGAATTTTTGAGCAAAATTTGATCCCCTGTATCATGTAGGAAAGGCAAGCATATATACCATAGGCCCAATCCTTTTCAATATTTAAAATGGCCCACAAAACCACGCTTCCAACTTTGAACAATTTCCCAACTTAAGGAAACTTTTATTGGCCTTTACTTTTAGGAACACATGATCTACCACATTAAATTCCTTGTGAGTTATTCCCTTATCAGCATAACTTTTATGTATGTCCTGCGTAGCCTTTAAATTCTGCTTAACTTTTGTAATTTTCTCTTCCATTTCTATAAGTAGTTCTGGACCAACTACTGCGCAGTCTGTTGGGTTTTCCCAGCTGACTGGTGTGTTGCATTTTCTTCCATAGAGTGTCTCAAATGGGCTCATATTCAGGGATTCTTGGTACCCATTATTGTAAGCAAACTCTACCAAGTGTAGATAATCCTCCCATTTGGATGGTTTATCCATGACATGCATCCTTAGCATGTCTTCAATTATTGTAATATCCCTAGGCTAAACCCAATTGTAAATGTAAATACAAATGCACATAAGATGGTGAGTTGTTTTGATATCATTTTTGTATGCACCTTTCATCGCATAGTGCACGCATGTACCGTGAAGTAAAATGATGAAGTGTGCACATTCTAGGATATTGCACGCAACATCTTAAGTGTGTGCGATATTAAGACCAGCGAGCCTTTGTGTATATGCTATGTTTTATAGGTTGGTGAGATAGTTTTGTGATTATTAGGTTGGGGAGCCTAGATGTTAAAAACCAGTTCGCCTATTTTTGTATATGTCTCATAATTAATATAAAATACGTCTTTGTGTGCAAACTGACCATGATAAAAGAGTATGGGGGACTAAACTCCACTAGTTAGGGAAAGGGAGGGCTAAAATTTAAGGAAAAGGGATAAGCTAGGGAGATTAAGCCAAAAAGGAATATTATATTAATATTTCTTAAAATATAAAGCATGGATAATTATTTTATCCTAATTTCCAAAGATGGGGACAAGTGGACCAAAGTAGCTCCCAACATGACAAGTGTCAAGTTGGGGAAATGCATACATATTGTTTGGACTTAGTTCATTTTCGGGGATTCTTTCCATCATTCATCCATCATTCCTTCCATCCTGTAGTCATCCATTCAGACACACCAGGACCATTCACTCACGCAACCAGCTATCCTTTGTACATTACTTTCACCGTACCTGAACTTGGATCCATAACCATAATCATTTATGTAGCTAGTTAGCTTGGGATATGGACTAAAGAAGCGGGTTGTCATGCCCGTGGGATATTGAAGAGGACGGTTTTCAGTCCCATGAGAAATTTCTCTCTGGGTTAGATAATTGTTGGGAATTGATTTCCTGAAGGTGCTAAACTACAACTACAGGGCTCTGAGACTTCATGTCCGACGTGTTGTTGAAGCTCGGAAAGGAAGTGGGGAAGCCGAAGGACTATTGAGCAGAGAAGGGGCATACTTCCTGGGTGGTTGAATTTCATGGGCTATCCTTTGAACATGTCGCATTACTTCTTGCATAGTCTTTACAAGATGTCTAAGAAATTCAAGCATGAGAAGGCTGATAGCAGCGTGTTTCATCACGGCTTGATTAGACTCCTCGTCTTCCACCATTTAAACCTTCATGGCGATAATTGGCAAGCCTTTCTATCTCGAAATGGGTTTGCTAATCCGGAGTCTGCTCAAATCGATAAGGCTGTGGTCAGTGAGACTTTGGTTGGACTAGTCGTTCCATTTCATATCCTTCTACCCCCTTCCGAACCCTCAAATTTCCCTGACATTGACCTACCCGATACCCTAACCAACCCATGCACAAAAGAAAATACTGAGGCCGTCAAGAAGCCTGTGAGTAACAAAGTCAAGGGTAATCCTAGTGTCGATAGTAGGGGTAATAAAAATGCTCGGTTGATATCGAGACTTTCCCAGAATAAACCTAAGCCAAACGTCGACCAAAAGCCCATAGTTTTGAGCGAGGACTCGGACTCCGATATCGAGCGTTTCCTAGCAGGAGAGTACCCCTATTCCCATGTCCTATGCTCCGAGCAACCCTATGACTATGTCTCTAATTTACCCCCTTGCCTAAAAAAAAATCCTAACTACCCAGGAATCAAGCTGCATAACGAAACCCCTGGTGACTTAAACAAACCCTCGCCTGTGATATCAAAGACTGAGAAAACATCATGCATCCAATGCAATGTGTGGCTAGAGCGTAATTACACTGACGTTCCCTTGTTGCAATCAAAGATCAAATTGTTAGAGGACCAAGTTACAGTGCTGTCGAAAGAACAAAACAGGCTTCAAGCTAATGACAAGAAACAAAAAACCACCAGTTTGATTGTCTTCAGGAATGTCGAAACGGCAACAGCCTTCGTCAATTCCAAATTATCATGATCGAGTTGTTTTCTGGTTGTCCAGGTATGAATTTCAATATGAATTTTTCTTTGTAAGTTTGCTCGAATTAATATAACGTATTCGGTTTTGCTTTCAAATTAGCTCTGTTCATTTTAATACATTTGAAATAATTTTGTTTCCTGTAAAGTAGATTCATTTTACTAAACTCAAATGTAGATATGATTTGGTTATGCAATTTTGTCGTGCCCAGCTTAGTATAAGCAATTGATTGGTTTTTGATTCGGTTTGGTTTGTTTTTGAATCAATTATGTTCGTCTGATTTAGGATAGTCGATTTGGTTTGATTTTGATTAGTTTCGTTTGTTCCTAATAAACTCAAAACAACCCTGTTGACTTTGATTTACTAGGAACGACTCTATTTTGTATTGAATTAAGATTCTCGTTTTGATTTGGATTACATTCGACCTATGCAAAATATCTATTTGCCAAAATCGTGGAGCTGTGTTGATTCATAACGATTGTGTCAAACCCAAACTGTTTCGATTTGTTCCTTTTTTATTTGATTTGAAAATGATTTCTACATGCCACGATTAGCATGATCATTTGTATGTGTTTAATATAGTTCTATTAATTTCAAAAATGATCCTGTTGATTTCGTTTGGATTCAACCATGATTTTTTTTATGGCTGAAGCGACATAAACTATTGCATGCATAATTTGTTAATTGGTTACAGTTTGTGTCGATTGGAATTGGTTCATGAAAATCATTTCATTGTTGTCGAATTATCTAATACGATTATGTTTACCTCAAATTGGTGATAACAAATTGAACAGAGTGCATGCATCTCTATTATCATTCGGTTGACCACGATTTAGTTTGTTTCAATTTGCATACAAGTTTCGATTTGAATGATTCTTTTGGTTTCTAATTAGCAATCAAATATTGTTCAATAGTTTGAATATATTCTTTAAGATTTGAATTGATTTTGAAACAATTATGTGTTCAATTTAGACCAGCTACAGAATCGCAAGATTTTGTAGCTAGTCTTAAAAATTAGATTTTTGACAATTTTATCAATAAAATGTCCTCTAAACTTGTCTATTCTTGTCTTCTTTCAGGTACATACGAATTACAATGATCAATTGGGCATGCTATGGCAGTTTAGGAGATACTTTGGATATGGTTTTGTTTTAGGTTGTTAGCTTGAGTCAGAAGTAGAGATTTGGGATATTATCCTCAGATTTTTGTAAACTGTTTTGATAATTCCCACAGGGATGTTTTACCCTGTGGGAAGTCTTTAAATACTTGTCAATTTTTTGTAATAAACCATGATAACTGGGGAGAGAACTAGAATATGGATTTATGATTCAGAGTAAGATGAAAGTTGATGTCTTGTAACAGCTTTCGCTTTCAATATATCAAACTTTTGTTTCAAGTTTTCTGCATATCAGTTTGCAATTAATTATCGACTACTTTAGCTATCATGATTCTTTGCATGTTGATGTGATTTAATTTATATGTTTTCCATGTCTGATCTCTCTTATTTCAAAAGTACAGCAATTAGTTTGTTTCAGTTTAATGAATTACAGGTTTCCCTTTTTCGTTCTTTGCACACAGATTTATCTAACTGCGACGATTTGTAAATTATAAGATTGCTGTAATTTTTTATGTCTTGTTTGTCCTGTTATTTATATTTCAAGAGCACGTCAGATTTCTGTTTACGAGAAGCTCGTGGAGAATCTGGTGTGGGTTTCCTCCCACCAATCAGCTGAATCGACCATCAAACACAAGACAAACCTGAATCGTTACTTCAGGTCAGTTTGCTAGTTGTCATTTAATAGTTAATTTATTAGTGTTATTTAAGTAGTTTAGTTAGATATATATATAGTTTAGATTCTTAGTTAGAATTATCATTTTAGTTTCTTAGCTTAGATATTTTTTCAGTTTATTTCTTTCTCATAAAATTATAAAAATCAAAAAACAATAGTTATGCTGTCTTAGGACAGTTTACAAATTATTTTTGCAAGTTTTCATCTAAATCTGTAATTTGTAAATATTGTACATTTGTGATTAAGATTTAATTCTATTGATAGTTAAATGTTAAATTTCGTAGAGTTATTGTAGTATTAGATAGTAAATTGTATATATTAGTAGTTCAGATTTGTTTATTAGTTTGTTTTAATTGTTATTTTTTTTTTAGATTAGTTCATTTAGAGTAGTTTTCTTTTGTTTTTCTAGGACTTAGATCGGCCAAAGGAGCCGCTAAACCTATCAGGGTGGGTTATCCCAAACGTATTGGGTTATTTAGACAACCCCATACCGGATCCACTCTTCCAGTTGGCAAGCGTTCAATTTCGCCTGTCAACAAATGGCGCTAGAAGGAGGGCCTGGAATTTATTAATGGCACGAGGTGGTCGCAAGACTCCTCCACCACCTAATTTCTCACCTATAGTGACAAGAATTCATTTGAACGACAATATCCCCCCTCAAACAGCAACCACATCAACCGACGATCCACAGATCACAGTTGAGCCAACAATCCCAAACCCTACAAGTGGTGACATACAAGAGATTGTTCGCCAATCTCTCATAAGAACACATAGTGCCTTAGCCCGTTTGAGGCAACCAAATCGACCTTTGGACCAACATTTATATTTCTCTGATATTAGAGAGCAACTCGGAAGCGCTAATCTCACTATGAACCCTATAGATCCAATCCTCACTCCTGCTGCAGGAGGATCTAGAATACCTCCCTCACCACCTCCATCATCCCCTTCTTCTTCTGGAGAAGACTCTTCTGACAAAGGTAGTTCACCTTCTCAGCCTTCCACACCCACTATGAAAATGGACAACCAGAACAATCCTACTAGACCTTGGCTTGACCAGGATGTTGTAGTTGTACCTGGAGCTCAACATCCCTTACCTAAACATCCGGAGAAATGGCTTCCCAAGTTTGACCCTGACTCAAAACAGATCACTGAAGATCACATTAAATAGTTTATGTTATCCATAAGACTCTGCAATGTTGAGCATGAAGACGTAGTCTGTAGGTTGTTTCCCTATACTTTCGAGGGCAATGCCTCTACATGGTACTTTGCCCAGCAACCCCATACCATCGTGTCTTGGGAAAAGTTCGAGTCTTGCTTTTTGGAAAAGTTTGGAGAAGGTACACCTCCGGAAGTCCTAGTCATGGACCTTTATAGCTTATGAATGAACCTGAAAGAGAAAGTTAAAGACTTTAATCAAAGATTCTTAACACTTAAAAATTGAATCCCCGTGGATTCCATGCCGGCCGAGAATCTTATAATAGATTACTATGCTAAAGCCTTGCATCAAAGTATAGCTATTTGGGTTAAACGATCTAAGAAAGCCACGTTGTTAGAAGCCTTCGAGGAGGCCATCCAGATTGAAAAAGACATACTTAGTCTAAGAAAAACTGCTAGCAACGAAACAGAGACTAGTTCATCTTCCAAAAAGAAGATCGAAATCCTCCCTAGACCTACTCAAAGTAAAACACAACCTGAAAGATCTGATTTAGAAATCTTAACTAAAGTCGTTCAAAAACTGTCGAATCAAGTTATAGATTTAAAAAGAACGGCCGAAGAAGCTTCGTCGAGCAAAGGGCCTTACAATCCCCCGTTCTGAAAGCCTTTTCCCGCTAACCGACCTAATCCAACCACCGAGGGCCTTAATCTAGAAAGTCTGCAATACGCCCTTCAAATGATTCTAGAAGCCCAGGATAACTTGGTGCCTCCTGAGATTCTTGAGGAGGTTGTTGAACAAGAGATAGTTCAAGAAGAGGAGTCTTCTCCAAATATTTTTGGACACTTCTCGGATAGCATCTTTCAAGCTAAATTCGAGACAGTTCATCCTTACAACACTAGGAATAAGACAGCAAGCAAACCTTCTTCCGAGAACACTACGACTTTTCCCCCAAAGCAATCTAAACTAGCTGAAACTAAACAAAGTCATCTGAACCCCAACTTAGATTATGATGTAGTTGAAGATCTTAAAAATTTAAGGGCTAATATTTATGTTTATGAGTTACTAAAATTTCCATCTTTGTTACAAAAAATGTTACAGAATATTGCAGAGAATGGTATAAATGGTAATTCAAACAAGATTGTTCAGAACAAAGTTCCTCAGAAGACTTCCACGAAGAATAATCCTGATCCTCATGATAAAGGAAGCCTTCCTGTAAATATTGTAAATAATGTAAATAATGTAGATAAAGTAGCTTTGGAAACTGCGAGTAAAAAGCCACAAACTACCACCCTTAGCACTCGCAGAAATGTACCTCCATTTTTGTTAACTTTCGAAATCTTTAATAGAAACGTGCACAATTGTATGGTAGACTCAGGAGCGTCATCCAATGTGATGCCATGGTCTGTGTGTCAGAAGATTAATGCTAAAGTTGAACCCTCCACTTTAAAAATCACCCAACTTGATCGAACTAGTGTTAAAGTTATAGGCGAATTAAGGAATGTGCTTATAAGATTATCATCTAACCCCAAAGTTCATCAAGTCATTGATATTATTTTTGTGGTTATTCCAGAAGTGTATGGTCTATTTTTAAGTAGGGATTGGTCAGAGCAGCTACACGGCTATTTCGCGACAGATTGGTCTCACCTATGGCTTCCAGAGAACGGCAAGCCCAACAAGATCAAGGTAAATCGTGAACACTACCTTAAGTTCACGGTCACAGATTTGAACGATCCCAATGAACCGTTCACACCTTATACTGATTCACCCAAAGTACAAGGGATGGATACCTTTTTCGGCAACTTCATGGCCGATACTTTAGCTATCACCAATCCAGAGCAACAGTCCGGGATTGTAGCATATGTGCAGCCAGCAGCTCCTACACAACAGTCTCATGTACCCGATAAAAATCAAATTTGGTCTCTTTATTTTGACGGGTCAAAGTCCAAAGAAGGAGCTGGTGCAGGCTGCGTTATTATCGATCTGGCAGGTAAAAAAAACATTGATTGCATGTAGGTTAGAATTTGAATGTACCAATAACACTGCAGAATATGAGGCTTTACTGCAAGGTATCAAAAAAGATTTAGATATGAACATTCAAAACTTGACTGTCTTTGGCGATTCTGAAATCGTGGTTAGACAGGTAAGAGATTCTATCCACTGCCTTTCTCTGCATCTTAAAAGCTACCAATCCGAGGTATGGAATTTAATGAATAAATTTTATGCTTTCAGTATAAATTCTATTCCTAGATTGAATAACTCTGAAGATGATCTATTGGCTAACGTAACTTCCAAAATATTTCCTGCAGAAGGCTTGTCCCTAGATGCATTCTCCGTCGAACTGTTGTTCAGGCCATCCATTCCCGACAACATCACGAACTGGAGAGTCTTCAACGACGATCAGCAGATTATTAGCTTCCTGCATATGGAAGAAACTTTTCAAGGCGCAGTCATAGACAAATTCACTCACAACAACAATTTGCGTGATTTCACGGTAATACCAGATCCGAGAACTCCTGAATCCTCATTCGACATGGTAAATTATATCCCTAAATCTGTAGCTAGATTAGAGAAATTTTATGACCTTCAAGATAAATTCAAAAAATCGGTCAACTGTAAAACCAATAGTTCCTCATTATCATATGAAAAAGTAAACTTAGGAACTAAGGACAATCCACAGTGCATCAATATAGGGGTAGGATGTTCTGAGTAAGAAAAAGATGCATTTATTAAATTGTTCAAAGAATTTAAATATGTCTTTGCATGGATGTATGATGACCTTAAAACTTTTGACCCTAACATCATACAACATGTCATTCCTATGAAACCCCAAACCTCACCCTTCCAACAAAAATTGAGAAAAATGCACCCTAAGCTTGAACCGACCATCAAAAAAGAATTAAATAAGCTCCTAAATGCTAAGATTATTTTCCCTGTTAGGCACACTCAATGGGTTTCTAACCTTTTCCCTGTCCGGAAGAAAAGTGGGGAAATCCGACTATGCGTCGATTTTCGAAACCTTAATAGAGCGTCTGATACAGAAAACTATCCTGTCCCACCCATGGAACAGTTCCTTCAACAGGTATCTGGTTCTGAGAGGCTATATTTATTGGATGGTTTCTCGGGGTACAACCAAGTCCTGATGTCTCCACCAGACCAACTTAAAACTACCTTCCGCACCCCATGGGGAAAATATGCTTACAGGAAAATGCCCTTAGGATTGATTAATGTCGGTGCCACTTTCCATAGAGAGATGGACATCGCTTTCCAAGGCTTAATCAATCAGTCCATCATAGTTTACTTAGATGAGGTGACTGTATTTTCTAAAAACAAAGCTGATCATCTAGCTCATTTATGAGTCGTTCTACAGTGATGTCGTAAATACGGCATTTCCTTGAATCCTAAAAAATCCATCTTTGCAGTAGAACAGAGTAAACTCTTAGGATTTATAGTGTCAAGCAAAGGGATGATTATCCCCGAAAGGACTCAAGTCATATCGAAACTTCCCCCTCCTACATCCAAAAAATCTATGCAGTCTTTCTTAGGCCACATAAACTTCGTCAGGAGATTCGTCCCCAGTTTCTCCGAAATGGTTAGACCTTTACAGAATTTAATTAAGAAAGATGCCCAATATCATTGGGGACCCTTAGAAAATCAAGCTTTTAATTCAATAAAGAAGGCCATAATAGATTCTCCTTCTCTCATGAGCCCCAACTTTTTGCAAGACTTTACGCTCTACACTTTTGCTTCTGACCATTCCTACGCCGCCATCCTAACTGAAAAGAATGTCAAAAACAACGAAGTACCCATTGCCTTTATGAGATCTGCTTTCAAAGGCGATGAACTTAATTACCCAGCGGTAGATCAGAAAGCCTACGCTATTTTCAAAGAAGTCAAGCATTTCCGGTCTTATCTCTTGAAATCTAGGACGAAGGTCATTGTCCCTTATCCAGTCGTCAGGAACCTGCTAGTGTAGAAAGAACTAGGAGAAAAGAGGGCTAACTGGGTCACCTCCTTGCAGGAGTATGACATAGAAATTACCCCAGCTCAAATAGTGAGAGGCCAAGGGTTATGCAAGTTAGTTGTTGACTCAGCCGCGGGACAACAAGAAGAAAACGATATGTCAAACCTAGGATAGCACAATCAAAATGAAATCTGCTATGCACAAAAATCTGTCAGTCCTTGGTATGATGATATCAAATTCTATCTTGAACATGGGTCATCCCCCCGTCACCTGGATCCCACTAAAAGAAGAGCGTTGAGATTAAAGTCTGCCTCCTTTCATTTGGTTAATGGTATCCTGTTTCTTCAAATTTTCGATGGCGTACTGATGCATTGTCTTGAGAAAGACGAAGCAGAAAACGTCTTACTAGAATTGCATGCAGGAGAAGTTGGTGGTCATTTTGGTGGTGACACCACTGCCCATAAAGTTTTGAGAGCCGGTTATTACTGGCCCACACTTTTTAGAGACGCCCATGCCTTGTGTCGTAAGTGTACTATTTTTCAGAAGGCATCAAGGCGGTTACAGAAACCAACCTTTCCTTTGCAGCCCGTCTTAGTAGACTCTCCTTTTCAGCAGTGGGGCCTTGATATCATAGGTCCAATCAACCCACCATCCTCACAATGGCATAAGTTTATCATAACAGCCACAGATTATTTTACCAAGTGGTCTGAAGCTGCTACATTAAGAACTGTGAATACCAGTCAGGTAATTGCCTTTCTCAATTCGAATATTATCACTCGTTTTGGTATCCCTAATTGTTTAGTATTCGATAACGCTTATTACTTTTCCTCTCTTGAGATGAGAGAATTCTCTTTGGAAAAAGAAATTAAATTGAAGTATTCTTCTAGCTATTACCCCCAGGGCAATGGATTGGAAAAATCAACAAATAAGAATCTGATTAAAATCATCAAGAGAACGGTCACTGAAAATCACAAAAACTGGCATAATGCACTGTTAAACACAATTTGGAATGATAGGGTAACCCCAAAATCTTCTATAGGTAACTCTCCTTTCTTTCTTATTTATGGCAGAGAAGCAATTCTACCACCACACATTCTTCTTCCTTCTCTACAGCTATCGCAGAAAATTCAAGAAGAAGATTGTCTCCCTTTGGAAAACCGAATTAACGCTCTGATGAAGTTGGAAGAGGTAAGAGCCCAAGCTAAACGTAAGTTAGATCAGCATCAACTATTGGTTAAAATCTTGTTCGATTCCAACTCTTCCTCTGATAGGAACTTCGAAGTAGGTGATCTCGTCCTAAAATGGGACAAACCGCATGAGGGAAAGGGAGAGCATGAAATTTCAAAACTTATGGCTTGGACAGTTTTTAGTTGCTGAGAAGTTGGGTCCTAGCTCTTTCCGATTGCAAAATCTAGAAGGACAGCCTGACACCTATCCGGTGAATGGCCAAGCCCTGAAAATATACTTTGCTTGATGACAACCTTTGTATATTATGTACATATTTTACTTTTGTTTGGTTTTCATTTTCTGCTTTGTTTTCGGTTTCTCCTTTGTGCTTATCAGGTTTTTTTTTTACACATACCTGCGTGTTGAACTATTCAGACAAAGAAAAAAGAAAATTCCTTCAATGAAATGACTGCTAAAAAATTGTATAAACATCAATTGTATATTTCTGAAATTTACATCTGTGTCGGCAAAAATTTTGTTGTTTGAAAGAAGTTAACTGATTTCGATCTCTAAGTAAAGCCTGTCACGATCATCTATTATCTTTTTACGTTGTCCCTATTCCTTAAGGGAATGACTCAGAAGATGTCTCCCCGCCTTAGAAATTTGGTTATGTAAATGAAACATCTTTGGATCTTAATAAAGGACAGTTCTAAAAAATTCTGATGAGGTCTGTAAAAAATATGTTAAAATATTATAATTTTCAGCATCACCCCGCTCGACTATATATTGTTAAAAAATAAAATAAATGATTAAAAGAGCTGTGGAAAGTGCTTGTAAACCCGTTGGGATGCTGAACAGGTCTGCTGGCAGCGGGTAAATGCATGCATGACGCCAAGACAACTTCGTCAGGGTACTGAATAGGCCCGCTGGCAGCGAAGAAATGTCGGGTATATGAAAATTCATAAATAAGAAAACCTATTAACCTTAACATGTCCTTTATTCTGATCTAGAACTTTTGGGCAGGATACGGATATCAGAGTGGGTTAAATGGAAACCCTGTTGAGGCTATGGACGCCTGCTGGCAGCAGTGGCTCTGTCAACAGTATTGGGGATTTTATCTTTAATGTCGTGGCTCGCTTGTCTTAAGGCTGTTATCAATTTTCATCCTTTAAACACTGCTGGAATGTGTGGTTAATGAAGATGTTTACACGATTTTTCTGGTTGTTATTTTTGAGTTAGAATTTTTCTCGTTATCCTAATCTGAATTTGTTATTTTTGGTAGAGATAACTGCTTCTACCAGTGTGTCACCATTGTTGGCAGCCAATTCACATTTTTCTACAGTCCTTATAAGCTTCGTACACCGATGTTTTGTAAACCTTGATTTTCGTCGCAATCCTTGAATAAAACGACACTATTGTTTCATGCATTTGCTCACTTACCTTGGTTCTCATTTTCACGACTGCAAGCGTGAAAACTTGGTTTTCGAAGTCACATTAAAATCGTCACTGGATTTTTGTGATCATTCTTGTCGATATGCCCATTTCATTTCCAATTTGATTATGATTATACAGTCAACAAGACTCCAAGATCCTTATTATTTGGCATTCTTTAATTATTAATATGATTTGTTAAGGCTTTTGATTCAATCGTTGGTTTATTGATGGTTTGATTTCTCTAGTCTTTGATCGATTCCCTTGACACATTGGTTTTATGAAAACACGTTGGTATTGTGGTTAGACCCTTGGTATAAATCGTTTCACACAACACATGTTTCATATGATCGGACCCTTGGTATTGATTTCAATTCATTGTTTGGTTTTGAATCTATGATAAAACTTTGCTCGCGCAAATGTTTGGTCGACTTACCATAGGTTTCATTGATTGATTGAATGCCATGGTTTTTAACATATGCATAGTGGTATGAACGTTATATGCGTCGTCGGTTGTACTGTGGAAATGATTGTTTTGCATGGGCTGAGCTAACTCCACCACCTTCACACATTCTGTAATTAATGATTTCCCCCTATCCATGTTCACCTTTGCTAGTTTTTGGGTAAGCCTGCGAGCGTTCTACCCCTGCGTATACTCTGTTCAAACCCTGGCCTGTTCACCTTGCTCACCATGTGTTGCTGTATATGGCACCGGTGGTGCGCATAGAACCAAATGGTAACCAAGATCTGTTGCTATTTGATAATGCTCGAAAGGATTTAGAAAATAGTGGTTGGCTCGTGTTTATACAGAGGTTCGAGGGTTTCAACCTTTCAGTTGCCCAACAATTCGCCCTCACCTTTGACGGGTGCAGGGCTAAAGTAGGTGAAATACAACTAGAGCTCAATGAAGAATTCATAAGCTCTGCTACAGGACTAGCAGCCACGGGCCAAAGGTGGTTTAAAAATTCCAAAGTTGATGAGGTGTCATGTCCATTACTATTCGTATCAAGGAAGGTTGTCTCCTGTGATAAAGGTATGCCTATTTCCACCCTCAAACCTAGGTGGCATGATATTTTGGTAATTGTGAAACAATTTGTGACCTGTGAAGGTCGGTATGGCTTGGTTTTTCTATATCACCTCCGGTTATTGATGAATTTCATGGGCTATCCTTTGAACATGTCGCATTACTTCTTGCGTAGTCTTTACAAGATGTCTAAGAGATTCAAGCGCGAGAAGGCTGATAGCAGCTTGTTTCATCACGGCTTGATTAGACTCCTCATCGTCCACCATTTAAACCTTCATGGTGATAATTGGCAAGCCTTTCTATCTCGAAATGGCTTTGCTAATCTGGAGTATGCTCAAATCGATAAGGTTGTGGTCAGTGAGACTTTGGCTGGACCAGCCGTGCCATTTCATATCCTTCTACCCCCTTCCGAACCCTCGGATTTCCCTGACATCGACCTACCCGATACCCTAACCAACCCATGCACAAAAGACAAGACTGAGGCCGTCAAGAATCCTGTGACTAAGAAAGTCAAGGGTAATCCTACTATCGACAGTAGGGGTAAGAAAAATGCTCGGTTGATATCGAGACTTGCCTGGAATAAACCTAAGCCAAATGTTGACCAAAATCCCATAGTTTTGAGCGAGGACTCAAACTCTGATATCGAGTGTTTCCTAGTGGGAGAGTACCCCTATTCCCATGGCCTATGCTCCGAGCAACCCTATGACTATGTCTCTAATTTACCCCCTTGCCTCAAAAACAATCCTAACTACCCAGGAATCAAGCTGCATAATGAAACCCCTGGTGACTTAAACAAACCCTCTCCTATGATATCAAAGACCAAGCAAACATCATTCATCCAATGCAATGTGTGGATAGAGCGTTATTACACCGATGTTCCCTTATTGCAATCAAAGATCAAATCGTTAGAGGACCAAGTTACAGTGTTGTCGAAAGAATGAGACAGGCTTCAAGCTAATGACAAGAAACAAAAAACCACAGGTTCGATTGTCTTCAGAAATTTCAAAACGGAAACAGCCTTCGTCAATTCCAAATTATCATGATTGAGTTGTTTTCTGGTTGTCCAGGTATGAATTTCAATATGAATTTTTCTTTGTAAGTTTGCTCGAATTAATATAACGTATTTGGTTTTTCTTTCAAATTAGCTCTGTTCGTTTTAATACATTTGAAATAATTATGTTTCCTGTACAGTAGATTCATTTTACTAAACTCAAATGTAGCTATGATTTGGTTATGCGATTTTGTCGTGCCCAACTTAGTATAAGCAATTGATTGGTTTTTTATTCGGTTTGGTTTGTTTTTTAATCAATTTTGTTCGTCTAATTTAGGATAGTCGATTTGGTTTGATTTCGATTAGTTTAAACAATCGAAATCAAAACAATCCTGTTGACTTTGATTTACCAGGAACGACTCTGTTTTGTATTGAATTAAGATTCTCGTTTCGATTTGGATTACATTTGACCTGTGCAAAAGATCTATTTGCCAAAATCGTGGAGTTGTGTTGATTCATAACGATTGTGTTGAACCCAAACTGTTTCGATTCGTTCCTGTTTGATTTGATTTGCAAATGATTGCTACATGCCACAATTAGCATGATCGTTTGTATGTGTTTAATATAGTTCTATTAATTTCAAAAACAATCATGTTGATTTCATTTGGATTCGACCATGATTTTGTTGATGGCTGAAGCGACATAAACTATTGCATGCATAATTTGTTAACCGGTTACAGTTTTTCTCGATTGGAATTGGTTCATGAAAATCATTTCATTCCTGTTGAATTATCTAATACGATTATGTTTACCTCAAATTGGTGATAAAAAATTGAACAGGGTGCATGCATCTCTGTTATCATTCGGTTGACCACGATTTAGTTTGTTTCAATTTGCATACAAGTTTCGATTTGAATGATTCTTTTGGTTTCTAATTAGAAATCAAATATTGTTCAATAGTTTGAATATATTATTTAAGATTTGAATTGATTTTTAAATGATTTTGTGTTCAATTTAGACCAGCTACAGAATCGCAAGATTCTGTAGCTAGTCTTAAAAATTAGATTTTTGACAATTTTATCAATAAAATATCCTCTAAACTTGTCTATTCTTGTCTTCTTTCAGGTACATACAAATTACAATGATCAATTGGGCATGATATGGCATTTTAGGAGATACTTTGGATATGGTTTTGTTTTAGGTTTTTAGCTTGAGTCAGAAGTAGAGATTTGGGATATTATCCTCAGATTTTTGTAAACTGTTTTGATAATTCCCACAGGGATGTCTTACCCCGTGGGAAGTCTTTAAATACTTGTCAATTTTTTGTAATAAACCATGATCACTGGGGAGAGAACCAAAATATGGATTTATGATTCAGACTGAGATGAAAATTGATGTCTTGCAACAAATTTCACTTTCAATATATCAAACTTTTGTTTCAAGTTTTCTGCATATCAGTTTGCAATTAATTATCGACTACTTTAGCTATCATAATTCTTTGCATGTTGATGTGATTTAATTTATATGTTTTCCATGTCTGATCTCTCTTATTTCAAAATTACATCAATTAGTTTGTTTCAGTTTAATGAATTACAGGTTTCCCTTTTTCGTTAAATGAATCACTTTGTACAAGTCTTTGCACACAGATTTATCTAGCTGCGACGATTTGTAAATTATAAGATTGCTGTAATTTTTTATGTCTTGTTTGTCCTGTTATTTATATTTCAAGAGCACAACAGCTTTTCGTTTATGAGAATCTCGTGGAGAATCTGGTGCGGGTTTCCTCCCACCAATCAGCTGAATCGACCATCAAACACAGGACAAACCTGAAGCGTTACTTCAGGTCAGTTTGCTAGTTGTCATTTAATAGTTAATTTATTAGTGTTATTTAAGTAGTTTAGTTAGATATATATATAGTTTAGATTCTTAGTTAGAATTATCATTTTAGTTGCTTAGCTTAGATATTTTTTCATTTTATTTCTTACTCATAAAATTATAAAAATCAAAAAACAATAGTTATGTTGTCTTAGGACAGTTTACAAATGATTTTTGCAGGTTTTCATCTAAATCTGTAATTTGTAAATATTGTACATTTGTGATTAAGATTTAATTCTGTTGATAGTTAAATGTTAAATTTCGTAGAGTTATTGTAGTATTAGATAGTAAATTTTATATATTAGTAGTTCAGATTTTTTTATTAGTTTGTTTTAATTGTTATTTTTCTTTTAGATTAGTTCATTTAGAGTAGTTTTCTTTTGTTTTTCTAGGACTTAGATCGGCCAACGGAGCTGCTAAACCCATCAGGGCGGGTTATCCCAAACAGATTGGGTTATTTAGACAAACCCGGACCGGATCCACTCTTCCAGTTGGCGAGTGTTCAATTTCGCCCGTCAATACTCTCTAATAAATAGTCCAAGATAAACGTGATCTGCTAGTTGCAGCAGCTGCAATAGAAGTTCTCCTCAAACTTGTGCATAAGACTAGGCACTGCAGTGCACACAAGCTATTGCTCTGCAATTCTGAGACTGCCTACCAGAATGAGAACTGGCCTCCTGTATTTATACTAATTCTGGCTAACTGCCTAGGCCGACTTCTCATTCTGGGTATCTCTCTGTTCAATATATATTATTATTTATGGATGACTTCTTCTCTTGGAGGCTAATAACCTAATATAAATTATCTTCTTGAGCCGACAAGTCTTCTAGGGTTATTAGCCAACTCATTAGGGTTTCTTCTTGCTTCCTGAAGTATTCTATCCTCATCATGTTTACACATGGAGGTAAATACCTCCCGCAGCTATCATACTATCAACACTCCCTCATAGCTAGGGAGGTATTACAGGTAATGGTATTGAGCACAAAAACATACCATTCACCCAGTAGCATCAACATAGTTGTATAGACTAGATCATGAGCACCATCATCATAATCAGTGTCATCAGCTACATCATCTCTCGAAACCATACTCTATATGAGTAATCAGACATGATGCTCACTCCACAAAGTGATACAGGATCCATTCTTCTAATATAGAAGAGTAAATGTTCTGAACCATTTTTCGTCTTGGAAATCTTTGTCCTTTGATTATCCATCTAACTGATGATCATTTCCAATACTGCTAATAGTCTTCAAGGCAATCGAAAAAAAATAGAACACAATTGTGTCTATCCATAGTAGTACATAACTACAATCCAGTACTATACTACCACACCAAGTAACACACAAGTAATTGATCAATAATGTATAGTCACGAACAGTGGAACACATCCACCACAGTAGTATACATCTACTGTCATACAATCTTTATAACAATCATCTGATATCAACCTGCAGAGAAACAATGTTATGATATAAACTGAATCATCTGGGCCAATATTTCACTCACATCTGTGATATCTGAAAGAATATCTACCCTCAAAGTAGAACAATGAGATATTTGGACTATTCTTCTCAAGCAAGGAAGAACAATTGTCATGTTTTTTGAACCTAGACCATTCCCCACCCTGGGTCATTCCTCCTACACTAATCAAAGTGCGCCCTGGAGAGAATGTATAAACCCTAAGGAATGTCTGTCTCTGATTTTTGAGCCTGGACCATTCCCCATCCTGGGCCATTCCTCCTACACTAATCAAAGTGCACCTTGGAGATAATGTATAAACCCTAAGGAATGACTATTCATACAATTTCCTCTGTTAACCACAAGAGGAAAAGATTGTCCTGTATCAACCTCCAAAAAAATACCATTCCTCATGTTAACCATAATGAGAAATCGATGCCCGGAGAGGCGGGCCAGTTTTCTTGAGTAACCCTCAAGAAGAGAGACTGCCCTAGACCACTCCCCATGTTAACCACAATGGGAAATCATTGTTCATCAGAAATATCAATCCACTTTCTGAACAGGAAAGAATCTTTCCAAGATGGACTATTTTTCAATCTTGAAAATGAATGTCCTCTATAATATTTTCAGTGCTCCCTCCTAAACTATGAGTCATCTCTTCCTTTTTCAATAAGGAAGTTGTCTCCACGAGCTCCAACTTGAGCATGCAAAATCTTTCATCTTGGATAGAAGATTTACCAAAATGTCTGCTTATCTGCTCATCTGTGGAGATATGTATTGGAGAACCACTTTCTCCTTTCTGGACTTTATCAAGGATAATGTAATGCTTGATTTCAAATGTACTTTAGTTTGGAACACTGATTTTCTATGAAGGATTCATGTAGCTCTGAACAATAGAGTATATCATTGTTGGAAAACTGGAACATATCCATGTGGCACTTCTTCTGTCATCATGAGATCTGATCTATTGAGTAATCATCTTTATACAATATCTTTGTTATAGAAAATCTTCACCACGCTTCTGATGTGCACTAGAGGTTCGCCACCAAGTTGTCTTTTTCCATCTGTATACAAGGGTCTCTTTTTGGTATGCCTCAAAGTCTTGAGGTTTCTCTTCATACACTCTTTGTTCAATTAGTCTTTGCATTTATCTGATGTAGAACTCCAACTCATGGATGTTGTGGATGATATAATGACTCATGTAGAGATATGTCTGGTTTACTGGAACAAATAATCATCATAGTCTTCTCCCTCCATCTAGGAGAACCCCTAGGTCTGGATCTTGATATGCTTGTATATATACACTATTCTTCACCACAACTTTTAGTTGATTGCTTTTAGTGAGTTCATATCAGGATGGTAATCTTGCGATTCTTAATACAATGACTGGTTTTTCTGGCTTCTCTTTCTTTCTTGGAATATTCATGTTCTTCTTGATGTGTTTCTTTAGTTCTCGGGTCCATGGAGTTTCTTATAGATTCCATGCCCTAAATATTCCATTTCTTTCTTTCATCATAGGATCATGGATGTGGATGGACAACCAGGGATACTTTAAGGCTTCTCTTCGAAGCAGACTTCTTCTGAGGTTGAATTGGACATGTATTATCTTTCATGGCTGCTACCATGGATATATACTTCATCTTCAATGGATCATAGGATTATCTCCCTCCTAATCCTTGCTTCATGTATGATGCATATAATCAGCTCCCTCTGTCTAACAGAGTCCACACTTTCATCTGCATCTTTATTGTTTTCTACAATATATAATTGGCTCTCTTTGTCTAACAGATTCCACGCTTCCATCTTGTTGTCTTCTACAAAACTACCATAAATCTTTCTCTAATTTCCTCTAGATTGATGACTTCTTTCTTTCTTTGTCTCTTCATGATTGATCTGGCTTATCTTGCAGTAGCTTCCACATTATTTGTTTGACGTATTTCATCCTTTCATGTGTATTATCTAATGATATCAATCCTTATCTTGGTGTTCTTCCATAGGTATAGTTCTTCTTAGTCTTTAGAAGAGTATTGTATTATCTTCCTTATCCTTATAGGTATAGTTCTTCCTTATCTTGTATTATCTAAGAAATAAGAAGAGTATTGTTACCTTTAGAAGAAGAAGTCTCTTTCATCCTACTTAGTCTTATTTATAGGTTCCTTTTCTTCAGCAATTGATTCTTCATGTTTCTCCTTCCTTTTATTGATCTTGGGACAATTATTCTTGTAGTGACCATACTTTCAACAGTTGAAGCATTGTATTTCTGAAATATCTTTCTCTTGATTTGTCTTCTTCTTTGAACCAAACTTCCTTTTGTTCCTGATGTTCTTGAATCTTGTTGTGAAGTCTTGATCATCGTACTTATTTTGGGGTTTCTCTTTTGCACTGATCCTTGATTCTTCTTGAGAAAAGCAAGTTCAAAGATCTTCAGATGTCGGATACCCGTTTCTTGTGTTCATGCTTGTGGAAAATGCATCCCGCGTCTTTGGAAGACCATTGAGTATTATGTTTACCAATTCCTTCTCTGAGATGATCTCTTCAATATCTTATAGTTGATCTCTTAACCGAGATATTCTCACAAAGTATGATGTTATGCTATCCTCATCATTCATCTTCATGTCACGGAGCTCATTCTTCAGACTCATAACTTGTCCAATGTTTCTGACTGAGAAGAGATTTGTTAGGGAATCATACATATTCTTTGATGAGTCAAGATGGGAGATGTAGGGTATCAAGTGGTATTTGATAGAGTCCACTATGATACTCATGGAATTGATGTCACCATCTTTGAACATATCCATAGTTGCAATGTTCTGTGGTTCCTACTCTTTTCCTTATTCAAACTCTGGTTTCACGATCTTTCCTTTCACGATATCCAACACTTTATTCTTGGCAAGGATGAGCTCAATACTTGTCTTCCATGCTCTAAAGTTATAAGCTCCATATAACATTTTCTCTGACTTCATAGAGTAACTCATGGTTGCTTTGACTTGGTCAACCGTATATTTGACCAAAAATACAAACTTCACGTCTTGGCTTGTTGAGAGTACCAGGAGATGCGCTAGTCTAGGGCGCACTAATATGTCTAGAAATTAGGTAAATCCATTCACTTAAGGTGCCTCAACGAGAGGATTAGGGTTTCTGCAACTGCACCTGCTAGTAACACTAGCGACAGTGCTATGGTGACTAGTCCTACGGTAGCGGAAGTTCTTCAATGAGCTCAATATCCTTACGGCTATGTTTCCTTCCAACAAGGAGGTGTGGGCCCATAACCTGTTAGGATATAATGGATGTGCTCATTTTACCATTGACAATATCTCTATTGTCACCCAACCATAGGCCAAAGCCACCCTCTGAGCACCTTAACCTTGACAGAGAATCACTCCGGAAGAAAACCCTAGGCTAGATAGCCAAACAAAGGGTAGCGCACCTTTCCCCAAGGATAACACACCAACAAGAGCTTATCATATGTTCCAAACCCTAGCCAAGAGATAGTCCAAGCCAAACGTGATCTACTAGTTGCAGCAGCTGCAATGGAATCTCTCCTCAAACCCGCGCACAAGACTGGGCACTGCAGTGCGCACAAGTTGTTTCTCTGCAATTCTGAGACTGCCTACCAAAATGAGAACTCACCTCCTTTATTTATACTAATTCTGGCTAACTGCCTAGGCCAACTTCTCATTCTGGGTATCTCTTTGTTCACTATATATTATTATTTCTGGTCGACTTCTTCTCTTGGAGGCTAATAACCTAATATAAATTATCTTCTTGAGCCGACAAGTCTTCTAGGATTATTAGCGAACTCATAATGGTTTCTTCTTTCTTCCTGGAGTATTCTATCCTCATTAGGTTTACACATGGAGGTAAATACCTCCCGCAGCTACCATAATATCAATAGTGCATATGTGGGTTGTAGTGAGCCAAGAGGCGTACACACGTTGGCTGCACTACTGACAGGTCATGTACCTGTTGACAGATTGATATCTATTGAGGATTGTTGCCTCATCTCAGTTGGTGTTGAGTATGTAATTTGAGTCTTGCATAATAGAGTTGGTTCTCTTGTAGAATTGTACTCTATTCAATTGTTCCTGATAAACCCCTGGATTGTTGTCCATAATAAAAAGAAAAATTGTACATACATCTTGTGTTCTTTGTGATCCTTGTGGTGATGACTTGTTGATGATATATTGTTGATATATGTTCACATATAACTAGTTATAAAATACAGCAAAGGGTAATGAACAAATGTTGAATGTTAACTAAGAAGTTTTGTGCAAGAGGGAAGATTTGGGAAAATATCCCCACACTCATTCACCCCCTAAGTGTGGTAGGTGTGTCCAATAGTATAAATAAGTAGTATCTAAGAAAGGTAGATGGAAATTGGATTAGTGCATGACTACTAGTGGCTATGTGCATGATGGGTTGATTTTGGGTTAGTTCAAGAAGTTTTAAATGCTTTGTGCTACTAAGGAGTTGGCTCTGTGCCTTGACCTGATTTTGAGGAAGGTGGTTCTAGTGCGTGGTGTACAGATCACCTTTCCACTACGGAATTGGAATCTGTGAATTTGTGCACTAGAGTAGATGAATGTAAGGAGATTGAAGAATAATAAAGAAGAACAAGAAGTTGGTGGACATAGCCCCACACTGGGGTGAACTATGTATATCCTATGTCTTGATGTGCTTTGTGTGATGTTGTTTATGTGGTTATTTTCTTAGTGTTGTTGTTGTTATGTATAATAAATTCCTCTGATATTGTATCTTAGTGCTTAATGATGTGAATGAATGTTATATCTGATTTAATGTCATGCGCTAAGTGATTGGAAGTGATAGATCTTGATTATTACTGTGATGCTTTGTAATAAGGGTTAATCTGCGATGTACATGAGAATTATAACATAATTCATCTTGTTGGCTAAGTGCTTTGTTAAGTATTATAATCACATATATGTGTCCCAACTTGGTTATAGACACCTGAGTCTTACAACCCCCCTGCCTCTACCTCGGGTGAGACTTCATCTGCTTCGTAGGTGTTTCCAAAAGGGTCGGTAGTTAGGGTTTTGTTGGTGCATTGTTGAAGCATTGAACCTTGGGTCTTCCCCTGTGTCAACAAAGGGTTCCATTGTCGGGACCTAAAACTGTGATTGTTGGGAACTGAAGAAAATAAAAAGCTTTGTGTGTAGATTTGTTGTTGTAGTGCGTAATATTCTACTTGACTTGTGAATCTATGTGCTAAGAAAAGAAACCATATCTGAAATAAAGAGGTAAGATCTTAAAGTGTTGTTCTTTGGTGAAGGTAAGATAAGTGGAAATTGTTGGCACAGGGCAGAACCAGGGTTCATCTCCAAGAGTGCACCAACAAGCCCTAACTACTGGCCCTTTCAACAACACTTGCAAAGTAGATGTAGTCTCACTCGAAGCACTTATGAGGGGGTTACAGGAAAGGGATGTCTACAACCAAGGGGAATATCAAGTGGATCTAATACAAGAACAACACAACATTCATATATCACTATCAACTTAGAGCTATTCTTCACATCTACTTATCAGATTTAACATAGTATTACAATCACAATATATCAATGACAAAGATAGAATATCAGTCACACACAACACTAAATATACGTGGTTCACCCTCTCTCTAGGGCTACTATTTTGTATAATATATTAAGATGAAGCATACAGTTCTTATATGCGCTCTTAGCTAGCAGATCTCTTCTCTTCTCCTCTCTTTCTCTCCCCTCCTTGTGCACCCAGTTGTAGGGTTGATCTTCACACCTAGCTAAAGATATTACAATACCAGAAGGATCTCACACTCAACACTTCTCTCTCTCACAATAGTAATATCTCACACAACAATACCACTAAATCGACAAGAATATCATACCAACCAAAAGTACCAACCCAAACTAGGCCTTCATGACCTTTATTTATACATTACAATCACTTCAACAACATACTTAGGCTGAAATCTAGGTCTCAAAACCCTAGATACCAAAACCCTAGGTGTCTAAAACCCTAGGTCAACTTGACCCGCGTTTTTGGAGCTTCACCAACCTGTCTTTCCTTTCTTCTTGTGCAGTGCTCCAAAGAATCCAATGGTGGATTTTTCCACTTGCTGAGTTCTCCATGATCCTTATTTCTTGCTGATATGTCATCCTTAATATTCTCATCCAATGGCTTGCTTTCTCAGACTTCACTCCATATTTTCTTCTCTTTTGCTTACTTCGACCCAGTAACGGTATTGTGTCTTCCATGAAGTTCACATTTTCCTTTTTCTTACTTGATCTTCACTTGCTTCCATACCCAAGGGCCATTAGGCCCCCAACACTCACCTGTGACTAGTCCCGAGGCACTTTAGATCGAAGATTCCTCTTTTACTTTGATTCTTGACTGCGTAGTGCAACCTCTACTTTCTGCTCTATGCCTCATTTTCCTCCTTTGTGCAGACTGTCGTTTCTGTGTCTAGTACCCAGTTTCAACTATAGCTGGTACTTAGACCATTTTCTTCATGTTTCTAATGAGATTTGTGAGGCAGTTGGTTGTCATAGTACAACTTCAGTCAACTCCCATTCACTAATCCTTCCTTCCATTCTCCATTCAACGTTTTCAATTGCGTAGCTCTTCCCTCTGTAACATAAGCAATCTCATATGGCCCTATCCAATGCATTGTGAACTTCCCAGGATGTTTTATGAACTTGCTGTCATATATTAGGACTAGATCACCTTGTCTAAATGCCCTCTTCCTAATGTGCCTATCATGATAGGCATTCTCTCTTTCCTTTTGTACTTGTTGATGGAATCCTGTAATAAATATGTCTTCCTCTAATTCAACCAACTGTTCAATCCTCTCTTGAACAATGCCAAGGGAATCCATATCTGTAAAGGAAACAATTCTCAGGATTCGTACCAAATATTCCATTGGAACAATAGCCTCACAACCGTATACTAACTTAAAAGAGGTCTTCATTGTTAGTTTCTTACAAGTGGTCCAATAGGCCCATAATATTGTTGGTACTCTTAAATCCCAATCATCCCTATTCACACTGCAAATCTTGGTTAGCGTTATCTCCAAGATTTTGTTGAACGCTTCAACTGTCCCATTTACTTGTGGATGGTACGACGTGCTCTTTTGGTGGTGTACCTAAAATTCTTCAGTCAAGGCTTCAACTGTCTTATTGATGAAATGTGTTCCTTGATTACTCATAAGGATCTTTAGGCATCCAAACCTAGTTATGATCTCATCAAATATGAATCATACAGTTGTGGTTGCACTACAGTCCTTAATTTCTCTTTCTTCATCCCATCTGGTCAAGTATTATGTTGTTGTAATTATGTACCTTTCTCCTGTATGCTTTCCTGGTGGCTTTATAGGTCCAACAAATTCAATGGACCATTTCTCAAATTCTTGTAGGGTCAGTTGTGGTACCAATGGAATTTCATCTCTTCTGGATGGTTTCCCAACTCTTTGGCATACATCGTAGGCTCTGGAGTATTCTTTATCATCTCTGTGTAAGGCAATCCACCAAAGGCCGGCTCTGAGAACCTTCTGCGCAGTTTATTTTCCTGCATAATTCCCTACTGCGATTCCTTCATGATCCTCTTCAAGGATCAGTGGTCATTCTATCTCCATAGCACATCTTCTCAATATCTCATCAGGTCCCATCTTGTATAGATGCCCAACTATAAGTGAGAAGTCTGCAACGTGCACTACCATTTGTTTCTTATGAGGAATTGTGTACTCACTAGGTGTCATTCCTGTAGATAGGAATTGGACTATCTCTGCGAAGTGATCATCAATCTTTCTAATGGCTAGTATCTATGCATCTGGTAGTGCATCCTCCAAACTGGTCAGCTCTTCACCATGTTCCAACCTTGACAAGTGATCAAGACCTTTGTTCTCTTGAGTTTGCACACATGTGAATCTCTGTCAAAGGTCTCAAAAATTTCTGGCTACTCAATGTACACTTATTCCTCAATTATCCCATTGAGGAATGCATTTTTTACATCCATCTAATGAATGCGCCAGCCCATTTGCACTGAGAGTGAAAGGATGGATCTTATGGAAGAGTACCTTGTGACACATACAAAGGTCTCATCATAGTCTATCCCCTCTATCTGTGAGAAGACTCAGGCCACAAACATGGCCTTGTATTTCTCCACACTCCCATCAGTAGCTTTCTTTACCTTGTAGATCCATCTTGACCCTACCACTGATTTGTCGACCGGTCTTGGGACAATTTCCCATGCACTGTTTTTGACAATGGAGTCATACTCCTCTACCATAGCATCAACCCAAGTGGGATCCTGCACTGCTTCCTAAAAGTTAGATGGTTCAGTCACAATACATTTTCTCATGAGAGCCATGTATCCATCAAATCGATTAGAAGACTATCTCTGTCTGCGCTGTGAAGTAAGGGCTCCTACATTTTGTGCAACATCTAGTCTCAATCTGACAGCTTCCATGGTGCGCTTTCTTCCATTTATAATGGATGGATTTGCTTGAGTGGTTTCCTCCACTCCATGAACCTATTCATGTGGATGATCCACATCTTGAGACTCATCTTTGGGAATCAACAGTTCCTCTTTTGCATGCAAGTCTAGCTCCCTCTCAAGCAACAACCGCATGAATTTTCCTTCATCGAATTTTATATCCCGTCACATAAAATTCATCTTACTATTCAAAAAATAAACACGATAATTATGGGGTGTTTATGTGTACCCCAAAAATATCCCAACTTCAGCAGTCGATTCCAGCTTCTTCCTGGAATCCTTGGTCACATGCACATAAACAGATGAGCCAAAAAATTTAAAATGAGAAAAATCAGGTTTCTTACCAGTAAAAACTTCTTTAGGTGTACTCATGCCAAGTACTCTATGAGGACAACGGTTCTGCACATAAACCGCAGTATTACATGCTTCTTCCCACAAATGTATTGGTAGGCCCTGATCATGCAACATCGCTCGTGATGCACCCACGATCGTTCTATTTTTTCTCTTTGTGACCCCATTTTGTTGTGGGTTATGAGGCGCTATGAGTTCTCTTCGAATTCCTTCTCTTCTACAGAAGTCTTTGAATTTGTTAGAGATGTATTCTCCACCATTATCTCTTCTTAGAGACTTCACTTTCTTCCTCGACTCTTTCTTCACCAATGCTTTAAACTCACTGAACTTTGAGAATGTTTGATCCTTCTTCTGCATGACGAATATCCAACATTTATGAGAAAATTCATCAACAAAAATAACATAATACCTATGTTTTGTTGTTGAAGCAACTGAGAATGGTCCACACACATCTGTGTGAATTCTCTCCAGAATCACCGAAGCACAGTTATCCTTTTCATGAAAGGTGGACTTTACATACTTCCCAAGGGTTCACCCCTTGCAGTGATCTAACTAAGCAAGTGTTCCCCTTGGAAGTCCAGCAGATATTCGTTGCATGATCTTCAAGGATCCATGATGAATATGGCCCAATTGCCTATGCCATAATTCACCCTCATCCCGGCTCACCACGTTTTCTGCCTTGCCTATCATGGCACTGCAACCATCTACCTCCATCATGTATATATTCTTAACTCAAATCCCTATCTTCTTGACTTGACCCATTGCTTTATGTCGCAGGTAGGATTTTCCACTACTAAAAACAACATCATAGCCTCTGTCCTCCAACATTGCAACTCAGACCAAGTTTTTCTTCAGACCTGGAACATGCATAACATTTTTCAATTGAAATGGTTTACCTAAATCCCTCTGAAAGGTGATGGTACTACTACCATTCACACTGTATCGTCCATCATCACCCATCTCTATATGCATTATGAGATCTTTCTCCTCCAAGTCAATGAAAGACTCTTTATCTCCCGTCATGTGGAAGGAAGCGCCACTATCCAAATACCACACCGATCTCGATGCACTTGAATCTATGCATGCAATCAAAGCAAATTCAAGTCCAAATTGCAAGACAAGAACCTCACCAGTTGCATCTCCATCAAATTTCTTGTTCTTCCTCTTTTGTGGACAATTAGTAGCGAGATGCCCATGTTCGTGATAGTGAAAACACTTCACTTTGGACAAATCTATCTTCTTGACTTTAGACTCAGATTTTGAATGGAATTTCTTCCCTTTCCCTTTCCTTGCCTTGGTAGTCAAAGAACAATCCTCTTCATCATCACTCTTTGATGAAGATCCATCTCTGGTGTTTTGCCTGAACTCCTCTTGCACTAGATCCGACCATAGTCGTTCCCAATCTGGCAATTTTTCCCTTCCATTGACAAAGTCTTGATAACTGTGCCAACTCTTTGGAAGTCTTAGGAGAGCCAAGCTCACCAAATCATCATCAACGAATGTTATTCCCACACTTCCAAGCTCATCCCGACATTGGACAAACTTCATGAGGTATTTTGGAATGGTGTCGCCCTTCTCCATCTTGATCTTCTTGAGTTTATCTTTGAGTGCCAATTTCCTATGGTCGCTACTATTTTGGAACAGATTCATTAAAACATTCCACATTTCATGTGGTGTGGTTTTCCCATGGAGACTTGAGACAATGTGGTCTCGTACTCCCTCCAAAATAATCCTCCTCACCTTTGCCACTTTCTTTTGCCATGCATCAAGATTTGCAGTGTCTGTCACATCCGGCTTAGGAACATCAATGTCAATTTAATCCTTTAAGTCATTGTCTTTGAGTACTGCTTCCATCCTTTCCTTCGAAGCAATGTAGTTTGAGATTCCCTCGAGTGCATACTCCAACCTTAAGCCATTGAAATACATTTCGATCTTGAATCAACTGTCGCACCAAGAAAATCCTACAAATTCAAATGTTATCCAACCACCAAAACTCAACTGTTGCAATTACTCTTTCCCTGGGAGGTTCACACTCCACCTAAGAGTATCCCAAGGGAAGTTCGCACCATACCAGTGTCTATCCTATGAACTCTCTAAGGAAGTTCGCACCCTGCTAGTGTATAGCCTGCGAACCTTCTGGGGAAGTTCTCACTGTACTTCACTGTGGGGTGAGGGAAGTTTTCACTTCTCCCTTAAGAAGCCTGCGAGAATGTCAATGAAGTTTTCACCTCTCCTTTGAGTAGGGTGCGAGAACTTATTCTACTAGAAATGTGCTTAGTTTCCAGTACTAAGGTTTTCACCATGCTAGAGACGGGACCTACGAAAATACTATTATGTTTGCACCTCACTTATGTGGCTCCGTGGCTCTGATACCATGTAGAATTTTCAATACAAATTAAGTATTTCCTATGATTCTACTTATCTAACAATTATATGACATTGTTAAATACAGAATCGCTTCTACTATTATTCTTGCGGAAAATTAAACCATGATCACAAAGTGAAATATCAAGAACACATAACACATAAGTTTTACCGGGAAAGCGTAAAGCTAAAAACCCCACTATCATATATTATGTATATCATGGATCATGACACAATATCATACAAAACTCTAATCCAATATCTCTCAGTACAATACAATTGTCTCACACTGTCATACATAAATCGACAAATACATGTGCCAATTTCTGTGTCCAGACAGCTTGCCTCCTCTGCATAAAAAACAACAATTCGAAATTCTCACAATTAAATTTAAATTGCGTAGTTCTCACATGCTCATATGAATATCCACTACATGTGTGATCAAATCACAACCGATAGCCAAATTGTCCCTTTCACCTATTATCTCAACTGGGTCTCCACTGGATCTGACATGCATGTAGTTAACCGTGGCGAATCTTCAGTTGCATGTGAGTTCACTGATTTACTGAACTCTTACTAGTGCAAGTTTAGTTACAACTAGTACAACTAATCTTAACTCACTTAAATACACTTATAATCTTTTCACATCTCCAAGTCACTCAGTTATGAATGAAATAATATATTAATATTTATTGTCCAATTTATTTAAGGGAAAAGTAAATTAGACACATGTTTCTTGTTGACTTTTCAACAATCATAACCTAATGCATCTTGTTGGCTAAGTGCTCTGTTAAGTATTGTAATCACATATCTGTGTCCCAACTTGGTTGTAGAAAGCTAATTCTAACAACCCCCCCTGCCTCTACCTCAGGTGAGACTTCATCTTCTTCACAGGTGTTGCTGAAAGGGCCAGTAGTTAGGGTTTTGTTGGTGCGTTGTTGAACCGTTGAACCCTAGGTCTACCCTTGTGCCAACAATCATATTCACTGATGAGGTCTAACCATGAACTTTTCTTATAATTCAGAGTTGGTTGATCGAACAAATATTTCATACCACTATGGTGTGTCCTCACTTTGAATCTTTTCCCCATAAGGTAGTGCCTCCACATATTCAGGGCATGCACTATGGCTACCAACTCCAAATCATGAGTTTCATAGTGTCTTCCATGCTCCTTCAACTTCCTTGATTCATAGAACACAACATATCCATTCTGACTAAGGAATCCACCAATTCCATCCTTGCATGCATCAATGCATACAATGAAATATTCATTTGCATCAGAAATCCTCAATATTGAAGATCTTGTTAGTAAATGCTTCAATTTTTGGAAACTCCTTTTACAATCCAATGTCAACTAAAACTTCACACCTTTCTTCTGCAAAGAAGTAATTGGGTGTGAAATTCTTGAGAATCCCTCAATGAATCTTTTGTAGTAACCTACAAGGCCCATGAATGATCTTACCTTAGATACATTCCTTGGCACTATCCAATTCTCAATGGCTCTTATCTTTTTTGGATCTACTGATATCCCCTCCTTGGAAATGATATGACCCAAATAATGTATTTTCTTCTGGTAAAATGAGCACTTGATCAATTTTTCATACAATTGATGCTCCCTTAAATCCTGTAACACCATTCTCAAGTGTTGTTCATGTTCTTCTTCAGACTTAGAATATATCATAATTTCATCCAAAAAGACAATGACAAATTTGTCTAAGTAATTTATAAATACACCATTCATGAGACACATGAAGAGAGTCGGTGCATTTGTTAACCCAAAGGGAACCAATGTGAACTCATAATTCCCATACCTTGTTCTGAAATTAGTCTTGTTTATGTCTTCTTATTTAATTCTTACCTGATGGTAGCCTGACCTGAGATCAATCTTGGAGAATATTTTTGCATATTTCGGTTTATCAAAGAGGTCATCTCTCTTTGGAAAAGGATACTTTTTCTTCACAATAACTTTGTTCAAATACTTGAAATCTATGCAAAGTCTCGAAGTTCCATCCTTTTTCTTCACAAACAATACTGGGGCACCCCAAGGTGACACACTTGGGCGTATATACCTCTTCTTCAGAAGCTCTTCAAGTTGCATTTGCAATTCCTTCAATTTAGGTGTACTCATCATGTAAGGAGTCTTAGATACTAGAGTTTCTCCAAGAATTAGATTCATTGAAAATTCAATATCTCTCTTAGGTGGTAATCCCGGTACCTCCCGGAATACATATTCAAACTCTTTCAGGATTGCACAGTCTTCAATGTCTAACACCTTATCCATAGGTATCTCTTCCAACTGCACGACAAATATTTGGCACCTTTTTTTGTAACTCTTATTAAGTTGCAAGGATAAAACTTCTTTGATATTCATTGCTCTAGGAATCCCTTGTATTTTCCTTATGTTTCCTTCCTCATCCAATCAAGTAAATTATTTTTTATAACAATCTAAGACACAATGGTGTTTGTCCAACCAATCCATACCAATTAGACAATCATAGGAACCTAAAGGTATAATATTCAACTCTAGGATGGTGTTCATTCCAATAAGGTTCATTGGACATGCCTTAACCATATCACTAATATTTCTTTTAGCTCCTGTGGCTAGATGCACCATCCAAGGATTTCCAAGCTTGCTTATTTGCAAATGAAATATTTCCACCATCTTAGGATCTAGATAACTATGACTAGCTCATGAATCAATTAAAATAACAATGGGATGATTATTTATCTTACCTACAACTTCAATTATATGTTATTAAAAACCATCTTGCTTGTTGTCCAAGGATGCATAAATATTAGGTACACTTATTCCCATGTCGTCTATTATTTCAACTTGTTGCGCACTATGAGCAGTCTTCACTCTTTCACTCCTGCACAGGAAATATCTATACATCTGATCTCCCTTACAACCCCAACATTGAATACAGTTTTGGATTGGCATTTTCCCCAATGGATCTATCATTCTAGATTCTTTAGTAGCTGGCTATTCCTAATAGTTATTTCTGAAGAATGGTGTCTTAGTCCCCTTTTTCCTCAGTTCCATATTACTTTTCTTCTTGTCTTCCCAAGCTTTCCAGTAAGATGATTTCCCTTTTTGTTGATCATAAAGTCAGTTATCCCTTCTTATAGTTTCCTCCAATATTTTGGGATCATCATATTGTATTATGTCACTGATAAATGGTCGTTGGAAGCAGGCCAAAGTGGAAGGAAGGGCTATTTTGGGAAAGAAAGGCATGCAGGAGGAAAGTGACATCTAGAAGGAAGATAAGCACGTGCACATGCATGGAATACCTAACAAAATTAGGGTTAGGGTTTATGTAATACATTGTAATGGCTGATGAGCTAGAAACATATAAAGATAGATACCTAGGTCTCATAGATGGATCTAGAGTCGGGTTTAGAGATTGGATAGAGAGGAGATAGAGAGACCCTTTTAGGGAGTTTGAAGAAACACTATTGTAATTCGATACATTTTTGTAAGATTTTGAGTTGTATAGGAGTAATGAGGGTAGATATTGAGGTTTATATCACAGGCTAAGGAGCCTGGTGCGATCTAGTTTTCCTCGCAATAGATCTCAACCCGACTGAGGATGAGTTTTAAAGTGCACGGCATTGTAGGTTTGGAACTTCCATAATAGAAGAGATTAAGAGCCATATCTTTGTGTACATATCCCAATGGGGGTGAACCATGGTAAAACGTTTGTTATGTGATTGAATGCTTGTGTTTCTTTTACTGTTTATGAGTAGATCTTAGCATGATGAATGAATGAGTTTATTACATTACATGCATTATTGGAAATGAAAATTCTATTTCTCGAATAAGTTAAATAGAACTCTCAGTGAATACTTCACAAACCTCCACTCAATATTGTATTGAAAACACCTGAGTATTGTAGTCACCCATTAAGACTATCTCGGGTGAGACTACATAGTGCACTCTGTGAGTTGTGTTGCCTTTTGTTTACCAGGAGGGCCGATAGTTTTAGAGGCTTTATTGGAAACCTAGTAGACTGAACCTGGGTCAATCATGTTAAAGGTAAAAAATCAGATACCAAACAAAAAAATGGTTTTGTTGCTAGTTAGAACAATATAGGATTGAGTAGATGGGATCTGTTAAAAGAGGGTAAGATCTGTAGAAGGTGGGTCACAAGAATACCAAATTGAACAACAAGAAGATGAGAATGCACCACTAGAAGGGGATGTTGAGATCATGGAATCCTACAAAAGAAGAGATTGAGAGATGGATGAATAAAAAGGAGATGGATTTTGTGCAGAAAGATAACAGAAACCCTAGAATAACATCACGCAAACACATTGAGAAGTATGTGTTTACTGATCTGCATGAATTTTTTTTTGTGATTTTCCACACTTATTGCAAGAGTGGATATTGAGGTTGAAGGATAACCACACAAAAAACTAGACCCGACAGTTAGAGTGGACCCCAGTTCAGATTGAGAAGTTACATCATGTGAATAATAAATTCACTCGCACAGTAGATTTTTGGCTTGACAGTATTGTAGTAGGCTTTATAACAAAATTTGCAGTAGATATCGTGAAGTCGTACAGCGCAACGGAGAAAGGGTTTCTACGAGCACCTCGAGGAAGGTATATTTGATCGTTGTATACTTCTATAAATATATTTCTATATGAAAAAGGTGTAATGACAATGGATTCAAACATCTAATCTTCCCTACATGCATGGGGGAAGGGAGGAAGCACTCACAGAAAAAGGAGAAGTGGATAAAGGAAAGAAGGAGGAATTTGTGGACCCAATCATGATGGATGATGACTAGATCAAGTGGATCATAGAGACAACTAGAAAGATCCACAGTGGATTACCCTACCAATACAAGGTGAACACCAAGAAGCGAGTCGTAGCCACGAGGGAAGGCTTGGCAAGTGATGAAGAGGAGGTAGAATATCTCCAGGTTGTGAAGTAGATTGAGTAAATACTGCACGCAACATATGAAAGGAAGACAACAGGTCCAAGAGAAGGAACTGAAGGCAACAATCCTATCCATATTAATGTCAGTGTGGAACCCATAAACCCATGTGCGACTAACACACTAAAAAGCACATCACTGTTTATACAACAAAATTTCAAGAGAAGAAAGATAGCAAGAAGTACATATGAACAAGTAACAACAACTGGATGAGCCAGTTTAGGAAGCACTAGTCAAGTATCTACACTGCACGGAGGTAGTAGTTCAACATTCAGGATGGCAGGACACGATCCCACCATCAGGTTACCAGAATTCAAAGGAGAAGCATCAGAGGACATGTAAAAGCACATGTTTATAAGCGAGAATATTTGGGAAGCAAAACAGATCACAAATGAGAACACTAAACTTGCACAACTAGAGAATACACTAAGGGATCATGCACTGTATTGGTATATGAGTTTAGCTACAAACAACCCACTAGGGACAACTAGAACAATTGCGAACATCAAGAAATCGTTGATAAATGAGTTTTAGAAGCCAAGTTCATAGGATCAGTACATGAATGAGATGATAGAAATTAGACAAAAACCAAGATAATCTGTATGGGAGATTGACCAGAGATTCAAGAGACTGAAATGAAATTTGAAGTATCTAATGACAGATATGTAGCATAGGTACTTGTTCGTCAATTCACTATTACCAAACTTAAAGTATCCACTACGACAACAGAAGTTTCAGACATAGGCAGAGGCTCTATAGGCAACCCTACAACTGGAAGAAAACTAGTATTAGAGGACAGATACATCCATCGAAGAAATGAAGGAGGATTTGAATAACTTAACATTCCAGTTAAACCGGAACAAAATTAAGGACAAATGAGAAGTCATTTGGTGTACCACATGCAGGATGGAAGGACACCATAAGAAAAAATTTCCAACATTCACACAATATATGGAAATAGGGATGCCAAATCCATTACGAATAGGAGGACTATGGTGTGAAATCTGTAATAAACTGGGCCACGATCCATATCACTTCCCAATGATGCGGAAATACTAGACAATCCCAAAGAGTTCATATTGCAACTTTTGCAAGTCAGTGGGCCATGATGACAAAGACTATAGAACTATGGACTTGATGAGAGAGAGGACATCAGATGCATATAGGGTGAAGGAATAAATGATGACTGGGAAAACACAACTCAGTATAATCAGGTACCATCCCCATAAAACACTGTGCAACAACAATATAATATTATGCAACAACCATACAATATCACACAGCCACAGTAAAACACAACACAACCTCAGTACAATATCACGCAGTACAATCAGGCACCTTAGTATAACATTCCACGAGGGGATCGATCTGGATACAGAGGTGGAGGATGAGCAAGAGGAATCTTTGGAAAAGGTAGAGGACCAGTGGTATGTCACAACTATCAACAACCAGGGCCCTATGCAAGAGAATGTCCACTCCCACCAGTTACTTGTATGTACTGTCACGCATCGGATCATGACATGGAATAATGTCCTACATTACTAGGAAAGATCCAGGAAAAGAGGAATCAAAACAATCAAAATGTTCAATGGATTTCATCGGCAATGAGGGATGATGAAAGAAATATCAACATAGTTATGCATGGAGGAGATAAAACAGGCAATCACGTATTCTGAAAAGAGCCAGTACAACATTAGTGGGTGAAGAAGAATGTTGAACCAAGAAATAACATCGACATGCAACATGAGAAGGAAACATTTAAGAAATCCAGAAAAGAATTTATGAAGCAACACACTGCGTCGAATTCAACTGCATGGTTGAGCAAGGAAGTACTAGAGTACGAGATGCCTCCATCGTTGGATCATACCAAAGAAATGAAGCCCCCAGGACAAGTAAGTACAATCAAAGGATTTTTGCAATCATGTGTAAAAATATTAAATGATCCATCCTCTATCAGGATATTGAAAAATATAATATAAAGATGTAGCATAGAGACAGAAGGAAAATTAGAACAAAAAATAGTTAATCACCTACATACAAGGAGAAGAACAAGTAGGGAGTTCAGGCTGAATGCCAACATCAGATATTTTAACATGGGAGATATCATATTGGATCCAGGATCTAAATTCAATGTATTACCCAAGATGAAATGGCAATGTATGGGAGAGCCCACACTAGGCTATTCACCCATGTAGCTGAAACTAGAAAAACAACACAGAGTTCTACCAATTGGCATACTGAAAGGAATGACAGTAGACCTAGATAGAGTGCACATTAAAGAAGACTTTGAAGTGATTGAAATAGTGGATGGCACAACACCATATCCAACATTACTCGGCTTGGAGTGGGCATTGGATAACAAGGCCATAATAAACTTAAAGACATGGAAAATGACATTTGAGTCAGGAGAATACAAGGTCATTGTGCTATTAGACCCATCAGAAGGGGAAAGGTTTATAGAGCCTACTTTCTTGGACTTAGCGGAAATTATCCAGTTGTTCAAAACAACTGCGCGCATTGAGGATTACATAAACCCAACTGCATATGGGATACTCAGTTGGCAGAGCATTACTTCATGTGCGACAGACTCAGATACATGCCTAGAGAACTGGAAACAAAGACTACATGAAGTGTCCACAAGAAGATGTGAAAGAATAGACCACGTAGTAAGATGGGTAGGTACGGAGATAAGGGAACCACCCAGTTTTCATGGGGTAAATGATCTAGAATAATTCTCTGGATATGAAGTATTATAAAATTAGAGACTCTTATCACTAGATATAGCACTCAAAGACACACCTGCAAGATGGTGGGGCGCACACAAGAAAACAATCAAGGATTGGTACCAATGCAAGTAGTTACTGCGCATAAGGTTTAGTGTAGAACAGAGAAGCAACCAGCAACAGAAGTATGATGGAAAGGGGGCACCAACAGAACACTTGGAGAAGTACATAACGTTGTGGAAAATGACTCCTCCAGAGGAATGGCCTTACCATTTCGTATATACCTTAGAGGCAATCCCAACAAACTGGTACACAGACTAGGAATTGCATAGTGGAACTACGAGCTAGACAATACTACAACAGAACTTTACAATCACTTTCTCATTCGAGCATGAGAACCCCAACATATATGCAACATTTAAACAAATAAGAGGAGTGATATTCATTAAGGAACCAAAAGTCGAAATCATAACAGAGGAACAACAACAGAACAGACAGACAGTGAAAGAATTGTTGTCATGTTACCATGTGCAGGAAGAAGTACCATAGGAAGATGATCCATGTGATATTCAGATCGAGGAAGCAGAAGGCGGAAGAGAAGTGGAAGGTCCACCTCTAGAATCAGAAGTAATTTTTGCGTCGATCAAGGTGAATAAATTCAACATTGGGACAGTTGAGAATCCCAAAATGGTCAGCATTGGAGACTACTGGGATGAACAGACAGTGGAAATTATAACAGAGTTCTCGTACGAGTACAATGACATGTTCCCCACAATTTTTTATAAATTAAGGGCATAGCAGGAGAGCTAGGTGAAATGAAGATACCACTCAGAGCTGAGGCAAGACTGATCAGACAATGACCATACAGACTAAATATGATCTATAAGCAAAAAGTTAAATCTGATATCAATAGAATGCTCAAAGATGGAATCATAGAACCTATGTAAGAATTAGAATGGATAATCTCGATGGTAGTTCAGGAGAAAAAACAAGGAGGGATAAGAATATGTGTCTACTTGAGGAAGTTTAATGACGCATGCCTACATGACCCGTTCTCGATACCCTTCATGGATGAAGTGTTGGAGAATGTAGGGGGACACAAATTTTACTCATTCACCAATGGATTCTCAAGCAATCACAAGATCAAGATAGCATAGGAAGACATATACAAGACCACTTTTAATATGGAATGGGGATCCTACCAATACATGGTCATTCCATTCGGATTAAAGAATGCACCAACAATATTTTCCAGAGTAGTCATAGTTGTGTTTAAGGAATTTATCCACCAGTTTATAGAAGTATACTTGGATGATTTGACAGCCTATAGTATATTGAGAGACCATGTATAAGTCTTGCGGCTAATGTTAGAAAGATGCAGGCAGTGGCAGATATCATTAAACATCAAAAACTTCATTTTAGGAACATTGTTTGGGATACTATTGGACCATATAGTATGCAATCAAGGTTTATTGGTAGACCCTGCAAAGATTGCAGTAAACGTTAACCTGCCACCACCAAAAATAGTTCGTCAACTAAGAGAAACATTGGGACACACAGGATACTACAAAAAAATTATAAAAGGGTACGAGCAAATCATCGTGCCAATGGAAAAACTGTTAAGGAAAGACACAAAGATCCAGTGGAATGAGGATTGTCAACATGGTATGGATACGCTGAAGGAAAATATGGTAACAACACCAATACTAGTATTTCCATACTGGGAGAAGACATTTCATGCACATGTATATGCATCAGCCATAGCACTTGGAGCTATTTTTGCGTATCCAAGAGTAGAAGAATTGGATCATCTGATAGAATTTGCTAGAAGAAAACTGTCAGAATCATAGAAAAACTATAATACTACAGAGAGGGAAGGCCTAGCTATGGTTTACGTGCTTTAGAAGTTCACGCATTACTTACTGGGAAAACATTTTAAGATGTTCACAAATAATTTAGCCTTTAAGTACCTAGTCAACAAGCCAGTGTTGGGGGGGAGAATCTACCGATGGTTACTCATGTTTCAAGAATTTTATTTTCAAGTAATAGTCAATCTAGGAAAGATGAATGCAAGACCTAACCATCTATCAAGGGTTATGAACAGAGAGAAACCTACAAGTTTATAGGACAACTTTATGGATGCACAGTTATTTCCAGTTCAGATCTCCAATGAATACTTTGCAGACATCATTCAGTACTTGAGTACATGTACTACGCCACAGAAATACAACACCACGCAGAAGAAGAACCTAGTAGTTCGGGTTGCAGACTATCAGCTGATTGTAGGACACTTATACAAAATGGGAGCAGATAACATCCTAATAAGATATGTGCTAGAACATGAAAGACCAAGGATTTTAGTATAATCCCATGAGGGAATAACAGGAGGACTATTCGCAGGCAAAGATACTACGCAGAAGTTATTGCAAGCAAGACTATGGTGGTCAACAATTCACAGAGACTCGAAAGAGTACTGCCAAAGATGCAATGTCTGTCAGAGGTTTGGTAAACCTAATATAAGGGATGAGATTCCATTAACACCACAAGTAACATTACAAGTATTCGATAAATGGGAAATAGATTTTGTGGGACCAATTAACCAACCACCAAAGAGGAAAGGAGAAAGGTACATTATCACCACGACAAAATACCTAAGAAGATGGGTGGAAGAAACACTAGTCAAAGATTGCAGCGTAGAGACAACACCACACTTTCTATTTGAGCAAGTGATCACTAGATTTGGTTGCCCAAGAATTTTGATGAGTGAATAAGGAACTCACTTTATTAACAACACTATTAAGGCCATGACTGGATAATTTTAAGTTCATCATCAAAAGAGTACTCCATACTATCCACAAGAAAATGGAATAGTAAAATCCTTTAACAAAATCCATGAGAATGCACTGACGAAGATATGTAATTTCAACAGGATGATTAGGACCTAAAAATACCAGTAGTATTGTGGGCATACAGGACCACATGCAAAAACTTCACAGGACACATGCCATTCAAACTGGTATATGGAAACGAAGTAGTGGTTCCATTAGTATTTTTGGTACCAAGTATGCACATAGCATCGATTACGAACTTGATAGAACAAGGCGCAATACAGGATAGGATGAATCAACTGATGATCATGGAGGAAGATAGAATCCTAGTAGGATTCTACCAAGAATTTTAGAAAGAAAGGGACAAATCTTGGCATGACAAACATATCAAGAGGAAAATTTTCAAGGCAAGAGACTTAGTGTTGATGTATGACAGTAAATACATTCAGCACCCGGGAAAACTAAGAATGCATTGGTTAGGACCATATGAAGTACACACTGTCAGAGATCGAGGATATGTATAGTTGAAGGACTTAGGAGGAAGAAAAATCAGAGGGATGATCAATGGGAGTTGACTGAATTTGTACAAGGACAGTTGACCACCCGCAACTTGAAAGTCACTGCGCAAAAAAAAAAAAGCAGGATATCAAACGGTACCAATAGAAGCATAGTGCGTTGAAAGGAGAAGGAGAATGCATATTTGAAAATACAAACCTAATGAATATGAGGCCAATGGTAAATTCAAAACTAAAACAAGTGGGAAAGGTGACTATGGAAAAAGAAGCGCTAAGTGACGAAGGCTAACGGAATTGAATGCCGGAAATGATTGATGGGACGTCGCATTAATCACATCAACTGGAGACGGCAAGGGAAATTAATGGCATGTAATAATGGACCAGTGGTTCATTGAATCTATAATCATGGTAATGTATTTGACAATATTCACATGACTCCCATACAAAGCAGGGACGCAGGAGTGGAAAGGTTATTACGAAGTTGGAAAAGGCACAGAACGCGAGAGAACAGGAAGCCGAAAGTGAAGTTTGCAGAGGTTGCAAAGGATATTGAGCTCGGTGAATGACAAGTTTTTACCACCATAGAACCACCCAAGAAATATCCAGACAACTCGGAGTTAGGACCATAGCACAATCGCAATCACAAGGAAGCGAACAACCACCATCTCATCCGCTAGAAGTCATCAATGTGGATGAAATCCCATCACCGGATACAACACTAGGAATCCCCAAACACATTGAGGAAGAAACCCAATAGACATCACCTACAGGAATGGACACCTATATGCCTGAAGAGGGGTAGGGTTGACAAGATGAATATGCAAGCAACCAAGTGCAACCAGAAAACCTATAGAAGCTCCGAGAGGCAATGGAACAACTCCAAACTAGGAAGAAATGGTCATGCCAGAAGAATCACAGACAACCATGTCAGAACAACCACAGGAGGGAGCAGTGGAGGATGTCACTGGCCGACCAAAGAAGGTTGTCGAAGAACAAATAATGGAGGTTGGAACCTCGAGTTAGCCACCACAATGAAAGGACAAGCAAAAGGTACCTAGGTCACGACGTAGACAACCTGCCACATCAATTGTTTTTCCACACATAACGGAAGGGGTATGTGTAAAATCAGAATTGTTAGGTTATGTAGAGAAATTAAGGTACTCATACCATGATGTAACGAGCATGGGAAAGTTCCTGGAGTTCGCTAAATAGGTCTACCTACATATTGTGGGTATAGATCCCTTTGGGGAACCAATTCATCAACCAAGCCAGTGGGCAGCAGGACTGGCCAAAACTGGGATTTTAGGTATGTTGGACCTACCACACTTTGGAAGACACCAGTATGAAAATAGTTGTGTCAAGAAGTTGATGGCGGTCACACATGGCAGAGATCTGTGGCTAGACTAGCTCGTCTCAATAGACGTAGAGCTCATCACACACATCACAAGGCTGCTATCATGGGGCATGGATCATGCACAGTTCCTCAAAGACAAAACAAAGGATAAATCACTAGACGAGGACATGAAGAAGAAATACGAAACTAATAAAGGGTCATGCATAATCATTATCAAACAGATTAGTGACATCGTGACAAGAATGGCCACGAAAATCATGGCCCGCAAGTTTCTCAGGAAATGTCGCAAGGAGGAAGTCTTGGTTGGGGTTGTTGCAGCTATAGCATAGTGTGTCGAGGGCACCACACTCAGATGGTCCCCCTATTTGTTGAATCTATTTCTAGACAAATGTAAGGGTGCACATGATCTGGGAACATAATTTCAATATTCATGGTAGATCATCATGATAGCCATTATGGGATGGATGTAGCCGAAGTACGCATTTTTCATCACTAGACCCAAACCTTTCCACGAAGCGCGATACTTATCGATTGGAGCCACTTCGGATTCCAATAATAGAAGAATGAATGCATCTATATTCGAAGGTTATCTCCGTGACCTACATGACACCATCTAACACTTGGAGGATAACACCGGAAGTTGTTGCACACTATCAGAGAATAGCCAACTTCAAAGACATTAGACATGCGATGTGGATCTAGGCACAGAAGGACCTCAAAACACAATGGCTACAACTGTGCTACTACATTACAGAGGGGGACATACAGATGGCCATTAAAGATTGGGACAACGAATAGAGGATTCCATCTCTCACTTGAGAAATGCCTGTAGAAAGAGAGGATTAGGAGGCAAGACATGAAAATACACATGCGGAGGAGGTAGGGCAGGCACAGACATAGCCCCAGGAAGTAACAGTTCCCAAGAAACCAAGGACAAGTCAAAACAAGCCACAATCGAAGAAAGGGGGGACATCCAAGACAGGAGTCCAGACAAGGAAGAAGAACAATACATTGGGGCCCCAAGTATAGCAGAAATAGGTTGAGGCAACACAAGGGACTACATCAAGTCCTACTCCACAAGATCCAATATAGACTAAGCAGTCAACCACCTAGACAAGGTGTTAGTGCAAGAAGACTAAGGCACATAGAACACCTCCAGAATACACAATCACAAAGGATGATGCAGAAATGGTGGCCCAAGTGGTCTAGGATCATATATTCAAGCATTTTGAGAATGTTGTGTGACAAAGGAATAGAATTGAATAACTGCTTGAATACATGTGATAGATCCTCAGGCAGATCGGGGAAGCACAAGCAGTCAGCAACAGCGTAGAAATAGGCATGTTAGCATCACAGATAGGAGGAGAACCTAGAGCAAGTGAGTGGGACACAGTCCAGATGATAGCACAACTGAGTTCAATGTTTCACGTCACACCCAACATGTTTCATGTTGGCACAGGGGTAGACCCAGGGTTCAACGCTACAACAACACACCAACAAAACCCTAACTACCAGCCCTTTCAACAACACCTGCGAAGAAGATGAAGTCTCACCTGAGGTAGAGGCAGGGGTGGTTGCAGGACTCAGGTGTTTGCAACCTTAGCTGGGACACAGATCTATGATTATACTACTTAATAAATCACTTAGCAATGTCATTTCATCATTATATAACCAATATCTACTCCACAGATAAAAAAGAGCATCGCAGCATAAGCACTTAGCACAAATATGTGGATCCAATCTAGCAGAAACAAGCACTAAGGACATTCACCTATGTCATATCTAACATCTAGATTCATCATAAGAACAAAGCATAAGTAGATCTATCTAACTATCTCAAAGAACTTAGAAAATAACACATAAACACATCATAACATTGCACAGGGAAGAATAACGCAGTATTTATGTGGTTCACCCCACCTTGGGGCTAGGTCCACCAACTCTTCTTCTTTATTAGCTTATTCAATAAGTTACATGCACAAAGCCACCAGAATCCTACTCTGCATAGGACAGAAGATCTGCGCGCACCTCGCCAAATCCTCCTTCCCCGAGCTAGGTCACAGCACTAAGCCTTCCCAGAGTCTTTGCACAAAGCACTACAGACGACTTTCACTTAGCTCTGTAAGTCTCACACAACACATTTACAATCCATACTTGCAATTAGCACTTAGCACTTAGCACTTAGCACGACTGGCCTCTTCTTACATTTCTTGGACGTCTTATTTATACTTTTACAAAATAGGTATAAGCATGGGTAAACCCATGGACCGACATCCCATTCTCGTTACATAATCCCAAATCCTAAAAAGAACCCAAAAAGGGGACAAGAACCCGCAATCTCTACTTCATCTTGCGCTCTGTATTTGACAGGTTGTCGAAGTCCCAAAATAGGTCAAACTTGACCAAGGATCTCCCAAAACTTGGTCAAGGGCCAACAGTCCCCCAACACTCACCTGTGACTCGTCCTAAGTCACTTTGATCTGGGTAGTTCTGCTTTGAAATCCTTGATCTTGGATCGAGCTGCTTCGATCTACTGTTGTGCAATGACCTCTTTCTCAGCGAACTCTTGGATGACCGTATCATTTATGGGTCCTTCTAGGCATTGTTTTCCTACATTAACAACCTGCTCTAGGTCTTCTCCTTGTCTTTCAACCTCTGTGAACAATTGGTATGCCTTATATTGTACTGGCTGAAGTCATTAAGTTACTTCCATAACTCTACTCTGAATCATATGGATCTGTTGTTGGGCAGTGCACTTCTCTTGAGACTGCTTCATTCTTTCTACAGCTGATAGGGCCTTCAGTTGAGCCTATAGTGTCTCTGCATGCTGCTTTGCTTCCTGGAGCTGTGAATCCAGTGCCTGGAACTTTGGGTTCTCGATGAGTTTCTCATACGTTTGGGTGCTGCGGTTACTCAACTACCTGCATTCTAGGGCAAGAGATTTTAGTCTCTCAACTGCACTTCAGGCAGTTGCTTCTCTTTGGTCCCTTACTTCTTGTGGGGTCTCAGGCACAGTGTGTAGCTCCAAGTCTATTATGTGTTGTTGCAGCTACTGAATCACTTCTGTCAGTTGTTCTACTTGCTTCGTGACTTGATCCTCTGCCCTTATTTCTATTATTGTCATAGAGCGAAGTGCTCTATTGACCACTTCCTTCATTTGAAGTTGCTCTGTGAGAAACTGTTCCTTTCCTTGTTGTATATGTGCCTTTTCCTCATCAAAATTCTCTTGGAGAGCAATCTTTTCTTGTTCTGCAGCACTGTGTTGTTCTACAAGTACTCCCTATACTTGTGCCAAAGCCTGGGTGTCTTGTGCTATTTCTTCTTGTGCTCATCAGAGCTGAGCTTTGACTGTGTCAGCTAGGCGGTGGAGTTGAGCTAGATCATCTCCCAATTTTGGTGTTCCCAATGACAAAGGCACAGTGGAGACTGCGCGGCTGGACTGTAGTGCTTGTTGTACCCCTTGGAGCTTGACCTCAATTCTATTATACATCTCCTCCTGCTTAGCCTCTTATTTCTCTGTTATCGCTAGTGAAGCATCATTCAGGGCTGCTATGATGAAATCAAAGTCATTAGGGGTGAGGATAGTCTACAAATTGGTCATGGAAGCTTTTGATTTCTTCCTAGAAGAATGTTTCAAAGGTGAAACCTTCCTTTTCTTCGATGGGTCCTCCTTATCTCTAGGTAGGTTACTTTGCCTTTCTTTTTTTTCACCTCTGTGCCATTTATCTCTTCGCCATCACCCCCTCAATCTAGTGATATGGAATAATTCTTCACTGAGGTACTGCTTACATATTGGGATTCTTCTGCCTTCTTTGTTTTGTTGGGTTCACGTGTATCATGTGCTATTTATGGGTTTTCAATGTTGGACATCTCTATAGGGTCTGCTGGAATGAGGAGGTCTGTCGACCAATCCTTGGTGATCTCCTCCAAGTCATCCTCCATCAGCTTTTAATAGGATTGAAGTTGTTGTTTGTGTTCGTCAGTTCCCGTTGTGATGTAAATAAAATGTCGGTCTACGTTGAACTTCATTAAGGGCTTGAATCAGTGTAGAGTGTTCAGAGTGATGTGAGGCTCAGACTGGATGTTTGTCTTCAGTTGGTTGTAATAGGTGTGAAAGAAATCATTGGACTACCACTATTTATTCATGTCACTTGAGTACCACATTGTGTTGACATTTGCAGCCAATGGCTCGAATGGCTCGATGTCCGGAAAGGTCGCACCTTTCGGCATCTCCCGGGCAATGAAAGCGATCATAATCAATAGCCATCTAAAATGAAATTCGTACCCTTGGTCTTGGGATTCTCTGCAGTTGAGTTGTAATTGGTTCACCAGGTACTTCACCCAGTTCATTTGAAGACCCTCTGTGCACTATCCTACGAGGTCAACTACAAAACCGGTGACTTGGGTGGGTCGGTTATTTCATACTAACTTCCCTACAATCAATTGACAGGTGAGGCACACTGCGCTGCTCTGGATAGAAGCTACCTTGTAGCCTCACGTTCCCTTCTCGACATCTCCATAGGTGCCTTTGATATGTTGTGCTAGAGCACGATCCATAGCTTTTTCGGGGTAGAACTCTTGTGGATCGGGTCCTTGCATGATCAAGCCCGTGATTCGATTAATCAGCGTAAGATCAACTGCTAAACGATAGTGTAGCCACAAGTAACCACCATGGTAACAAGATAGCAGTATTTTGATGCATGCATTCACCTTCTAGTGTCGTCCGAAGTGGGCAATATTCATGACGTTGAGTAGGGTGGACTGTGCGAGGTTCATGGTCCACGATTGGGGGACTATCTTCAAATTCTTCCCCTTCATTATGGTTAGGTACTTGTGTGGGTCAAGCATATTGTAGACTTTGTGATCTCCAAGGTTGAATTCATTGAACTTCAACACTGCAAGCTAATCTTGGTCTGCTAACACTCCACGTATCCCCTTCGGGAGGTACGCAATGACCAAGGTATACACGAAATCCCTAGGTATGTTTTCATAGTTTACAACACCGCTCAGAGGTGGAATATAGGTGGGTAAGATGGTAGGGATCAATTTATCATTCGCTAGATCATCCTTGTGCTTAGTTTTCTTCTCACCATATAATCGGGATGGTCCTGCTCTATGAGCAGTGGACGGAGAGGTTGGCATTCCTTCGGTCGCTGATGCTTGTACACCTATAGACATCGACATGACCCTTTTAGTCATCATGTCGATCAGAACATCTTCAACAACTTTCTCTACAACACTCAATTCTTTCGACATACGCACTTGGGTTTAACAATCTCAGGTTCGGGAAGTAATTTAGACACAGTAACGAGATAGGAAGCAAGAGCGTGATGATCATGGTACAAACGAAACTTAGTTGCAGGCTCAAATTCTCAATTGGAAAAATTGTTCTCGGTGCATGGAACGAAGGGATAAGTACGTAACTCGGCAACGGGTCACTTGCAACGGGTTTGATTCCTTCATTAACTCTGTTCTATCCGTTGTGGCATGGTTCCAACGGTTGGATGGCGAGCTGGCTATCCATAAATGTCTTTTATATCCATTCAGGGCATCGACCGAATGGTTATAATGTCCCCAACGGCTATATTGCTTCACCATGGCGAAGTGCCATGTGTCATTGTTCTGATATCCCGACGAAGCTCCAATTTGGTAAATTTTCCTTCTGCGAGGTTCCCTCTGGAGCCTTCTAAAACATGTCGATCTTAGCTCTCTTCTTACTTAGCTTTCTAGCATTTTTCCCAGTGAACTTCTTCTCGGTCTGCCTTTTTCCATTTTGATTCTTATATTCTTTTGTCATGGTGACTTTGCACTATTGATATTCTTTCAAGGGTATTATTGTTTCTTTATCTGGGATAAATATTTTAGTCCTCTGTGGGTACTCTAGTGTTCTTGCAAATTCGACATCTATGTCATTGTTGTTAAATGGTTGTGATCTGTTCTCTTGTTTTTCAATCAATTGTGTGATCCTTCTAGTTATAAAATATTTTAACTCTTGCTTCTTCTACTCTAATACTTCTTGTTCATTTTGGCTAACTCGATCTCTGTCAATCCAAGGTTTTCCTATTAACATGGTAAATGGGGCGATGTCCTCAATAAATTTAATAATCTCAAAATCTTGTCCTGTCAAAGTTCCATTGGCAATCATAGGTATCTGAGTGAGCCTTCGACATAGGTTTATCAACTTTCCTCTAAATAACCCTATTCCTCCCAAGGAAGGAGTCATAGCAGGCTTCCCTAAAATTTTCTAAGTTCTTTCTGTCATGACATTCACCTGTGTTTCTTCATCCAGAACACAATCAATGTCGAAGTCTCCTATTCTTTCTTCAAGGCATTATTTTTCTTTGAAGATCTTTGATAATATGACATGTCGATATTCATTCAGGGTTCCTTGCATATGTAGCAGTACTTTCTCTAATTCTTTCTAAATTTTGACCATAGTTTCTAGATATGTCTTAGGGTTTTCTTGATTTAGGTTCATTCTTTCAACTTTAGCAATCATTCTAGGGAAATCCAACACCTCATGGTCCATAGCCTTACAACAAAGACAACTAGGTCTTCTTCCAGGGCATTCCTTAGGAAGATGTCCTAGTTTTCTGCAACTGTAAAAGAGGGTTAATCCTCTCTTTCATTTAAATGATCCCCAACTTCTCCTATACTGCATGCTAGGATCATAGGAGCTAACCTGCAACAAATTCTTTCTAGGATCCTGCATCTATTTGTTAGTCCAAACATTCTTTCTATGCATAGGTATAACATATATTTTAGATCTATTCATATCAAACCTTCTTTCATCTATTAGTACCCTAGTTTTCAAGCTAGGATAGACTCTATTAAACATACTTGGATCCATAATCTAGAAACAAAAATTTCCACTTATCTTACTTTTACAGAGCACAAAGATTCTAGATCTAAAAAATTTCACTATTCTTACCTTTATTAGAGCACAGAGATTGTAGATCTTGCCTCTTTTTTTCAAAAAGGTCCCACTTCTACTTTTCTTAGAGCACAAAGCTTTCAGATATTACCTCTTTTCTTCAAATCAGACTTCTTTCTTTAGCACAAATATTTATAAATCAAGTAGAATACAGTGCACTAGGGCAACAAATCTACACACAGAGCTTTCATACTTTCAAGTCAAATATTTTCATAAAGATTCTTCTTTCTCAGTTCCCAGCAATCACAGTTTTAGGTCCTGACAACAGAACCATTTGTTGGCATAGGGGCAGACCCAGGGTTCAACGCTATAACAACAAACCAACAAAACCCTAACTAATGACCCTTTTGAAAACACCTGCGAAGCAGATGAAGTCTCACTCGAGGTAGAGGCAGGGGTGGTTGCAGGACTCAGGTGTCTGCAACCTTATTTGGGACACAGATATGTGATTATACTACTTAATAAAGCACTTAGCAATGTCAGTTCATCATTATATAACCAATATCTACTCTACAGAGAAAACAGAGCATCATTGCATAAGCACTTTGCACAAATAAGTGGATCAGATCTAGCAGAAACAAGCACTAAGAACATTCACCTATGTTAGATCTAGCAGAAACAAGCACTAAGAACATTCACCTATGTTAGATCTAACATCTAGATTCATCATAACCACAAAGCATAAGTATATCTATCTAACTATCTCAAAGCACTTAGAAAATAACACATAAACACATCATAACATTGCACAGGGCAGAATAACGCAGTATTTACATGGTTCACCCCCACCCTAGGGCTACGTCCACCAACTCTTCTTCTTTATTAGCTTCTTCAATGGGTTACATGCACAGAGCCACCAAAATCCTACTCCGCATAGGATAGTAGATTTGCGCGCACCTCGCCAGATCCTCCTTCCCATAGTTAGGTCATAGCACTAAGACTTCCCACAGTCTGTGCACAAAGCACTACAAATGACTTGCACTTAGCTCTGCAAGTCTCACACAACACATTTACAATCCATACTTGCACTTAGCACTTAGCACTTATCATGACTGGCCTCTTCTTACATTGCCTAGACATCTTATTTATACTTTTACAAAATAGGTCTAAGCATGGGTAAACCCATGGACCGACATCCCATTCCCATTACATAATCCCAAATCCCAAAAAGGACCCAAAAAGGGGCCAAGATCCCTTGATATCTACTTTGTCTTCCACTCCACCTTTGACAGGTTGTCAAAGTCCCAAAATAGTTCAAACTTGACCAATGATCTCCCAAAACTTATTCAAGGGACAACATTGTGTGTGGATGAAATCGTGGGACAGACACCCCTAAAGGACTTGGCTCAACTACAGTTAATATTGCCTTGGATACCAACCAAGGCCCTTTATAAACTGCAAGTCAATGTCACACAGGAGGTCCAGTCTCATGCACGCACAGATACAAGATAATTGCAGCAAGTAAAGGAGAATCACGACCAGATGGAATTGTTATTCGAGTAGGCTAAGCTTGAGACCAAATAATAAAAGGAATGCATGAAGGGACTGGAGAAGAAAGTGGTCGTAGCCTACAAGAATATCCCAAAGAACACATAGACGGTCAAACTCATAGTGACAAAGAATATTGATCAGATTGCATAGACAATCGATCAATACCAAAAAGAGATCGAGAATCTTCGGTTGGAGCTCACACCTACCACTCCATTGGAGGTGAGGGAGAAAAGGAAATAGGAGGAAACAATAGAGATACAAGAGATATAATGACAAGTCCACGTGGCGGATGAATTCTTCGAGAAAGCAGTGCAACTATGGATGAAGTTGGAAGAGGATCAATAGGTCCAGCAATGGGACTAGGAAGGAGAAATGATAAGTGTAGTTATCCAAGACCTCAAGCAGAGGCAGAAGACAATGTCAATCACAGAGTGCATCAAAGGAGCACAAGACACAAAGAAGTTGTAGGCATAACTCATAACTATGTAGACGCAGAAAAAGGAGCACTAGGCTCAAATGGAACCGCTCCAAGAGTGAGTAGTAGACGTCATCGCACAAGAAGAGGAACACAAAACACATATGGCACAAACCTAGGAAAAATTTGCAAGGATATTTAGCTATGATATTGTAGTGTAGGTATTGGACGCACTTAAGGAGAAGCCCACGCAGGCCCAAACGCAAGCAATGAAGCTCAACGAGAAGTTCCAAGAAATCACTAGGGAGATCGATGAAGAAAACAGGGGTTAGGTGGCTCAGGAAGAGCCACATGTTAGTGTTGGGGGCCTATTGGAAGAAGGCCAAAGCGGAAGGAAATACTATTTTGGGAAACAAAGGCATGCACGAGGAAAGCGACAGCTAGAAGGAAGAGCAGCACACGCGCATACATGGAAGGCCTAACCATGTTAGGGTTAGGGTTTCTGTGATACATTTTAATGGATGATGAGCTAGAAACATATAAATATAGATACCTAGGTATCATAGAGGGATCTAGAGTCAGGTTTAGAGATTGTATAGAGCAGAGATAGAGAGACCCTTTTAGGGAGTTTGAAGAAACACTATTGTAATCTGATACCTTTTTGTAATTTGTTGAGAAGTAGAGGAGTAAGGAAGGTAGATATTGAGGCTTATATCATAGGTTTAGGATCCTGGTGTGACCTAGTCCACCTCACAATAGATCTCGACCCGACTAAGGATGAGTTATAAAGCGTGCGGTGTTGTAGGTTTGGAACTACCATAATAGAATATCTTAAGAGCCAAATCTTTGTGGACGTAGCCCAGGGCGGGTGAAACATGGTAAAACCTGTGTTATTTGATTGAATTCTTGTGTTTCCTTTACTGTTTATAAGTATATGTTAGCATGATGAATGAATGATTTTATTACATTACATGCATTATTGGAAATGACAAATCTATTGCTCAAATAAGTTAAATAGAACTATCAGTGAATACTTCACAAGACTCCACTCAATCCTAGACTTCAAACACATGAGTATTGTAGTCACCCATTAAGACTATCTCAGATGAGACTGTGCAGTGCACTCTGTGTGCTGTGTTGCCTTCTATTGTACTACCAGGGCCGATAGTTTTAGAGGATTTGTTGGAAACCCAGAAAACCGAAACTGGGTCAATCATGTTAAAGGTATAAACTCAGATACCAAACCAACAATGATTTAATACCACTCAAATATCTTTGAATCTTAACTTTCTCATCTTTGATGAAGGAAACATATTTTAGTAGTTCTAAAAACCTTCTTTCATACTCATCTATAGTCATACTCCCAAGATTGATTTCAAAGAACTCTTTCACTTTCTTGTCATAGAACCTCTTAGTCAAGTATTTCCTTTCAAAATATCTCTTGAATTATCTCCAAGTCACATTCTTCTCATCAATGCATTGTACTTTCACATATTGGTCCCACCACATTGATGCTTTTCCCTTGAGCTGGTAAATAGAAATTCTACCCTCTAGCAATGAAGAGTGATTGTGGAACTAGAAATATTTTCTCATATTTAGCAGCCAAGTTTCCTCATCCTTATCCTTCTTATGTTCACCATCAAAAGTAGGAGGTTTGATTTTATTCATTTCCCCTTGTATTTCATCCACCCCATTCTTCTTAGTTTTCTTAACATGACTTGAACTACTGCATGCTCTCCTAGTGGAATATCTTGGAGAGTGATGGTGATGTATGCCAACACTTCTACTGCACATTGATCTTCCCCTCTTATCATGGGACCCATAGCCTCCTGATCTTCTTGACTCAATCTGCTTATCCATTTTCTTCTCAATTCTATTCAATTTCTGCATCAACTTAATGTTGAAGTATTCTTGCAGCTCCTTGACTTTAATAAGCCTCTCATTTTCAGGTTTATGACTCAGGACATCCCTCTGCAAACTCTTTATGGTTTCCATCAAGTTTTTTCTTTCTTCCTTACCTTATCCATGTCCATTGGAATTTGTACTTGCATTACCCATATGGACATGCATTCCTTTGTTCTCTTCTTCAGGACTGAAAATCCCCTACACATATTCCATGATTCTCAACTTGTGCTGACCCTACTTGATCTAATGTTGTTGGCTCTGTAAAATGTGTAACCAACAAATTTGTTAGGCTAGACAATTTAACAAATCATGAAATGATGTACAGTTTTTTTTTCATATAGCATCAAAATTCTTTCTTCTGATTTCTTAGGAAGTTGATTGCTCATTCATCTTCATGCGCATAAATATACTTCATTTTTATCCTATGCAGGTCTACATACGCAATGCTAAATATTTAGTGCATGCACCGTCCACCACTATCCAATGTGCATTATTTTTTTCATGTACTATCTCTATTGAACACAACTCTTGTGTTGTGCACCAATACTATGCTGGATTACTGAGAGGGGGATGAACCAGTAATAGAGAAATTTAATCCTTTTTAACCATAAAATTCAAGTGTTATATCAATGTATCATTATCATCCAATAGTTGTAGAGTAAATAAACAATGAACAAATTAGCAATCATACACATACAAAGTACACCATTGTTTTTACGTGGAAACCCAAAGTGGGAGAAAATAGGAGAAAGTTTTTTCTTATATGCCTTTAATAATTACATTCATTGGAAGAACCAACTTCCTTTGTTTTCCAGCTACAATTGGAAGGAGGCTCCAACCCCCTAGTTTCTCAGGAAACAACCTGAAGGAAGCTCTAACTCCCCAATTATCTGGATACAACTAGAAGGAGGCTACAACCCCCTAGTTTCTCAGGCTACAACCTGAGGGAATATCCAACTCCAAAATTCTTTGGCTACAACCGGAAGGTGCTACAACCACATGTCCTTGCCATTTCCAACCGAACTGATGTAGAAGAAGAATGATGGAACCACTGTCACACTATCACTGTGAGATATACTGTTGTAAACGTGTACCAATCAACCTGTGATCAACCTGTAACAACCTATGCCAATAACATGTACCATACATCAACATGTACCTCAACCTGTACCATAAACAAATGCATCAACCATGCATCAAACCTATACAAATAACCTATCACAATAACATGTCCAAACAACCTGTAATCAACTTGTACCATAAACAAGTGCATCAACCATGCACCAACATGTACCTCAACCTGTACCATCAACGAGTGCATCAACCATGCACGTACCAATCATTCATCAAATACACATAAAATGTGACTCATCAAGATGTACCAACATCATCAACTATACACCTCATGTATGTGTCAACTCATCAACTACTTGTTTCAACCATGTACCAAACATGTACCTCAACCAAAGTCCCTCATAAATTTCATCATCCAAATCTGATTTGTAACTCTGTAATAGACCTGGTGTATATGATCACATACCTTCAAACCTTCCTTAACTTTAACAACAAGAGACCATCATTTTCATCAAACTTTACTTTAGTCTCACATGACTAATTTTGGATTAGTCAACAACCCTAACTTGAAATAATCATAACTATGTACCTATAATGAATAAGATATAAAAATAGTACACAATGTTATTCAGTGTTTTTTATGCAATTCCTCCAGGTTTCACTACTTGGAACCTTTTAGAAAATGAGTTATAGAAAAAATGCCATACCTTGTTGTATTATGGATTATTCTAGAGATTGAACTTATAGAGTGTGCCCCACACCGAATGTTTGTTGTGTGTATCTGAAACTGGTACATAGAATACTAAAGAATGTACTATAACCAATACATTTTGTCTTACTAAATTTGGATATGTTATGAAGAAGTTATGATGTTTTTACCCGAAACACTTGTTTATAGACTAGTTTCTGGACTAGCCACAAACCCTATTTTCCATGGAGTGTAACTCCAAAAATACAATGACCCACAAGATGAATTTTTTATCACAACTACTTGTATATGTTTCCTCAATGATCTCCTAATTTCACAATCTCATGCATTCTACAAAAACATTCATTGTGGAAATGGTGATATGACCTATAAATAACATACCCTAGAAAGCATCATCAAAAGAATTTATCCTCCCTTGAATTTCAGCCTTCTTTACCATCTTAACCCACTTTCCTTATTTTAGGGCTAACCTACTTCTAACCACTTGTCCACTTAGTAATTTATCAATTAACTTTATTATTTAAATAATTTATTTTGTATCCACTTTGACTTATAGTACACTCATCACTTCACTTAATTATTTAAATTACCTTCTAACCATCTTAACCCAATTTCCTTATTTTAGGGTTAACCCACTTCTAACCACTTGTCCACTTAGTAATTTCTCCATTAACTTTATTATTGAAATAATTTATTTTTTATCCACTTTGACTTATAGTACATTCATCACTTCACTTTATTATTTAAATAATTTCTTCTTTGCAACCACTTTGACTACTTTGACCTTTTGGGGCTTCTAAATGACTCGTGAGGGTTCTCCAACTTCACATGGCCATAACTATCTAACTGTGAGGATTTATGTGACGTTCCACATACCATTGGAAATGGCATGACATGTACTATCCATGTAGAATATTATTTCCTAGAAATATATCAAAACTTGTACCATTATCCATCAAACAAACTTGGGTCCATTACCCAAACCTTTGTGCTACCGAAATTTAATACTGGACTTTATTCAAGGGTTGAAATCAATGACAACCAACGCAATTAATCAACAATCCCCCCCTTTTGCATTGATGGAAACACTTTGATGAAATACTAAAGTCATATCACTCATGCTCCCCCTGTGACCATCGCTCCCCCTAGAACCATGCATCTGTACTCTTTCTCCAAGCATTTACCTTTGCATCTGATAAATCTCTCCCCCTTTGTCATCAATGGAAAAGTTATCTTTCCATCCAGGTCTACTCCCCCTAACTGAACTCTTCCTGAAATTGATCTCCCAACTTGAATTGTCCTCATTATGGTGTTTCCTCATGTAAATCTAAGACATATAAGATAATCATTCAATAGCATTCATTTTGGAGTAGAAATTACTCTGAGTCTTTGGCGAAGATACTCAAAGGCTTCCCTTGGAAGAGTTTTTGTAAATATATTTGCCACTTATTCTTTTGTTCCCACATATTCAAATCTGGTGTTCTTCTCTACAACATGTTCCCATAGAAAGTGATACTTTATTGGAATCTGCTTCGTCTTGGAGTGCATCACTGGGTTCTTTGAGATACCGATGGCTCATGTATTATCACAATATATTGGAATGGGATCATCATACTCAACCTGTTTATCTTTCAAATTTTATTTCATCCATAGAACCTGAGTACAACATCTTGTTGCTACAATATACTCTGCTTCAACTATAGATAAAGATATTGATGATTGTTTCTTGCTTAGCCAAGATACTAAATGCTCACCCAAGTAGAGCATTGCTCCATTGGTGATTCATCAGTCATCGATGCAACCTGCCCAATCTACATCTGTGTAGTCAATAAGTGATAGATCCTTTCCTTTTGGATACCATAATCCAAACTCTTTTGTTCCTTTGAGATATCTGAAAATCCTCTCCACTTATAATACATGTGATTCCTTTGGTGTTGTTGGAGATTGTGCCACATGTCCAACTGTCTTCATTACATTTGGTCTAGATGTTGTCACATATAGTAAGCTACCAATCATTGACCTATATTGTCTCTGGTCTGTAGACTTTGAATCATCATCGTTTCTCAACTTGCAACTAGTTTTCAAAGGAGTGGTAACTGGTTTTCAATCTTCCATTCCGAACCTCTTTATCATTTCTTTGATATACTTAGTTTGAGAAATAAAAATTCCTTGGTTGCTTTGACGTATATGAAGACCCAGAAACAAGGATAGTTCTCCAAGTAATGACATTTCAAATTCATTCTACATATCATTTTCCAATTTCTGGCTTAACGTTGATGTCTAGGTTGTTTTCTGCACTTCCTTTTCTTGAACCCTTCTTCATCTTTTGCTTCTTTTTCGTAAAAATTTTCCACTGATTCTACTACACAACTTTCCATAATTTTGACCCATTTATCACTATACTATCATGAATTCTTTACTACTACAACTGATTGTACTTCAGCTAACTGATTGCTCTAGATATGTCTACTCAAACTTTTCAAGCTACTCGAAGGATGGTTCTTTGGCTTGTCACAGCTACTGCATAGACTCCCCCTGTCTAATATTCATATTAACTGGGAGTCTCTAATACGGATGGATCAGAACAATTCCTGCTATGATGTGTATTCATCATCATCTTCATTGGTAGATTCATCATTTCTTTGAGTTGTGACTTCTTTATTTTTGTATGTGGATTCATCTTTCACTACAATGCGTGAAAGTACAATCTCTTGAACCTGTTCCTTATTTACCTATCCTTATTTTATTTTAGTTATTTTCCAAACCTTTATGTATCAGACATCTTTATTTTTCTCTGTAGAATTTTCATCTCATTTTATTGTCAATCTTGCGATCTCTGGGACCTAGTCTTAGTTCACCTGTTCTTCATGTTTTCTGATCCATACTTTCTTATATATGATATTATTGCTATCTTTCATGGAAATATCGATCATGCTTATACAATCACTAGATATGTGTCCACAGTTATGAAATTTGTAACATTCAATGTTACGTGGGGCCACATAGGCATTTTTTTCTTGAACGTTTCTTTTATAATCCCTGCAATCTGCAACCTTATGTCCAAAATTAGTACAATAAAAACAATGACCACAAAAGAAATTTGCATACCTGGGAGTGAGTGATCTTGTTTGTGGTGTAGTCCTTCTAAATTTTTTCAATGATAGATCATGATCATGATTGAAGCTTCTTTGTGGTTTGAACATGGATGCTCTTCTTGAAGATCTATCTTCAATAGTTTTCTTCGATTCTGGTTGACCATGATTCCTTCCTTTGAGTACTTCTGCATAACTCTTTCTATTGTCTTCATTATTGTTTTCTAGAAACCTAGAGTAATTCTCTTCATTCTCTATAACTAATGTGGATGTTTCTATCTCTTCAACATTCTTGTTGAGATTGACGATTTTACTTCTCAATGTGACAACTTCTTCTTCAAGTTTCTCAACCTCTTCTTCTTTCTTCATTATCTGAGACTTCATGACTTCTTCTGTTCTTTTTGTTTCTTCAAGATGAATTTTTAATGTGATTATTTCTTCTTCAAGTCCTTTCTCTTCTTGACCAAACTCCGCCTCAAGCTGGTTTAGATCATTAGTTATTTCCTTAATATGATTTTTCAATATATTCTCTCTCATTTCTATTTCTTCCTTCTGTGCTGCTATGTTGGCTTCCAAATACTGCTTTTGATATTCAAGATTTTCTTCGATCTTTATGGCTTCTTCTAAATGAGTTATTAAGTTATCGATGACTTGTTGAGCTTCTTCAAAAATGTGAACAGTTTCCTTTTGTTTCATCAACTCTTTCTTGAGTGACTTGTTTTCTTTTCTTAGTTCATCTAAAGCACTAATCAATTATGCTTCATAATTGTCTTCCTTTTCAATGAATTTTTCTGTCTCATTTCCTTCATGGCATTCTATTTCAAGATGTCAGTGTTTTTCACAATTAAAGAAAAACAACATACCTCTGGTGATTATGTACTCTTCATCTTTTGAATCTATTTGACATGGTGAACATAATTCTTCTTGATCTGTATCTGCATCTTCTTTGGCATTTTTTGAATCTACGATGGGTGAAGAATATATGTCATGTAACTTATCCAAAATTTCTTTGGCTGATGAAAATTTACCAACCTTTTCTCTTACCGTATTAGGTAATCCTTCCTAGATGAAATCCATTGCTATTTTTTTATTCTTCTTCAATTCCTTCTTGTTTGCAGTCTTTGCCCTTTTTGAACTATCATATCCTGTAACAACTAATAGCCAAATATAATACCCATGTTCCTATAAAAATACTTTGATCCTTCCACTCCATAACTCATACTTTAAACCATTATTACCATTACACAATGGTACTCGATTCTCAGAATAATCCATCATCTCCTTCTAGTGGTTAAATTGTTTCTTGAAGGAACCTCACTCTGATACCAATTTTTGGATTACTTAGAGGGGGGGTGAATCAATAATAGAGAAATTTAATCCTTTTTAACAATAAATTCCAAGTGTTATATCAATGTACCATTATCATCCAATAGTTTCAGAGTAAATAAAAAATGAACAAATGAGAAATCATACACATACACAGTACACCCGTGTTTTTACATGGAAACCCAAAGTGGGAGAAAACCACAAAATGTTTTTTCTTATATGTCTTTAAGAATTAAATTCATTAGAAGCACCAACTTCCTTTGTTTTTTAGCTGCAACTAGAAGGAGACTCCAACCCCCTATTTTCTCACGCTACAACCTGAAGGAAGATCCAACTACCCAATTCTCTAGCTACAACCAAAAGGAGGCTACAACCCCCTAGTTTCTCAGGCTACAACCTGAGGGAAGCTCCAACTCCCCAATTCTTTGGCTACAGCCAGAAGAAGGACAAAACTCCCTATTTTATATGGCTACAATAGGAATGTGGCTAAAACCACCTGTCCTTTCCCCGTCCAACCTCCCTGATGTAAAAGTAAAATGATGGAACCACTGTCACACTATCACTATGAGATAAATTGTTGTAAACATGTACCAATCAACCTGTAATCAAACTGAAAAACCCTATACCAATAATATGTGCCAACATGTACCATAAATCAATATATACCTCAATCTATACCTCAACCTGTACCATAAACAACTGCATCAACCATGCATCAAACCTATGCAAATAACCTGTTACAATAACCTATCCAAACAACCTGTAATCAACATGTACCATAAACAAGTTCATCAATCATGCACCAACCTGTACCATCAATGAGTGAATCAACCATGCACCAAATATGTACTAATCATGCATCACATACACATAAACTACGACTCATCAAGATGTAACAACATCATCAACGATACACCTCATGTATGTGCCAACTCATCAACTACTTTTCTCAACCATGTACCTCAACCAAAATCCCTCATCAACTTAATCATCCAAATATGATTTGTAACTCTGTAATAGACCTGGTGTATATGATCACATACCTACAAACCTTCTTTAACTTTATCAACAAGATACTAGCATTTTCATCAAACTTTACTTTAGTCTCACATGACTAATTTTGGATTAGTCAAAAACCCTAACTTGAAATAATCATAACTATGTACCTGTAATGAATAAATATCTGAAAAATAGTACACAATGTTCTTCAATGTCATTTATGAAATTCTTTCAGTTTTCACTACTTGGAACCTCTCAAAAAAGGATTTATAGAAAAAATGGCATACCTTGTTGAATTTTGGCTTATTCTAGAGAGCGAACTTGTAGAGTGTTTCCCGCATGGAATATTTGTTGTATGGATCTGAAAATGGTACACATAATACTAAAGACTTTACTCTAACTAGTACATTTGGCCCTACTGAATTTGGATCTATTATGAATAATTTATAACATTTTTACCCGAAACACATGTTTTTAGACTAGTTTCAGGACTAGCCACAAACCCGATTTTCCACGGAGTGTAGTGTAACTCCAAAAATAAAATGAACCACAAGCTGAAATTTCTATCATATCTACTTGGATATGTTTCCTCAATGACCTCCCAATTTCACAGTCTGAATCATTCTAGAAAACAATTTATTGCGAAAATGGTGAGATGACCTGTAAATAACATACCTTAGAAAGCATCATCAACGGAATTTATCCTCCCTTCAATTTCAGCCTTCTTTACTTCACCTTCCCTTTGAAATTCAACTTATATATCCTTTGTTTACCTCAGTCACTTTTATATATTCAATATTTTCAAGTGTGATTAAAAATGAGAGACCCTTGCATCTTATTTATACTTTCATGTAGCTTCCTCCAGGGCTTACCTTCTGTTACACATTATTTTCATCATCCTTATGACCGTTAATGATGTAAACCTATATGTTTCCTTCAGAGGGGCCAGTTTCCTAAGTTCCTGAAGAAAGAAGGGAGAATAACTTTTCCTGAGAAAAAAAGTTGCATTTTCCTTTGTAAAAACCCTATTAAAGAGGATGTTCGCAGGTTGCTATATAGGCAGGGTGCGAAAATGCTTGATTTTCGCAGGCTGCACCATAGCTAGGTCACGAAGTGTTCACAGGTTGCTATATAGGAAGGGTGAAAAGATTCTCATACGTGGGAAAAACGAGCATCTTCTCGATGCTTCTATAAGGAGAAACTTCCATGGTGAGTGTTGTTCCTGAGTTTATACTTTAAGGCTCTAAAGTATACCGTCAAGGCATCCGTAAAGATAAAGGTAATTAAAGGGTAAGAATCAAATTGAAAGGTAAATCAGAGTTGGTTTCTTAACTGCCTCTGTCTAGATTCCCATTGTTCTTGGATGTTGATATCTCTCTCGATAGTTGCCCATGAACATTCTAATTCAACCTAGTTAGTTGTTGTTTGCAGAATAGTATTAAACAAGTTCAAAGAAATGCTAGTTTGATCTTGGAGGCCAGTTTCTATGTTGGGCTGTCTATTATTTGGGACAGTCATGGAAAATAATTTTTTATTTAAATAAGAAAAGTTTGAAGATTTTTTGCTTCAGTTTTTAAGGGATGAAAAGAGAAAAAGAGTTTTGGAACTCAAAATAATAACATAATAACAGTTCCCCATATGGGGTGCCACGTAGTAAACAGAGCCACGCGGAATTATGTCGGGAAGCAATATTAATGCATCAACCGGAAACCATCCCCTCAGCCATTAACACACCATGGATCGGTGCATCCATACCCAAGCGATGAGCCCCTTCGCGCAAGTGAACAACACCAGGCACCAGCGCACTCAGCATCAATCCTTAATGGTTATGGCGGTCGCGGTTTCCCTCCTCCTTATCACCGGAATTGATAGAACAGAGAGGCATTAATCCATAGCAACGCTCATTCCACTGGAGCAACATCAGTTCATTCCACCGGAGCAGAGAGTTAAGGTCTCATCGAAGCTCTGGAGTAGAGCATTCCATTCGCAAGGAACCTTGGTCATCTTCAGGGTCTCCACCATGCCCAGAGCAACAGGAAAGCCACGCAGGGGTGTCACTTGGTACATGACCGAATCGCGATGCTAGAGACAGAATAATTTTGAGCAGGCGCTGGCCATGGCATCCACTCAAAGGTGCAAGAAACCATGAACGACTCCTATGGCATACGTGGAAGAAATTACCTTGGAGGATGCCATGTAGAGCTATCCCAAGCTCCCTCTGTTCACAGTCCTAGACAATTGGAATCCACCCACTGAGTTTGGCTCGGAAGTCAAGCATCCTCCTGTGGGTATTTAGCCTGGTTCCAAAGCCAATAGTCCAGAGGAGCATTTCACCACCTACTTTGTCAAAGAGGAGACCCCTCCTGATGCACCCATGGAGGCGACGACCCAGCTTTTCAACAGCTCAACGCATACAAGTAAAGATGCAACAGATCCCATACACCCCGCTTCCCTCGACAACCATTGGTAGGAGAAGCCACTCTTCACCGACTCAAGGCACCTCTCTCTCATCTTCGAGCTGAGGAGATTGTTGGATGACCAGGTCTTTTTCCTTGTCAGAATTGATCAACGGCTTGACATGTTTTTCGCGGCTCACTCCAGAACTCTTCCACAACAGCAATGCCCAATGTGCGCGCAAACTTATGTGCTTCCAGCAAGCTGGAGACAGCATGGGAATGAAGAGGATCATACAGGCTAAAAGGTTCAATGATGTTCTTGGTTAGGAATCTCTTTCCTGTTCTGAACTAAGCTTTGGCCTAGTTAGTTTTTAGTTTTCTCATAACTAGTTTATGGCATACAATTTAAACTTCATATGTGACAGTCCTGGTTTCCTTCGGGCAGGACGGAACCATGTCAATTTTGTTAGATGGGAAACACATGGCACAGGATGCCCAATTGTCTCGGTTTCCTATTTAGGCAGGACAGCTGGCATCGCAAACAGTTATTGTACCTTGCTTATGATAATATAACAGGTTCCATCTTTTTTACTTAAAAAAAAAAAATAACATAATAACAGTTGAGATTGTTTCCTGTACTTGAAACAATTTTGAGAATAGTAAAGTAACAAAGTAGCACCGCTGAGATAATATGAGGCTTTAATCATGAAAGAATATCATATTGTAACAGGAGGCAAAGAGGAAAACTAGATTTCTAATGAAGTGTAAAATATAATCATTCAAATGACCTATAGGTCTTGAAACAATTGATAGCAATCACAGAGGAAAAACTGTAAATGATTTAATAACCAAATCAATTCAAACTACAATAGATGTGCGAAATAAACTTATATTTAATCATTCATTAGAAATATGTAAGAAGAAAAATATTGAAAACTATTGGAAACGGGGTAAAAGAACACATGATAGAATTCAGAATCTTGTCTGTATTATTTATATCATAGTGGATTGGAAAACTTTTTAATACAATCGGCTCTCTCAAAAACCAAAATCCCTTTCTTAGTCTTATGAAAATATATTTATACATGATCACCAAACATTTTTTCCGTTGGTGATTAACTAACTTCCTAAGACTAACGGTTACATGAATGAACAATGTCAAACCGTTTACATTTCTATTCTAACTGCTTTATTATTCCAATGATGAAAATATTCAAAACAGTATTTCATGTCTGTGTTAATGAACCTCCTCCTTCTTCTTTAAGACAATGAACACATTTTCCCAGAAACTGTACTAAAACTCTGGGAGCTTCTAGAGTATCCTTTGCTTCAAATAAGAAAAACTTTCTCTGTAGTTCTGGGAGATGGTCTTCGATAATGTTTCTTGTGAACTTAATAGTTTGTAGTTTTAAGTTAGGCATTACTATCCATTTGTCAATTTGAGTGACATCGATTACCTTTATTTGTGGGATCTTTTTCTGAATTTCTTCCAGATCCTCTTTCAATCTTAACTGATGCTTAACAATGTTAATTTCCCCTAACAACCCTGGACAATTGTTTTTTCCAATGTTCAATGAAGTTTTCTCTAAAAGGTCAAAAATTCCTTGACAATTGTCATTAAATTCTCTGGTCATTCTTTTCTTTTCTGTGAGGTCTACCTTCCATACCTTGAGTATTACATCACCTTTAATCTTCTCTGAAACAGATAGTTTTTGAGCCTCCCCGAAATCCTCTTTTGTTGAAAAAGCCACTGCTTTTTGGAAAGTTTCTCTGGCGACTTTCACTTCTCTTTCTTTCTGGAGAATATTTTCCAAGGATTTACTGGTTTCCTGAAAGTAATTCTAAACAAATTCCAGATTAAAAAACACTCCCTGTTGTTATTTTTCTATCTTCATATGTATTTCCAATACCTGGGCCTAGAAGATTTCAAGCTCTACCACTAGATTTGAAATGGAATTAATCTTATCTTGTAATTGTTTATTTATCTCCTCTTGATTTATGACCTGTGCTTGAGTGACCTGTATTTTTTTATTTTCTTCCTCTAATCTTGCATTCATTTTTTGAAGCTCTTGAATATCAGTTAATCTATCTCATTCTAGACCCTTTTTTATCTCCCATCTGATATTTCTTTCAGTCTCCTTTAATTGATCCTGTAGTTGAGCTATCATCTGATCTTTCTACTCCAACATAGTTTTCAAACTACCCACAGAGTATAAATTTGTCGATGCTAAGGATCCCATTGTGCCTGCTATCTCTGTAGCGAATTCTCCCTCTTTAAGTTTTTGTCCATCTATAATGATCTTGTGATTTTTAATCATCATATCTCCTCTTGGATGCATTTCCTGTTTTAGGATAGTGTTAGCGATATTTCTTGAAAGGGGGTTAGAATGTAAAAGAATGGGTTAAAAACCCACTTGTCCTAAGTTTGGGGTGCTAATGCACCCATGATTAAATGAAAACCAAGTTCAGACAGCAGATATCACCGCGCCCGGATCAACGGCGCAGGTGGGATTCCGGACCCCCCCCCGCCTTTCTACCTTTAAGTGGGGGGGGTCTGGAATCCAGGGTGCACCTCTTCAATGGCCCAGATTAGCACGCCTGGATCAACGGCGATAAGAGCAATTCCAGACCCGGCCCGCCTTTCTACCTTTAAGCGGAGGGGGGGGTCCAGAATCAGGGGTGCATCTTTCCGACGGCTGAGATTACAGCGCCTGGATCAATGGTGCTCGGACAGCCTCGTCCTTCTTAGCCACTTTGGGTTTAACCAGCGTGGGCCCTTCTCCTATCATGACATCCTCCTTTTCCACCTTTCTCCTGCTGCCGCATGTCATCCATCCACCTCCCCTCTTCAGTCTGCATGGTCCTCCCTCCTTCTCATCATCAACTTATCGTTTGCCATGTGTCCCACTCCTTTCCACGTTGGCCCCTCACCAAAAGGTGAGTTCGTTATCTCTCGTCTTCCCTCCTTCCTTCTAAGGTCCTTCGCCATGAACCATCCTCTGTCACCCTTCTCACACCTCGCCACTTCTTCCATGCCCTCATAGCCCGACGCCATCACTCCTATCATGAGCCCCATTCTCTGCGCTGGCCTCCATGCCTATTCGTCAAGTCATTCAGTTATTCCAGGTGGAAGCGCGAGGATCCTCCCATATCCCAAAGCATTGAGTTGGCCAGATCGTCCTCAATCCCAAGAAAGCAGTTATTGAAGCGGTTGGTGGTGGTTAGACATCGTCTCTGCCATAATGAGAAAGCACGACCATGAATTAAACGCACGTCGATTCGTTGTTGGAACTGTCAAAGAATTAGATTGCGTCTGACTTAAGTTGCATGACCCTTCAGAGGTTGACTATCAGAAAGCCATGCAGACGCAAAGCCTTCAATGCAGTATCTCGATTTCGCTGTTGTTGTATTTCTGAGTATATGTAAGCGTTTTCGCCATTTTTGTATCTATCGATGATAGAGCTAAGCTCCCAACTGTAAAGTTTCAGCAAATATTCTGGTTTCCTGGTTATGCCTCTATGTTTGAGACTTCTTGGTTTATGACAAATGGTTTTATTTTTCCGTCTATATTTCATCTTATGCCAGAGAGTCCACAGTCGAAGGATTCGCATGGATTGAACAATCTTGTTATGACAAAGGATTTGTTGTGACATCGTTGTGCGCTTTGGTCTTCTGTGTTTGGATGTAAAAGGATTTTGCATTTGAATTCTTTCTTCTCCAGTCTGTTATAAACCAGATGTTTTTGATAGACCTTCGCAATCTTCTAATGCAAGTCTTCCCCCTACTCACCCTTTACTATGACTCACTGTTTGAAGTTTATCAAGACCTCATTCATCCATGCATGCCTGGACTAGTTTCCGAGTTGATACGATATCGTTTCTGAGTTTTCCTCCATTTGATCACCCTTTAAAACAAATCATGACATTAAACTGATGGGCATCGGGCTCTGCTCCTGCAAGAAATCCAGGAGTGACTTCCGGCTCCAACATTTTTGGCGCTGTTGTCGGGGACGAAGTTGAATATTTTCCCCGGATTTGAACGACAAAGATCAACTGATTTTGAAGGTGCATCAGATATCAGAACTTGAATATTGCTACTGTGCACCTGGTGACTCCATTGTGACGACTTCGTTGGGGAGAACCTGCTCTATAAATTGTGGCTTCGAGAGGTAGACACACAAGGTCTAATCCACACTTGCCTCTAGCGACACCTGAAGCTGACTCAGAAGCAACGCGAAGAAAGGGAAAGAGCTCTGTGAAACAAGTTTCCATCGCCAAAACAGGTATTTCCCCACCTCCTTCTGTAAAGACTCCACTTTATTCCTCTCAGCTTCCTAGTCACCCTCCCTCTGAGGTTTCTCGTTTTCTGAATTTCGGGAGTGTTCCTGCTGATTTTTCTCCTCCTGGTCTAGTGTCAGAGGGAGAGATCCTTGTCACTCCCCCTTCCCTGGAATTTGTGCCTCCGCACCAACATTTCTCAGAAGGTTTCACTACCCCTCTTTTTGTTACTACTGATGCACAGGGAGAAGTAGCTGCGCATTCTGGTCCATTAGAATTCTCTCTATTTTCCCCCTCGTCTCCCGTGAGAACCTTTTTCCCGACATCTCCCGGTCACACTCCTTATCCTCCTAGTTCTCCTCCACCTAATATCCCCATGGCTGGTGCTAATCCACCTCCAACTAGAATGGATGCCATAGTCGCTTCTAGATATGCTCCCTTAATCCTACCTCATCCTATGAATCCTCTCCCTGCTGGAGACTACTTGAAGTACATGCCCAAGTTCACCGAGGAAGGAGACATAACTGCAGAAGAGCACCTGGCTGCTTTCTATAGTTATGCAGACAATTTGAACATTGAAAATGAAGATTTCTGGATGAGAGTCTTTGTTCAGAGCTTGGATGGTGAAGTTAGAAAATGGTTTAGAGGACTGGCCTCTGGATCTATTGCTGGAATCGAGGCTCTGGATATGGTTTTCCTGAGGCAGTGGGGAGATATAAAAGATTACATATATTACATGACTGAGTTTGGGTCTCTAAAGAAGCAGGAAGGAGAGTCGGTCTCTAAATTCTCCAAAAGATTCAAAAATATGTATAACAAGATTCCTGCAGAGTTAAATCCCTCTAAAGCATCTGCTCAGATTTCCTATGCTGGTGCATTTGACCCTAATTTATGTATTTTATTGAGAGAAAGAAGAGCCACCTCTTTAGCTCAAATGCAAGATGCAGCTATAGAAGTGGAATCCAACATACTAGCAGCTGACATACTAAGGAACCAAGCCGACGCAGACATAAGAAAGGGAAAATCAGAAGCCTCAACTTCAGGACCATCACTGCCCCACCCTCAAGCGAATGAGCTGACCCAGGTGGTGAACTTTCTGAAAGAAGAGATGGAAAGATTAAAGGTGGAAAGGAAACAAATGAACAAGGGCCCTCAAACCACCGAGAACAGAGGAGGTTTCAGAAGGACAAATAATTTTGCTCCTCCAACTATGCACAGAGAGAAGGAGAGAGACAGAGACGACCAAAGAATTCAGGCTCCCTTTCAAAACAATTTTGTTGCTGATGAAGAAGAAAGGGAAACAGACGAGCTTGAAACTAAAATCCATAGCTTAGAAGTCACTCCTCCTTTCCCTCATCTAACTCAGTCAGCATACGAGGAGTCTCTCATGGACAGTCGGCTAAACGAATTGAGCAAAGGAGACAAAGCTAGTGGTGGTCGAGGCAGGTATAACCTGAGATCCAACAAAAGAGCAGCACCTGATATTCCTGAGCCGTCCACCAGAGCAGAGAAGCCTGCTAGTGAGGTAGCAGACAGTCACAGAGGTAATAAGGCCCAACTCCTCTCTCCCATTGTCCAAAATCATGTTCCTGAAATTAGAGAAATTCCAAATCCTACATCCTCTTTTAATTTCGAGCATGAGATTCAAAAAATCAAGATCCCTGTGCCCCGCGCTGAACTTATCAAACAGGATGAATTCAAGAACCACTTCTCTAACCTTTTAAAATCTAAAGTCTCTGGCCCTTCCACAGACTTCATAAACCTCCAAGATGAAAAGCCAACAGTTGTCCTAGGCCCCATGGTGGAAGACAGAGATGACTCATCCCCTACCTTCTACACCTCCCTGAATATACACGACAAAGTGCTGCACAACTGTTTGATGGATTCAGGGGCCTCCCACAACCTCATGCCCAAAACTATCATGGAGGAATTAGGACTGGAAGTCACCCGGGCCTATCATGACCTCTATTCTTTTGACTCTAGGAGGGTGCAATGTTTGGGAGTCATTAAGGACCTGGTGGTTTCATTGTTTCAGTTTCCCATGAAGAGTATGATCATGGATATTGTGGTAGTTGATGTTCCCCCCAAGTTTGGCATGTTGTTGTCAAGGTCTTGGATCAAAAGACTTGGAGGGACATTACATATGGACCTCACATATGAAACCATTCCAGTATTTGGAGGGGAACATAGGAGACTGTACAGAGAAGCTTGTTATCCCCGATATCTAGGGATAACTAGGAGATCATGTCTCGAGGCCCACATGGTCCTAGACATGGAGTACCGAGAGCAGGAGTGACTTGAGCATGGCCCTGGAGGGCCCATCTTTCTTCTT
>ML792232.1:140491-176086 GCA_009831015.1 Picea engelmannii | reverse complement strand
CCATTTGATTTGAGAAGTTTTAGCCTAGCCATAGCTACACTAGACTTCCTCTTATCTTGAGTTAGTTTTGAGCACAAATTGAAGAAAGAAGGCGTCCTAGGCCTAATTTAGTTTACACCTAGGGTTTGCTTCTAGGGTTTGAAAAGCCTTGTCTTCTAAACAACACTTTTCAGCCATAGGTTTGTGTTTGTAAGATATCCGTTTTGCCAAATAAGTCCTAAGGAAAGAAGAGGAAGCATTAGGCCTAGCCTTAGCTACACCTAAGTAAGCCTTTCCTTCTTAGGGTTTAGATTTGGTGGCCTTGCCATAGCAACACCATCAAACCCTAACCCTCTTGTCTTTAAGTTTAAGTCTTCCTAAACCATTAGTCTCACTTCAATTGACCCCATTAACCCAAGGCACTATTCTAGAGGTACCTTTGAGTTTGTTATCCTTAAAACTCTCTTTCAAACACTCTTTTATTTGAAACCCTAACTAACCTAGCATCTAACCCTAACAGTCATAACTAATCTTAATGCTGATGACATTTTTCCTTAATTGAACTTGTGTTTGGATAGAAAGTGCGGCTTAGTCATCTCATCATAGCCATAGAGGTTTCATAAATTTTCATTGGTGAATTTAGCTAAAACGTCCACTTCTTGGCTAGCAAACCCTAACCATGCAACAGAAATTATATAGGTGACATCACATTACTTTGATCTTTTGCTTAGCTTGCAACGTTGTGACTTTTCTCACCTCATTTGATAGACATTGAGTTATTAATTTCATTTATAAGCTTATTGAAGAAAACGTTTTACTCTTTGCCTTCAATTTGACCTATTGATTAGTGCTTGACGTCACATCCATAGCAGCAACAATATAGGTGATGCAGCAACATTATTTATATGCGTTGATTTGAGATATTTAGTGCATTGTGACATAAATTTTGGGGTTGATTATATACATTAAATGCCTTTATCTCTTATGCATTTATTGAAGAAGTGATATAGGCCTTTTGTCTTTGTTTAGCAATCATTGACTTCGTCAACAATTGCATTTGATCATTGCTCATATATATGTTAAAGATAGTCATTGACAATTTGAAGTACTAATCACTGCAGCACATATTCCAGTTTTATTTTTCTTGTCTTGCAAGCAGGTGCCATCCAGTGGAAGCTCTCTTGTGACTATCTCATCATTGGCAGTAATATGTGAAAGGACACTCTTATCCTAAGCCATTACCCCTTTAGCCCTTTCATAAATCAGATTACCTAGGGACGTCTCCCTTGGACTAGCCCTCCTAAATAGAAAGAGCTCCCCATTGAGGTGACAGTGGGTGGGGAAGCTCCTGTTATGTCGGTTTCAAGCCTTGACTCAAGATCCTTAAACCTTTCCTACAAACCATGCGATAACAAAGCCAAACTGGCCTACATAATCAGTGATGAAGCCAACCCTACCAATCATCCCATCTATGCTTTGGACACTGATTTAGGCTCCAGTTTACTAAAACTTACCCACACCCCTGAGGTTCCTTTACAGATCAGAAAGTAGCCCATTCTTAATTAGGAGAACACCCCTCCTACCACCTCTCTTTGGAAGATGTTCTTTGACGGAGCTTCATCCAGTATAGGTGCAGGTGCCGGAGTGGTATTCAAATCCCCTTCTCAAGAGACCATATCTCTGTCATACAAGCTGGAATTTGAAGTCACCAACAATGTGGTAGAATATAAAGCCCTGGTTTTGGGATTAAGAGCTGCCAAGGAGATGGGAATAAAGGAGATGGTTGTTTTTGGAGATTCAGAACTGATTGTCCAGCAGGTCAAAAGCGTTTATCAGGCCAAGCATCCTTGACTCAAGAATTACAGGAATGAGGTATGGGATCTAATTGATAGTTTCTTCTTGGCTTTCAACATCTCTTTCATTCCAAGGGAAGAAAATGCTCCATCCGATTTCCTAGCTTTCTCAGCTAGTCTGCTCGAATTTCCTGCGCTGCCCACTGCCGGATCCGATGTAGAAATAAGATACAGACCCTCTGTACTAGACAATGTCAAACATTGGAAGGTATTTGAAGATGATTTGGAGATCGAGAAATTCCTCCAATCCATTGATGACTTTTCTGCGTCACACATAGATGAGGATTCTGATGTGGAAAGTGACCACCACCCTGAGGAGTTTTTGAATGAAATGGCTAACCACCAGATTATTCAACTACCGAGAAATCACATACCAAGAGGTCTGGTCCCATTAGAAAGATTGTTCGATGGAAATGATGTGGCAGTAAGGGGAAGAATCTCAGGAGATGATGCTGATACAGCTAAGTGCAACATAGGCACACCTGAGGAGCCTAAATTGGTCAAGATGTCAAGAAGTTTGACTGAGGAGCACAGGACTGGATATACTAAGTTGCTGAGATATTTTTCTGATGTGTTTGCATGGACCTACGAAGATCTCAAGACGTACGACACATCAGTCATTGAGCACAAAATCCCACTGAAAGAAGAGGCCAAGCCATTCAATCAGAAGCTAAGACAGATAAACCCCATGCTGCTACCTGTCATGGAGAGGGAAGTGAAAAAATTGTTGGATGCCCAGATCATTGTCCCCTTGAGATATTCTGACTGGGTGGCCAATTTGGTCCCAGTAAGAAAGAAAAGCAGCGAAATCAGACTCTGTGTTGATTTCAGAAACCTGAATAGAAGCTCAAGGAAAGATAATTACCCCCTGCCCAACATGGAGCACATATTACAGAAGGTCACCGGTGCTTCCAGAATATCCATGATTGATGGTTTCTCTGGCTACAATCAGATATCAGTCATGCCTGAGGACAGGGAAAAAATAGCCTTCACCACCCCTTGGGGCACATTCATGTATGCCAAAATTCCTTTCGGGCTGATGAATGCAGGAGAAACATTTCAGCGAGCCATGGACATAGCCTTCATCGGAGAAAAAGATAAGTTCGTGGTGATTTATCTGGACGACACCACAGTCTTCTCCAAGACTGATAAAGAGCACTATTGCCACTTAAAAAGAGTTTTCCTGAAGTGTCGGATATATGGCTTATCTTTAAACCCCAAAAAATCATTGTTTGTTATGCAGGAGGGAAAACTATTAGGCCATATAGTATCAGTAGGAAGGGTGAGAATTGATCCTGACAGAGTAGAAGCAATTCAAGCCCTGTCACTTCCCAGATCTAAGAAAGAGGTTCAGGCATTTTTGGGGAGGATTAATTTCCTGAGGAGGTTCGTTTCAAATTTTGCTGAGTTGGTGAAACATATTACGGCCATGCTCAGGAAGGGCCATGAAATAAAATGGACTTCTGAACTCAGACAGTCTTTTGTCCAAATAAAGAAGGCGTTGACTGAAGCGCCTGTGCTAATCAGTCCCGATTATTCCAAATACTTTCTAATATTTTCTTTTGCTTCCTGTGATATAGTAGCGGTAGTTTTGCTGCAGAAAAATGATAAAGGGAAAGAATAGCCTATTGCTTTCTTTAGCAAGGCACTGAGAGATGCAGAACTTCGATACGCGATCATGGAGAAGCAGGTTTATGCCTTGGTGAAAGCTCTCAAAGATTTCAGAGTCTATGTATTGCATTCTAAGATCATTGTGTATGTCCCTTCAACCTCTGTGAAGGACATTCTTGTACAACCTGACATAGATGGAAAAAGAGGTAAATGGATCGCCAAGATCCTAGAATTTGATCTAGAGATTAAGCCCACTAATTTGATAAAGGGGAAAGGTTTGGCCAAGCTACTGGTTGAATCCAACTGTAAGGCCTTGGGAATTAACTTCATCAACGAACAATTTGAGTCATCCGACAAGGATTCTCAAACCATCATACCATTAGCAGCATGCCCCTGGTACAAGGACATCTTGAACTTTCTGAAAGAATTGAAGCCCCCTGATGGATTGGGAAAAAGTAAGGCCATGGATTTAAAACTCAAAGCGGTCAAATATTGCCTTATTGACCAAGCTTTGTATTGGAAAGATCCTCTGGGAGTATTACTAAGGTGTCTGAATCCGAAACAAGCCCAGAAGGTCATGACCGATTTCCATAGTGGTCTCTGCGGCGACCATTATTTCTGGAAGACCACAGCTCACAAGATCCTCCGAGCTGGGTATTACTGGCCCACCTTATTTCCTGATGTCTATAGGGAAGTCAGGGCTTGCATCAAATGCCAGAAGTTCTCAGGTAAGAAGCATCTCACATCTCTTCCATTAAAGCCTATAGTAGTTTCGTCACCCTTTCAGCAGTGGGGATTGGATTTCATTGGAGAGATCCATCCTCCCTCAAGTGGCCAGCACAGATGGATCCTCACTGCAATCGATTATTTCACCAAGTGGATAAAGGTTTTCCCTACCAGGAGTACTTCTCAAAAAGTCATCATTAGCCTCTTGGAGGACATCATAGTCATATTTGGTTGCCCAAGCAGGATTGTCACTGACAATGCCTCCCCCTTCAGGTCTGAGCCTCTGGTCAGATTCTGTGAACAGTTCCAGATTTCACTAATCCAATCCACTCCCTACTATCCTCAAGGAAATGGACTGGCAGAGTCCTCTAATAAAATCCTAATCAAGATTATCAAAAATATACTGGAGGACAATAAAAGGGCCTGGGACTCAAAGCTAAAATTTGCTCTTTGGGCTGATCGGGTAACAACAAAGAAACAACTAGGCATCTCACCTTTTCAATTGGTTTATGGAATAGAGGTTGTTTTCCCCACTCAGCTCGCCTTACCTGTGGCAAATCTCCTCCAGGACTTTGAGGGGGAACCTAACCATGTGCTCAGAAGAATTCACCAGATGGTGGAAGTGCAGCAGATCAGAGAGTAGGTCTTGGACAGAGCCTACAATCATCAGCAGAAGATCAAGCAGGCCTTTGACAGGAAGAACAAAAAGAAAGAATTCAAATAGGGTGCCTGGTGCTCAAATGGGATGCACCCAGACAGGAAAAGGGAAAACATAGTAAATTTGATGCCCTCTGGTTCGAACCTTTCAAGATCCTTGAAGTATTTTCAAACAACACTTGCAGGTTGCAGGATCTAGAAGGCAAAGAAGTTTTTAGAAGCCCAGTTAATGGGCATTTCTTAAAAAAGTGTTTTCTGTGAGCCGCAGTCGGCTCTTTTGTTTTGTTTTGTAAATATTGTTTCTGTTTTTGTTTTTCGAACTAATAAATGACTCCATAGCCCAACAGCAAAGGCACTGAATCTTCAAAAAGAGTTCTTAGAGCATCACAGGGACGACTCTATCCCCCATGGAGCCAAATGTTAGCAATATTTCTTGTAAGGGGGTTAGAATGTAAAAGAATGGGTTAAAAACCCACTTGTCCTAAGTTTGGGGTGCTAATGCACCCATGATTAAATGAAAACCAAGTTCGGACAGCAAAGATCATCGCGCCTGGATCAACGGTGCAGGGGGAATTCCGGACCCCCCCCACCTTTCTACCTTTAAGCGGGGGGGTCCAGAATCCGGGGCGCACCTCTTCAACAGCCCAGATTAGTGCGCCCGGATCAACGGTGATAAGAGCAATTCCGGACCCCCCCACCTTTCTACATTTAAGCGGAGGGGGGGGTCCAGAATCGGGGGTGCAACTTTCCGACGGTTGAGATTACAGCGCCCGGATCAACGGCGCTCGGACAGCCTCATCCTTCTCATCCACTTTGGGTTTAACCAGCGTGGGCCCTTCTCCTATCATGACATCCTCCTTTTCTGCCTTTCTCCCGCTGCCGCATTTCATCCATCCACCTCCCCTCTTCGGTCCGCATGGTCCTCCCTCCTTCTCATCATCCACTTATCATTTTCCATGTGTCCCGCTCCTTTCCACGTTGGCCCCTCACCAAAAGGCGAGTTTGTTATCTCTCGTCTTCCCTCCTTCCTCCTAAGTTCCTTCGCCATGAACCATCCTCTATCACCCTTCTCAAACCTCGCCACTTCTTCCATGCCCTCATAGCTCGACACCATCACTCATATCATGAGCCCCATTCTCCACACTAGCCTCCATGCCTATTCGTCAAGTCATTCAGTTATTCCAGGTGGCAGCGCGAGGAGCCTCCCATATCCCAAAGCGTTGAGTTGGCCAGATTGTTCTCAATCCCAAGAAAGCAGTTATTGAAGCGGTTGGTGGTGGTTAGACATCGTCTCCGCCATAATGAGAAAGCACGGCCATGAATTAAAGGCACGTCGATTTGTCGTTGGAACTGTCAAAGAATTAGATTGCGTCTGACTTAAGTTGCACGACCCTTCAGAGGTTGACTGTCAGAAATCCATGCAGATGCAAAGCCTTCAATGCAGTATCTCGATTTCACTGCTGTTGTATTTCTGAGTATATGTAGGCGTTTTCGCCATTTTTGTATCTATCGATGGTAGCGCTAAGCTCCTGACTGTAAAGTTTCAGCAAATATTTTAGTTTTCTGGTTATGCCTCTGTGTTTGAGACTTCTTGGTTTATGACAAACAGTTTTCTTTTTCCATCTATATTTCATCTTATGCCAGAGAGTCCACAGTCGAAGGATTCGCGTGGATTGAACAATCTTGTTATGACAAAGGATTTGTTGTGACATCGTTGTGCCCTCTGGTCTTCTATGTTTGGATGTAAAAGGATTTTGCGTTTGAATTCTTTCTTATCTAGTCTGTTATAAACCGGATGTTTTTGATAGACCTTCGCACTCTTCTAATGCAAGTCTTCCCCCTACTCACCCTTTACTATGACTCACTGTTTGAAGTTTATCAAGACCTCATTCGTCCATGCATGTCTGGCCTAGTTTCTGAGTTGATACGATATCGTTTCTGAGTTTTCCTCCATTTGATCACCCTTTAAAACAAATCGTGACATTAAACTGATGGTCGTCGGGCTCTTCTCCTGCAAGCAATCCAGGAGTGACTTCCAGCTCCAACAGATAGCCTTTCTCTTTTTACTGAAAAAATAATGAGAGGGAGGAATCACATCTCTAGAAATAGGCTCAAGATCACTTACGTATAGAGCTCCCTCTTGGGGGTTTCCATAAGTAGACTGCAATGGATTCAAAGAGGTAATGGGACTTCCAAGTTTCGTCGATGTTGTTCCTCCTACTTTTTCGGGAATATTTTCAGGGATTTTCGAGGGTATTTCCAACTCCTTTCCTTTCCCTGTCTCTGATTTTTCTGTCTGAGGAACCTCTATTTCTTATGAAGGCATTTCAGTCTCCTTCATTTTTCCCTTTGTATTTTCTTTATATTGTACATCTATTTCAAAGCCTAGGGGAGTCCCTTCCAACTCTGGAGGAGGGGTCGTGAATTCACCCTGCAAAATTTTTGGCAAACTTCACCTGTGACTTTGGAAGGACATGAAACTAGTTTGTAATTCAGGTGATGAGGCCCGTACCTTGTTCAATACCTCCTCATAAGTTTTAACCTCCTTGAATATATCATCATAAACATATTTTTCTTGTTCATAAGCTTTCATATTACAGTGCATCAAATGTCTGCTTACTAATTGATAGGGGTCATGCTTTTTGTGCTCAATATCTACTAGTTTTATTTCTTCTAAAGCTTCAGCTTCCACTTTAGAATGGCCTAGGTTTAGTAATGAAAATTTCCTGACATACATAGGGAAGATTGGACATGATTTCTTTTGAACTGCCTTTAGCTCTATTCCAATACCGTCTTTCACTATTTGATGTGCTACCTCCCTCAATACCAGCCTGTCCGGGAGGAATTTCGGAAGTGCGTGAGGGGGGATTGAGCATCCATAAACCCTAATGTAAGAGAAGTTTTCATCAACAAACCAATCGGATATTGATTTGAGATTTCCTGAGACTGACTCGGAAATGCGAAGGGGTTCACAGCTATAAAACATTTTATGCATTGGAATTATAATAAAATGACAAATTTCGTAAAATGCATTTTTAGCATTTTCTTCCCATAGCACAGAATGATACTCGTGAATGGGTTAGGGAAAAGTTATGTTCCAACTCCAATTCATCGGGGGAAAAGGAGTCACAAAGAAAACTGCGTCCATAATGTACACTGACATGTAAAAGGCCACTGGTTGACCTTTAGATTTTGGAACTCTATAATTTGAAACTTCCTGATCTAGGTTATCAGACAAAATCTTACTCCATTTGAAAGTATATCCTTCTGAATCTTATTCTAAAAAGGGCACCCATTCTATAGGAAAATGGTAGGGATTCTTTTTCTCGAAAAGTCTACACAGCATAATGGCTACATAGACCATGTATTCATTCAAAGATGTTATGGCATAAACCCCATGGGTATCGGCCCTAAACTTTGATGGACATATCCACCATTCTCTGATTAAATCGGGATAAGTTCGGTCTGCCTCAGTACACTCCTTCCTTTGAAATTCAGCTAAAAACTCAGCATTATAAGTGTACTTAGAATTTGGTGAGAGTTTATACATTACTTGTATATGTTTTTCGCCTGAATGAGCTAACAACGACCCCTTGATCATTTAAAATTCTCCTTGTTAGGATATCAACCTTTTCCAAGGCCCAATTGATCATGTCGTTGTATGCCAAAAGCCGAGGACGTGGAGCAATATTATGAAGCTCTGATTATTCTACATCTCGAAAGTGATTCTCGGAATCAGTAGGAGAATTCTTGATTTCGTATTCCAGGAATTCAGAGATTTGTGTCTAGGATTTAATTGAGTCGATGGCATGTGGTGTAGTGTCGGATATGATATCTCCTTCTGGGTTGCGCATCTCCTCTGTATCTTCACTCTTCTTCGGTACTTTCTTTGGTGCCATGACTCTATGTTAGATGAAAAACCTGTCACAGAAAAGGAGTGTATGAGCTCGGCTAAATGCGTCTTACGCTTTGATAGTATGAAACAGAATATGTTGCGAAACACAAACCTTTAAACTCTCTTTTAATATATTTAACGATGTAGGTACTGACACAGCTGACAAGAATTCAATACATTGAATGCAGTGGATATTTACTAAGATATGCATTAGTGTCACATATCATTAGTTATCCTTTACTAAAGTGGCCGCATTTTAGCACTTTTGAATTCAAATTTCATAAAATTTCATTCGATCGAAAACCGAAACATGAACTAACCTAAAAAGTTTGATTGTCATTAATTATGCTTCCAAAACAGAATTAATTTAGACAAAACACAGATTAGGAGTTAAGACTTCGTGTTTTGGGATTTCGAGGATCTTGTTGACAAGAGGTATGTTATCACTAAATCCTGATTTCCAAAATTGCGAAATCACGAGAAGTTTAAATTAGGACTTAACTTCGTTTTAGTAAATTAATTAATCAATATTAAAACTGCTTTAATTCTTTTGGGATTTCAGGGATCGTGTTGACAAGAGGTATGTCATCGATGAATCCCGATTTCCAAAATTGCGAAATGATTAACTTAAGCCTTAAATTTTCATATTAGTGAATTAATTAATCAGGATTAAGGACTAACTTCCAAAATAGAATTAATTTAGTTTAAACAAAGATTTAAGAGTTGGGACTTTGCATTTCAAGATTTCAGGGATCATGTTGTCAAGAGGTATGTCATTGATGAATCTTGAATCCCGAAATCGTGATATGATTACTTTAGTATTTAATAATTAGTAACTTCCATATCTTGGGAAAACGGGGATCGATATTCCACGATTGGAAATGAATTAAAACATATGTTCTCAGTAAACCCCGAATTCCGAAAAACTTTTTAAAGGTTAATCTTAACTCCTTTAGGGTTTAAAATTTTTGAGATTTAAAAATATAAGCTTTACAGAAAGCGCATGAGGACTTTTATAACATTTTTTATTTTTTGCCTTTTATTATTTGAAGAATAAATCTTGTCGGGATTTCGGTACCGGTCTTTTGGAAAAGATAGTGAGGGTTATGCTTCGTGAAAAGTTGAAACCCAAAAAAGGAAGATTTTAGTTTTGAAGATAAAAAATTTAATATATGTTTCAACAGTGAGATGGCATCCGAATGGTTTGGATCTTACTTGCTTTCATGATTTAGTGGGATCATCCTAACCTTCTAACCTTATCCTCTTCAACTTATAAAAGGAGAGGAGCTCTCATGGAGAAGGTTAGCTTTTGGGATTAGCTTGGATTGGATTGAGCTTTGGAGATTGTTAGCTTGGCTAGATGAGCCATTTTGTCAAGATAGATTGTGAATATTATCATATCTATGCTCTCATAATTCTTGGAGTGGAAGTGTGTGGGGAACTAAGGATAGTTGGAATGGATATTACGACATCAAGGCCATGGTTGTAATCTCTCTTTCACATTTAATATGATACAGTAATATAATTCTTTCCTATAAATCTTGTTGTGTTTTATTGTATGATTCCTTGATCACATACATAGGTTTATATTGAGTTTATGCTATTACTATCACTTTGGTTGGTTGCATTCTTTTGCAGGTTCATCATTGTATGAGTGTTGGAATCGATCTAGGATGGTGATGGCAAGAGGAAGTGGCATTTAAATGGTGTGTCACATATCCCTCTTTAGTTAGTAAATTCAATATCTTAAACTTAAGGAAAGCGTCATGTTCTGGTGTGTTTTGTTCTAGATCTAGGTGGATCTAGGGAGATCAGTTAGTGTCTGCACCTACCGATTTATCCAATAACAAAATTGCCGACCATATTGGGGATTTTTTCCTAGTTAGTCTAGTTTCCCTTGCCTTGATTGCTTGATTTCTAGTGTCTGAGTCTGTGGGAGATCCATCCATACACTCTAGATATGAAAGTTCACTTAGACTCTTTGTCATTTTTCCAAATTGATTTCGATTACAAACATTCCCGCACTTCACCTATATCCAGCCTATGAAAAACTTTGATTTTTTCACCTCACTGTTTAAACCAGTGCGACATTTTCACACCCTACCCATTGCTAGCCTGCGAGAACTGTTGATTTTCACACTGTAATATACTGTTGGGTTGCGAACTTGTTTGTAATTTTTTTTTGGATTGGGTCTTGTTATATTTTGATGCCCAATTTTTCTTTGATCAGCTGAATTGAACTTTTGGAGCCTATATTGATGTGTTTACAGTCTTCTTGACATTCTTTGAGTTTCTTTTAGCCATCTTTGCTTTGTTTGGTTTTGAAGGATTAGTCTCTTGCTTTGAGTGTCTTTCAATTACAAAGCATGCGTTTTCCTTAGAATTGTTTAGGGAAAGATTATATTTATTCTGAATAGTTCACTTTAAAAGAAAAGATTTAGTTTGGGTTTCTTTGTTTTAAGAAAGTTCATTATTTCTTTTAGTGAAATTTTTGAAACAAAAGGATTTAATTTCTGCTTTATATTAGATTGGGGGCATCCTTGCATTTGAAGTAGCGAAATTGCATGATTCTTGGCATTTTTTGGTCTTAAATTCTAAAAACGTTTCCCCCTCATGGCCGGGGGGGGCATGAATCGTGTATTGGTGTACAGTCTATTTTGCTCATTTCTTAAAGATATTGATATTGATGAGTTTTTTAAAAAATGTTGGGGCATTGTTCATTTGGGAATGATAAATGTTTTTTCCTTCTCGTAGCATAGCTTTCATCGAAATGAAAATATTGCATCTTCATCTCTTTGCATAAATTTCGAGTCAGACAAAACACCATATTGTTCATGCCATTTTCTTATTGAGTAAAAACAGTCATAAAATAAAGCGCTTATAAAAAATTGTTTAGACATTTCTTATACTTTCTGGTAGCAAACCTACATTAGATTAGTTGTAGGGATTTGGAATAGGTGTGAAAGATAACTTTCCAAATCTGCAAACAAACATAGTATCTTGTGATAGGGAGAGTTAAATCCACTTACTACATTTTTTCGTGGGAAGCCCTTCTCACACAAGGGTCAATCACGAAGTCGCATTCAAACTGGCAGAGTTACTCACCCTGCTTTTTTGGTCTTGGTGTAGAGATTGCGCGTATTATGGGGGTCACTTGAAGGTATACCCACAATTATGAGTAGAATCCTTTCGAGTTGATTTCAGACTAGATACCCTACCTTTGCACATGGATCGAACTATCGACTATTTCCCCAGGCATCATTGTAGTAATTGGTAACCTTAGTGGCCTATCTCTCTAGGTTATTTACACAAGGTGACTGTGGAGGGGAAAGTCTTCATGGTACCTGGAATCGACGTTGGCCAAACTCACTCAGGCTCCTTGGAGGGTATACCCACGATTATGTGTGGCAGCTTGCACCAGGGTGTAAGTCCGTTAAGATGGTTGTCAACATAACTTTTCCACTTTCTCTATCTAATCCCCTTCTCACTTTGTTACCGTGATGTTGGATTTCATCACCAACTAGTGTGTTGATTGTGAGAAGGTTTTGTTTGCTTGTTTTCTTACTAGATTTTTAACATGTGTTGTTTGTTTTCCCTAGTGGACTCTAGATTGGATCTTTATTTTTATGGCGTCAGTTCCCGGAATGACCAATGAAGGAACTCCTTTTCCATGGGAACCTTTTGTTTTTCCTTCTTACGGGAACATTGGTCCTCCTCATATTGCTACTTTGAGCCTTCTAGGTCTCACAATTGGAGTATCGGTATCGTTTTTTTCCACTCAGGTAATCCCAAATGAATTTAGTGCTTCAGTCACAAGAACTTCCCCCCAAGAGCATCAACCTCATGTTGATCCTTCACCTTCTTCACCAGTAAGGTGTTCTTCACCTTGTTTTCTTGCAAGGTCACCTTCTGTTTCATATTTTTCGCTTGCAAGGTCACCTTTCATTTCATCCTTATGACCATTAATGATGTAAACCTATCTATTTCCTTTAGAGGGGTCAGTGGCCTGAGTTCCTGAAGAAATAAGGGAGAAGAAATTTTCCTGAGAAAAGAAGTTGCATTTTCCTTTGTAAAAACCCTATTAAAGAGGATGTTCGCAGGTTTCTATATAGGCAAGGTGCAAAAATGCATGATTTTCGTAGGCTGCACCATAGCTAGGTCGCGAAGTGTTCGTAGGTTTCTATATATTCTGTTGTTGGGGAAAATCACCCTACGGAATAGAAAATAGAGTTCAGACTTTGCATGTAGATATGACCGAATAGAAATTACTTTCTACCTTCATCCCTAGATTTAAATCCGCTTTTCTTAGTAAATGCATGGAAAGATCAACCTACCTCATTCTCGGCGTTTGATGTCGATCCTCCATTGTGCTCGATTACTTGTTCGCAATACTCCTTCCAAAGTTGACCTGCATCCAAGACAAGCAACAACTATGCATGCATACTACTTATATACTAACAGGTTAGAAATCCAAACATATACTGATCAAACTATAAACAGTTCATGAATTGGGATGGGAAAAGCATTCTCTTTATTACTTAAAATGAGTCAACTTACAAAACTTGAGACCGGCCACCGCCCCCTAACCTGATCATGGGATCCTTTTCTTCTGTCCTTCAACTGCTTTGCTTTGCTTTTCAAAGAGTTGTTCAGTAGTGTTTTGGAAAAGAAGGGATATGAGTTGGCCTAATGCCAGGTAAGCATGTGTGGTGCAATTTAGGGTTATAACAGATGCCCCCTAATGTGTGAGGTCAGAAGAGCATCTAATGGCCGAAATACATTACCAATATTTACTGATGTCTCGAACGATTGAGCCCAAGGATCAGGAACCAGGAGATGTCGTCTGCAAAATAACAAATGTCTCACCGAGGCAGGCATACCCATGCTCAGGATAAAATAGAACCATAGCTACCAATCAAATACATTGTATATCCATGTCAAATAACTATAAAGAGTAGTCGTGAACAATACACAACAGAGCTACATCTCGAAATCAGAAAGATATACATATAGAGTATCCATATTCCAGAAGTTGATTCGGCATGATGGTTGGAGATGAGATCTTCAGAGCTAGAGCAACAACTTCAAAATATTCACAACTTGGGTAGGAGTGTAATATGAGTGTACGACTGCACTACCCAAAGGTCTTTGACGGCTCGTCGGTCATGGACTTGATAATCTTGATGATCATACTGAAGGCTTCAATGATTTCAAACAAGGACTTGATTGGATGTTTCAGGATGGTCAGGCATGAGGACAAGAGACATATTGCAGAGGGGCCGACTCAAGCTTGGCGATAAACTTCCCTTGGATAATAGCATGACAAATGATGAGACTCAGGCATCATGTATGTTAATCATAAGTCTATGAAGCAGGAGGCGATGCAAACTCTCCATATGCTTGGAAGGATAACCAAACAGTGGAGGACACAACTCTATATAGCGAAAAAATCTTCCTAAGGTCGTACTACATCCCATAGTCTAATGGACAAATGGACAGATGTGCTTTATCCAAGGGCGACTCATTATGCTGCTAATAAATAAAATACTTTTCCCTTCCTCTTTTTGGGGTATATTTGATTTTTTTGTTCTTTTCAATAATTGTGGAAAAAATAATAAAGGAATATTACATTACAAAGGAGGAACGAGTGTTGCAAACATACAAGCTCAAGGCACAACGACAAGACTGATGTTCTAGTAGAATAATACTCGAGAAAAAATCCTCTGGGGGCCAAAGGTGTTTAGATGCAGAAGCAAACTGTTACAAGGCTGGCGTATAAGGTATGCAAACGTGGTTAACAAAACACACAATGGTAATGTCCTTCAATGTAAGTTTAACGAGCCCAAAGAAGGTAATCTCAATGGTTTTTCATATTTAGAGAGTCTGAAAAAACATAAAAGGAGACTCCATTGGGATATCTTTTTCGAAGATAGTCTAGTCGGTTCGAAAAAGGGTAAACTAGCACCGATTAGACGTTGATTCAAAACCATTTTAACGAGTGTGACAAGGACAAGATCACTCGGCTATTTTTTCATTTTTAAGGAGTCTGAAAAAAGATTAACTATGGACTCCATCAGGAATGTTCTTCTGGACCAATTTAATGAGTGTGAAAGAATAAGGTCACTCGACAATCTTTTCAATTTTAGGGAGTCTGAAAAGAGCTTAACGACTCCGTGGGCGTTTCTTTTTCGTAAGTTTAGTCCCTCAGGCTCGAAAAAGGGATAAAATTATACCTGAGAGTACTCTTCTAAAGAAAGGAAGTTCCATAGAGTATACCTTTGTTCGTACAGTTGACCGTCTAGAATGAAAAAGGGGCAAACTACCGCCGGACAGACGTGACTTCAAATTTCAGTTTAACGAGCGTGAAAGGCCACAAGATCGCTCGGCAATCTTTTCATGTTTAGAGGGTCTGAAAAGGGATTAAAAGGATATCTGTGAGTTTTTGGGAGTCCTGAGGGTGAGATCAAGAGTGAAGAAGAATCATGCAAATGAGGCTCAAACTCATATTCAGGAAAGACTATAAGGACTACCGAGCCTATAGTGTTTTAGAGATGGCATGGACACCATAATGCAACCAGGACCTACCTAGGGCGTCCATGTTCTGGTAATCTCTACCACCAAGTTGCGACACTGCTAAAGTAGATATGATGGTTTTGTGTCACAACCTGATGGGATCGATCCTATGGTAGAGGAAAAAGACAACAAGACACAAAAGTCGGGGTAGTAACCTAACCTATGTGCTCAAGTTGATTCTGGAAAAAAATTCATGGACCGTCAAAATTTTCTCAAAACTCAAAAAGAATGTCCCAATACCAGATCAAATCCCTCCCATATAACTCCTGAATCACTCTAAATGGTTTTTAGTATAAAGAAACTGATAAGGGAGGCCAAAAAAGTGACAAAAAGAGGCCAAAAAGTCTATAAATAGAAGCTCGCAGCACATTATCACCATTGTTGATCTGGAAATTGACTCTGGAGCCAAAAGACCCCCTTTGATAAAAATGGTGATTTCGGGAGCTACAATGGATGAAATGAACTTCTGCTTGGACCAAGTAAGTACAAACTCCCCTATCTAGCTATTCAATTCTTTAATTTTGCATTTGATTTCATTTTTTGGGTGGGCGTCGACCTTTAAAAGGTCGGCCCTAGGTCCATGTGGGTTATCTTTGAACAGGCCGCGTGTACACTCGGGTAGAGTAAAGCCTACCCGCATGTACATGCAACTGTAACCTCTATAGCACGTGTGGACCCCATTTTATTGTCAAAAAGAACTAAAGAGCATTCACTGACCCTCCTGAACTTGGTTGTTTTGGCAGGATATATGTCCACTAGAGGGAAAGGGAGCATGAAGCAATCAATGAGTTGGTTGCGGGAGATCCAAATGTCATGGCCGCATTGATGCAATGTGGTTTGCTTAAGTTCTTCCTGTGTCCATTTATGCGAGCGCAATTGAGGCTATTGAATGCCTTGATTGACTATTGGCACCCTAATGTAGAGTCCTTTATGCTAGAGGGGAAATCACTAGTGCCCACCACCGAGGATATCTATTTTTTGACTGGCCTCTCAAGGAGAGGGGAACTAGTCAATTTCAGGACATTTCCAGTGGGGTCGCTTAATATAGCGGACTTGATAGCTCTGCACTGTGAGGCTAGGACTAACCGTTTGAGCTTCCAGGTGCCCATCAGTAAGATCACTAACCTATCGTTGCAGGCGATATTATTGTTGATTGGGTGGATTACCGGTTCAGCAGCCTTGCATCAGGCGTCTCGCACACAGATGAATTGTTCTATACAGTGCTTGAATGCATAGATTTTTTACTGGAGTACCACACTACTTGAGTGTATGAAGAGGCAATTGAAAGATTTCCAACAGCGGACATAAAGGAACTTCGGGTTCGAGACGATTTTGTGTTCATTCTTCTTTGAGATATTTCCAAGCTTTAGTCTTCGGGAAGTGGTAAGAGGACATCAGGCCTCTTTTCCTACAGTATGTAGATGGGCAGTGTTACTGCCGTGACAGGGTGGTGGAAGGACTAATGAGTCCTTCGATGATGACTTTTTTGCATGGCTGTCACGACAGATCCCTGTGATCGAGGATTACCCATATGCAGGGATAGACGTTTCTAGAGATCCTGAGATACCCGTGCCTCCTGGTGAGCGAAGGGAGATGGGTAAGTCTCCACCTTTGTAGTTTTTTTGTTGTATATGTAATTTTTATGTCTTTTTTGTTATATATATCATTTTTTTATATGCCAGAGTATTTGATGGATATATGTTTGTTGTATGTAGATGTGGGACCAGTGCGACCTGTCGATTTTGCATGGAACATGCGTCGTCCTCATCCAAAATCCGCAGTTGTCACCGCCGGGGGACCAGCAGTAGCAGGAAACCTCTCGACTGGGGAGGATGAGAGGGTTCTTAGATGAGTTGAGTGGAACTTCACTGCACTCACTCACACAGTCCCCATGGTAGATATAGAGGACCCGCCGCCATCCATGCAACCTCATGTAGTGGGGGCACCTCGGACGTGGGTCTGATTGTTTAGGCATTTAGCCCATTCTGTGGACCAGTATAACATGGCCCATAGGCCCTGAACCTATTCAGACTTTTTATGTGCCATGAGCACTACTTGTATATATTGTTTGAGGGCATAATCCCTGTGACTCGTTATTGGTCCTATTTTTGAGGCGCTTGTGTCCATCTATGTACTCTATTACTTTATGAAGTTTATTTATGGTTTTTTGATCTTTTGTGTCTTATGGATCACGTGTACAAAAATGTATTTACATGTTTATGTCAATGTTCTTTCATATGTGTGCAAGATGCCAATCTAAAATTTGATTAGCTAGAGTGTCTGTAATTTGGTTTAATCTCCTAGGAACATGAAAATATGTAATATAATCAAAGTTTCGTTCTAAGAGATGTACCCTAAGGAATTGTCGGTGTAAGGTTGGATCATGAACCCAGTATACTCTGTTTAGCTGAGACACAACCAGTTGAGAGTCGAGATAGACCCGGAGATGAGAGATACCTAATGACAAGGCATCATGAAGCAACTCAATAACTACACTATACTCAGCGACATTATTTGTGGTGTCACCTAAGAATATACCTTCGAAAGATAACAACTGGCCCTGAGGTGTAAATATTACCCAAGCTACAGAGGCAACCCTCCAAGTGTGTTGACTAGCACCCTCTGCATACCCAACGAAGACCTCATAATCCCTTGACATCTGCCATATTGACGAGAAATAACATTAATGACACGTCCATAAAACTTAAAAGAAACTAAAAAGTAATAGTACAATGACTATACATATGTTACAAAAAGTTACCCACAGTGACCTGCTTATGAGTAATACTTCTTGAGGTAGAGCCCATTTCTAGGTTCATCCAAAGCATTCCCTTCAAATTCAACCAGACGATAAGCACCCTTTTTTAATACCTCTTTTATGATGAAGGGTCTGAACCACATGGGTTTGAATTTTCCTGCCCTAAGGGGGTCCTTATCTTGGTCATAGACCAGGACAAGGTCGCCTTCAAAGAAAATCCGAGGATGAACGGACCTATCATACTGACACTTGACCTTATGTTTGTGAGCCTCGTTGGCTAGGGCCAGATCACAATGTTTCTCATTGAGCTGCTCAAGGTGTATTAACCGTTCTTCAAGTGGAGAAGTGTCTCGCAATAATTGTACTGCCAATTTTAGAGATGGGATCTGAAATTCGATGGGAAAGACTGCCTCTAGTCCATAAACGAGTTGAAAAGGTGAGAAACCAGTTGCAGTATTAACAGATGTTCGATAAGCCCATAATGTCGAGTATAACATCAAATGCCAATTTGACTTGGCTGAGTTGATAGTTCGTTGAAGAATAGTCTTAAGAGTTTTGTTTATATCTTCTACCTGCCCGTTGGCTTTGCGATAATAGGGTGATGAATGCTCTTGCCGTAAACCAAGATTTGATGTTAATTCGGTCATCATTTGGTTCTGAAAGTGACTGCCATGGTCAGTAACAATCTCTCTCGGGATTTCGAACCTTGCTATGATCTGGTTGAATAAAAAGAGAGTTGTAGTCTCTCCATCATCTTTAAATGTTGGCATAGCTTTGACCCACTTAGTGAAGTAGTCGACAACTACGATGATATAGAGGTGCCCCCTTGATGAAGGGGGGTTGAAAGTAGTGTAATCAATCCCCCATTTGGTGAAGGGACCAAATGTGATGACAGGAAACATGGGAGCGGGATGTGCCCTCATCTTCCGAGAGAAGATTTGGCATGGATGGCACTTCTTGACCGATTCTATACAATCTTTGATAAGTGTCGGCCATAAGTAACCTGCTCGTAGAATTTTTTGGGTTGCTGCCAACCCAGAAAAATGACCACCACAAGCTCCAGTATGGAAATCGTTGAGCACAATAACTGCCTTCTCATGTGTGAGACATCGACGTAAGATGCAGTCTACACCTCTCTGATACAACGTATCATCAAGTATGAGATAATTCTTAGCCTGATGGAATATACATCAACGCTCATCACAAGAAGCAGAAGTGGGGCACTTCAAAGTCTGGAGATAGATAAGTATATCTCCATACCAGGGATCTGAAGATGTGATCAAAAATATATCTCCTCGGATAGGTGATTCTTCAGACACAACGTCACCTGACTCAACCGGAAGTTCCGACATAAGCTCTGCGAAGACCAATGACTTTTTGGACTTCGCTGAAACGAAGTCTAAGTCAAACTCCTGGAGGATGACTATCCATCTACTAATTTTTCCGCCTATAACCCATCGTGTCAACATGTACTGGAATGGATTCACGACAGCAATGACGGTGGTCTTGCGAAACAGAACATAATGACAGAACCGTTGAACAGCATGAACTGCTGCCAACGCAAGTTTTTCTATATGAGAATAATTGAGTTCCGGTCCTACGAGGCCTTGGCTTAGGTAACAGATCACGTATTATGAGTACAAATCATCTTCCTGAAATAAAACCATGCTAATGGTTGACTCTGCGGCAGCCAGATATAATAAGAAATCTTTGTTATAATTAGGTGGTCGTAGCAGAGGGGTCGTTGTGAGGGCATGTTTTAATGTGTCAAAAGAGCATTGAGCGGCATCATCCCAGTAAAAAGGAACATCTTTCTTCAGTAAGCGCATAAAGCCCTTGGTGATTTCAGCATAGTTGGTGATGAAGCGTCGTAAAAAGTTTGCCTTGCCTTGTAGATTCTGAAGTTGAAGGATTGTGCATGGGGGGGGGAAACTGGATTATTGCCTCCCCCTTGAGAGGATCGACCATGATCCCTATTTTTGATACGATGAAACCTAACAAACGTCTTGGTGTTACACATAATATGCACTTGTTTGGATTTAAGTGAATCCTAAAGTAGCGACAACGTTCGAATATAAGTCTAAGGTGTGTGGGATGATCCGATCTCTTGCGAGATCGTGATGCTAAATCATCTAGATAGGCCTCGACTATATGCTTGAGATCATGAAAATCAAAAGACATGGCCCACTGGAATGTGGCTCCAGCATTTTTAATACCAAAAGGCATCTTACGATATGCGAATGTACCCCAAGGACAGATGAATGTCATTTTGTGTTGGTCTTCGAGTTTGATTTGGATTTGATTATATCCTCAAAAACCATCCATGAAAGAAAAGGATTCGCAACCAACACATTCATCAATGATCTGGTCGATGAATGGTGTTGGAAAATTATCTTTGGGAAATCCCTTGTTCAAATCACAGAAATCGGTACATATAAGAATCGTGCCTTGTTTTTTATTGACTGGCACAGGATTTGACACCCATTGAGTCAAATGGATAGGATAGATAAAACCTACCTTTAGAAATTTCTCAACCTCACTCTTGATGGTTGCTGCTTTCTTGGGATTAAATGGATGAAGCTTCTATCGAACATGCTTGGCATCAGGATAAGTTGTGATTTCATGTTCAACTATTTTTGGATCGATGCCTAGCATTTCCTCATAAGACCAGGAAAAAATGTCGTGGAATTATTTGAAAAGATCCGTGTAGATTTGAATCTCTTCGGGGGAGCAATCTGCTTCGACGAAGACGTTCTCCACGATGCTAGGGTTTCAAGAGATGTTGATTGGTATAGTTTCAGCGATACTTTCCATATTTCCCTCAGCATAAATTTCATGTGTAGCTAAGAGATTAATAGGACACGACTGATCTCCCATCATGGTCGCGGTGAATTCTCCTGCTTCGATTTGGCTTAACTCTGGGAGAAAATATGATCTATGATGAAGATATTCCCAAGGTTTGTCCGGACTAGTCATTTCTTCGATTACGGATTCATCAGAAGGCAAGACTAAGTCTAACGAATCAATGTTAGCGAGAGAACCCTGAGCCCAAATAGGCTCTAGAAGAGGATCTAACTCTTTTGCAGGAGTCTGATCAGGGTTAGCTAAAGTTTGCTGGACCAAAGAGTATGCTACTTCAGTGGTAGACAAGGGCATGGACATGCTTGGGTGCCTTGTCTCATCCATCATGGCCAATGGGGAAGGAAGTATCCATGGATCCTCGATGTAAGTCGTGTGGAATGACAAAACTTGAAAAATCTCAACGTTATGGTGATTGGATATAAATTAATATCATCGTAAGGAGGTGGATAATCGAAGGTACCCATCAAGGATGATCACAAACCAAATTCTACATTGACAACACCTGGTTGAGGATTATCAATCATCGGGACCGTGGATTCCCCCAAAGCTTGGTCAGGTTTGGAGAAAGACAATTGATCGATGGTCACTATCTGACCCTCGTGTGGAAACAACAAGACCCGAAAAACTGTAGCAACCATAGCTTGCATAGAATAAGTCCAACTCCATCCTAACAAGAGGTTATAGTCGAGGGGAGCATCGACTACCTCTACTTTGACACACACAGTTTTCCCTCCTAACTGCATGGAGAAAGAAGGAACGATGCCATGTGGTTGGAATGAACGATCGTCGAAAGTAGTGAGGAGAGTAGATGATGGAGACAAAACGGGCTGGCCAATGGCCTTCCAACATGCCAATGACATAACGCATGTCGAGGCACCCTCGTCGACCACCGTGCGGAAGATATTCCATGTAAACATTTTGATGGGGTAAGCCACTACTATCTAAAACGCTACATGGTAAGGCAGACGAGGTTTTAATTCGATTGTATCTAACATGATGGTACTCAGATTACAAGTCTCAGTAGAGCCCAAAGAGGTTAACAAGGCTTTCCTCTGAGTAGAGTAGCTTTGGAGGACCTCCAAAGCAGACATCGCACAAGGGGTTTGTGATAAATATTCCACCACATAGGATTTCTGGGCGGCCCTTGCGTTTGGGTTATGAGAAGCTTTCCTAAAGCCACCCTTTGGAATGTGTGTCATTGTTTCTCCCAACGTCTTCTCAATCTGTAGAGGAAGAGATGGGAGGTCGGCTTCTTTACCCTTCTCAGAAGCGCTTGGTTTACTTTAATCGTGCTCTCTAGTTGATATGAAAGCATCACCCCTAACCATATATACGTTCACGAATGAGGGGTTGTTCGAAGGAAGGAAGGTTTCTTGGCTGCCCCCTTCCGTGCTTGCAGAGGCTTGAGTTAGATTTTGCCCATGTTGAAATGGGTTCGTCAACACCGCCTGATGTTGCTACGTGACAAATTTTCTGGCCTCTGCAAGTCGAGGACATAGATGGGTCGGGTGGTCTTCCACGCAAAAGTTGCATGGATAATTCACCTTCCATTTTTCAGTGTTGTCCACACCAGCATTATCGTTGGGTTTTTTATCCCCCTTACCCTTCTTTCGTTGTTTTTTCTTCCCTTAAGGCTGATGGGTGGCCTTTGGGTTAGTCGAATGCACAGTGTGTACTTCCGACGTTTTGGTAGGGGGGGTAGCCAAAGAAGTAGTTTGGCTTGCCGCTATGTGTTGTATCGATAACTACTACAATTGCTTTGTCAATTGCTCAACAGGATTTGTTTGTGCTGAACCAACAATACCATCGGCATGTGGTCCAACTCTTTGTCTAGTTTTATCCAGTATTGAACGTGGCGCATCTGGGAAGATGTTGTATAATAAACTGGAATGAGAATAGATGAGCTCAAACTGTTGAGCCCTCATGATGGCATCTTCTTCATAGAAAACTCCTGACGTCTCAATGTCTTTGGATAACTGCGGGACCAAAGACTTAAGGAACCACTCAAGCAGGAATGTTGGTGGGACTGGTACCTTGATTAAACTCTTTCGGCGTCTCCATTCTCGGATGTGATCAGAGATATGGTCCGTTGTTGTCTGTTCAAAATTAGCGAGCAGATCTATGCCAGCATTGTATCTCATAGGTAACTGGAAATGGTTAAGGAAATCCATCACCAGTTTTCCAAAAGAAGAGTATCTTGAGAGATCGAGCTCAATGTACCATTTCGTGGCACTCCCAATGAGAGTACGTTGAAACAATCGCAATTGTACGGAGTAATATTTCAATGAGTTAGATGAGCACCAAAGATGGAAGGTAGTCACATGATCACCTGGATCCTCGTTAGGATTGTCTTTGAACTTTTGAATGTCTGAAGGCAACTTCGTCAGCATAGGAGGCCAATGCGGATCGTGAAAAATAGGGTCATTCAACAACCTTGTCAAATCTAGCAAGTGTAAAGTCACCAGGAACGGTAGTTTAGGTTGCTGCTGATAACCTGGGAAAAAGGGTCCTGGAGTTTGACTGGCACTAGGTTGCCAGGAAAAGTTTGGTTGTTGGCCTGGATTCTGGTAGAAACCATGGCCCTGGCCAGCGTAAGGATTTTTCATATGTGGAGACATCATCGGCTGATTTCCCAAATAGGACATAGATGGTTGGGCATGCATTGTATTCAAAGGACTTTGGGAAGGATTACCCTATGCCGGTCCCATGGGGATAGGCATAGTAGTTTGTCTGGGGTTCCATTGATTGTGGAAAGAATTACCCTAGATCGACATTCTGGAGGAGGGAACGGATCCTTGCCCTAAATTCCAAGGTCCTACTAGGTTTTCCCCCTGTGTAGGAGTAGATTTTCCAAAAATGGGGTTGCCCCCAGTTGAGAAAGCGGATGACGAGAAGGTGTTGTTACCAAACGTTCCATTCCAAGAAAATGTTTTCAAACCTACTGGTATACTATGCAAAGGTGGTCCTTGACTCCCCGCTCCAAATAAACTATTATGTGTAGGTTTCCCAGCGGATTGTTGATGCGAGCCACCGAGTGAAGGGGACGAAGGAGGGATATGACCTCCTCTGTAAGGAAAATAATTAAAAGGGATAGGAGTGCCCCCCATGTGACCTTGAAAAGGAGCGCTAGAGCTCCCTACCCCCAGACCCAAAGTCTCTAAAGTGGAGTAGGAAAGTACAGGACTTGTACCCGAACTAGGCATCCCGTATGAGAACGGAGGGCCTGTCACACTAGCTGTGAAAGGGGTTGTGGCTGCCACCAAAGACGGGTTCAGACCACTGTGCGAAGTAGTTATGGTCAAGCCCATGGTGACTCAGACCGACGATGGTGGGTTAGGAGATGAAATCTCTCCTGTGGTGACAACCATGGTGGGAATTGAAGAATTCCCAGAAGGAGTAACAACATTTGTTTCTATTTCTGTGTGCGACACTATCTGGCGCTCATTAAATTGAATTGGTACAATGAAAGGTGCCAAGAAATTAGTGGTTGGGGTTTCAACCAGGCCAACAGCGGTTGCTTCAAGGTCCAAAATGGTTGATTCCTCCGGGGGTTGTTTGGGCACAATGGTTTGTAACCCGGTCGCTTCAAAAGACCCTTGTTGGTCTAGCTTTCACCTTAATGGTGGCGGGGGTGGCTCCAATGTAACCGGTGGCAGGCCAGGAAGCCTTCGTCTTCCAAGTGACCTTGAGAATCAGAAAAATATTGTAGGACAATTTCATCTCCCTTAAAAGGACTAAAACCTTTAGGAGAGGACAATAGCCCCCTTTGGGACTCCTCTTAGTTTACTTTTCAAACACATCTTAAGATTGTAACGAGCCCATACATGCCCACATGATACAAAGATAGGATAGTGTTGAAATTTACTTTCTTAGATTAAATCACTAGGGAAGTTTAAAGGTTTTGTAACGGGCCCATACATGCCCACATGATCACAATCTAGGATAGTTTCAAATTTTTTCTTAGATTAAATCACAATAGGGAGTTAAAGAAATAGTAAAGGACCCACATGTCCACATTCTAGCTTCCTAGGGACTTTTGAATTATGCAAGGTTGTACCAAAGACATTTAGTTAATTAGGTAATCAACACTTGTAAGGACCAAGCGAAGTCCACATGCAGTAAGGTGACACCTAATTCATTAAAACATTGGCACACTTTCACTCATTCACACACAAAAATCACTTATCACTCACATAGTTCTCTTCTCGAAACGTGAAGGTCAAAGTAAGTTTCCTCCAAATGGATTCTGAAACAACCCACCCTTTTCTTGATGAAAGTATCCACTCCCATTTAATTTCAACGAGGTTGGTTCACACCCCCAACCTCTCAAACAACCACATCTAAAAAAATTCTAAAAACTCACTAAGTTTTCCTCCACAGGAGGTGCCAAAAGAAATGTTTCAGTCTAGGCAGGATTTCGGGGATAGGCATCCAAATAACTCCTCGTTATCTGGTTCTCACATTGTCAAAACAATAGAAGTTGTCAAATAGGGAACTGCAAATCTTCCAAGTCAAGTGTTCCTAACACCATAAGGTAGGGAGATACCCATAAAGGGTTGAAGGCCGAGGTTCAGTTGTTCTGTGCATCCCCCCTTGAGGCACCCACCTTTTGGACGGGATCCATCCCATGACCCATTTCTTAGGTCGAAAATCTAAATGTCACACTTTGACTGAGGTACCTAGTGACCAAATTTTAGGACATCTACCCAGGTGGCAATTGTGGACTGCAATTGCACCTTGATCGGATTTTGTGCGGCTATTGGGAAATATTGCTATCTCTTTCGGGATATGCCCCCTTTACCCCTCATTATAACTGATTACTTCATCCTTCACTAGTTTCTCTTCGGGTGACTTCAAACCCCACTATTGAGTACTATTGGAAGGTCCAGTGCTATTTGAGAGGAAGGACATTACATCTTTTAGGACACGAGCATTTTGTTTTTCTTTGATTCCCCATGTGGACAAAATCCACTTATCCATGTGTATGCTTCTTTTTCAAAATATTTTATGTATGATGCACTTCTGATTACATTTTGATTTAGATATATATTGTGCAAAGTTCAAAAATTACAGCAAATGCTCTTGTTTATTTATTTTCTCTCACCACCATTTTCACACATCCACTCAGCTAGTTGGACTTCATAGGGGACCCACAGAACCCCCGTCGTTCCATACGCTTACTAAACCTCCCTCCTATTCTAGGGGGAGTTACTAGTCTTGCCAACTCATCAGCACGACCTTCTCACACTCCAGTGAGTGCCACTATCTTAGGATCAGCTTTTCTTGGTTCCACCTTACTTGGTTCCAACTCCCAAGGTCCACCTTCCACTCGCTCTCCTTTATATGGAAGCAGGGGGGCAACTTCCTCTCAAGGGAGAAGTACTAACCCACCTAGCCCCCCTCAAGGGTTAGGTTCACAGAACACTCACACCATGGTTGGAACTAATCCTTCCCCCCCACTACACATGCCATATTTGGCCTCCCTTAACATACCAAATCTAAGAAAACTCACAAATGATCCTATATTTCATGACCCCACATGGCCTGCAATGTTTACCAAACTGCCTTCATACATCCCCAAGTTTGAAATAAAGGCAGGGGATGACCCTACCAACAATGTCATGAATTTCCACTTATGGTGCTCTTCCAACAGCATTATGGATGATTCCATCCGACTATGATTATTTCAATGCACACTCACTGGCCCATCAACCAAATGGTATGTACAAGAAAAATCGAGGTCCCATGTGACTTTTGAATCCTTGGCCAAAGCATTTTTGAACTTCTTCCAATTACCAATCCTCCATGACAATGGTCTTGAACTACTCTCTAATTTTAAACAAACCTCAGCCACACATATCGCTAATCACATTCACGAGTGGTGTAGACGACGTAGCTTGTGAAACTCCAAAACCACCAAACAACAGTGTCTTGATTGGTTTCTCAGATCATTTGTCTCTCTCCTCGGTAAAGATGTAGCTTCCACCTTCCCTCAATCAGAAGAAGAAACCATCAATAAGGCTCAACAATATGACCTCATCTATTCACAATCAGGGTACTTGTAAACAATATTTCCTGACCTCCCAAAAACCGTGCCATTCGGTCAAGACAAACCCAGGATGTCTCACTCAACAGACAGATTGATTGGTAATACCATGCACCACAGTCCACTACCCCAACAACCACCAATATATGGCACACCTCAATATCCGTCGACATATGGGGGAACCTCTTATTACCCCCCACCCCCTTATCAACAACCATACCCTGTTGTTATTTCTCCATCCATCAGTGGGCCACCGTTGGCACCCCCAATACACCCACCTATCTAGACAAGTTTTGGAACTCCCTCTACCTCAGCTTATACTCTAAGTACTAGCGAAAGCGCCATGCCTTCCTATGTACCTTAAGGATCATTATCCCCACAGAATCCATACTTTCCATTCCCTAGTCCTCCACAACCCATGGCTCCCCCACACCCTCACACTGAGGTGAATTTTGTTCAACCCTCTCCCCTTCAGCACTATCAAAATTTTGAACAGATGAATACGAAAAAGCCGACCCATCAGTCGAATAGTGACAAAAATAAAGGAAAAAACAGGAACAATAACAACCCAGGTCAAGGCGAGAATCACCCCCAACAAAACCAACCTACTAGGGGAAACCAAAATCAAGGGAATCAGAAGCCCCAAGGGAGAAATAACAACAGGCGTCAAGGGAGAAAAAACAATACTATTAAAACCACCTGCCCTTGTGCCCTTTGTGGTGAGTTCGATCATTATAATCATAATTTCCCCCAAATCGTTGATTTTAAATGGTTGAAAGACTCAGGCAGTCTACCACATCCTCCAGCACTACCTGCCCCTCAGCAGGCCCCACAACAATACATGCAACAACCCCCCCCAGTCGTGCTGCAAAACCCCATTCCACACCAGGGTGTGATGAACACCCAACAGGACATGTAGCCTACCCCACCATAGTTGGGATAGTACCTCAATCCAAACAATCCTGTAGATCGTACTATCCTCCTCACCAGTGAGGAAGAAATCCTTCTGCAAACACGTAGTCGTGAATATCGTGCACCCGCTGAGTCTCCTCCCATTCCCCCAAAAACAATCCTAGCACCAACGGGACCCCCGTTGGTGATTCCTCACCCTAATGTAGAACCACCTCTTTGCATCCCTCGCATCCCATTGCGCAGGAATGTCCACAAACCACAGGCTAGGGCGGCTCATAATTACAGTTTGGTTGATGACTTAGCACAATCCCCGGCTGCCATGTCAGTCTTAGAAGTCCTTCAAACTTGTCCCACTCGGCGAAAATCATTACTTTCCACCTTGGGGGAAGTCGACCCCATGGATACTCGGCTCATCACATTTGATCTCGACAACGAAGAACCTCTCCTCCCCGCTCTAATCGCTTTTCAAATACCAGTGAAAATTTGGAACATTACAGTTCATCAGTGCATCATCGATGAAGGTGCATCCACATGAATTATTTCCAAGTATGTATGGTAGAAACTTGGTTCCCCTGATCTCATCCCATCTTCTATTACCGTAAGAGATTATGACAGATGACCATCGTCTCCTAAAGGGCTCTTCCAAAATGTCCTTGTAGAACTTGGGGGCAAGACTATTTTTATCAACATTGAAGTTATCGACACCCCACTCGATTACAATATCTTGTTCGGTCGTAGCTACATGTACGCTATGAAGGCAGTTGCCTCTTCCGTCTTTCGAACCATGATGTTCCCCCACAACGGGAAGATCATCACAATTGACCAAGTTTTGCATTATGAGCCTAACCCTTCTACCAACATCAATAACATATTCCCCCTCATCCATACTCATCATGAAACATACCCACTCATTGAAATGGGTCTTGGGATTTTCAAAGACCCATCATTGTTAGGCACTTACCACAGCGTGCCACTGCTCCTTCATCCTTCCAATCAAGTATGCATTGTATCATCCAATGGAACTCACATAGAGGATACCCTTCCTCCTAGGGAGGCTTCTATCATATATGACGTCCCACTAGTCACAAAGCTCCCCCCTCATGAGCCTCCTACGAACTCGTCGACTCCACTAGTTCACGATTTCAACTCTCCCCAAGGCCATATCCCAGTTTGGGAGACAGTTCCCCAAGCCATTACTCAAATCCCCTTCTTTTACCCTCCACCAGGCCTACAATCTTTCCAAGTAGCCGCAACGCTTACTGTCCCTAATATGGTGCTAGAAATCCCAGTTTAGTATTTACATCCACCAGAGATGGTCCCTCAACCATCCCTTCTCCCCCAAATGGAAGGAATCCCAATGAAGATTCCCATACTCACTCCCACCATACCCTCTACACCCCCACTCACTAACCTCCCTGCCACAGCTGGGGGCATGTGAAAGAAGAAGGAGCCCACAACTCCACTTCCCCCACGCGTCCAACCTCCTTGCACGCTATGTGAGTAATATGGACACCCAACCAACAAATGCCCATATTTACCCGAGTTATGTAACCTAATTCAACCTAGTCAAACACCATCACTGCTCGTCACTGTAACAAGTACCACCGCTATCTCCCCGAACACAAGTAGCAAAGGACTGTGAACCAAATTTGCTTGCGCCATATGTTCAGAATATGGCCATTATACACACCATTGCCAAGCGCTACCTCAGTTACGACAAACGTTAGTCGCAGTACGCCAAATATTCCAGCAGGAACATTGTCCGGTTATGTCATCCCCACCAAACATCACTGACATCCATTATGTCACGACTTCAGTCAACGAACGCATGAGATTCCCTTGCTCTCTATGTGAATCCTTAGATCATTTTACATATCAATGTCCTATGATCATTGAATAGAGGCAACACCAGATGGCCCTGATTCAAACCCCTGCACCCCCTACAGAATCGATGGTTGACCTTACCTCACCACTCGAGATTCTTCATATCATTTCTCCTGAACCAGAGGCACTCCCTATACCTCCGTGGTTCTTGGATAAATTATCCAAGGATTTACCCCCAAATCCCCCCAATTCTCCCGTTCATTTCCCTATGGAAAATTTACATCCAACTACCACTGGTACTCCTCAGTACCTTGATATTTGGTTTATGTCAACCAAACCATCGCAATCTCATTGCGTCATTCCCCCTACTTCATCATCCCCAACGGAAAACCATAGGGTGACAGTCACCGATATCACTCTTTTAGACCCCTTGTATTCCCACCAATTTCACTGTGACGAGGACATACTTGAGGAACTAACCACTCCTGACTACCCACGGGATGCACTACACCACAGAGCTCTCTTCTTTTCATAGGAATCCTTCACACCTCCTAACCAACACCCCATATACGCAATCGAAACCAAGGATTTTATCCCATCAGGGGATATCGACTGGTTCAACAACCCCATCCTTGCCCCTGATGCTTTTGAAGAAGGCAACATGGAAAACATTTCCCCAACCATCAAAATTGATATTTCCATCAAAAATGGAGTCGTCGAGGAAATCACCATTGGCACCGCATGCACTCCTCAAGAAATCACCGCCTATAAATCCCTCTTCTAAGAATATCGGGATATTTTTGCCTAGTCATACACAGAGATGCCTGGCCTTGATCCCTCTATTGTCGAACATCACATCAACACCTGGCCTGACATTACACCAGTTCATCAAAAACAACGACCGCTACACCCATCCAAAGCAGTGGCCATTAAAGCCGAGATTGACAAATTACGCACGGATGGGTTCATCTACCCCATCGCCTATACCTCAAGGGTTTCCAACCCTATACTCATTAACAAAAAAAAGGGCACTATCCGCGTCTGCATGGACTTTCACGATCTCAATCACACCTATCCCAAAGACAACTTTCCAATGCCTTTCATCGATCAAATTATCGATGACTACGCAGGCCATGAGGCTTTGTTCTTCATGGATAGTTTCTCTGGTTATAATCAAATCCAAATACACCCAGGCGATCAATACAAAACCGCATTCACCACCCCTTGGCGTACATTTGCGTATTGTGTCATGCCTTTTGGCCTAAATAACGTTGGCACAACTTTCTAGCGGGCTATGACATACATTTTTCATGCTCTAGCTCATATCATCCTCGCATACTTGGATGATATCACAGCTCGATCCAAAAAACGCACCCATCATCTTGATGATTTACGAATCGTCTTCCAACAGTGTCATCAGTACAACATCTGCTTGAACCCCCTCAAATGTGTATTCTACATCACTGCTAGGAACCTCCTTAGATTCATCGTTTCCCAAAGTGGTATTACCATGGACCCCCTCAAAGTCCAAGCCATCACCGAAATTCCAACTCCACAGAATTTACGCCAACTACAAAGCCTACAAGGAAAAACCAACTTTCTACGGTGATTTGTCCCAGACTATGCCACTCGAGCACACGGTTTCCTTCACTTACTCTGCCATGACATCCCATTTCACTAGGATGAACATGCCCAAAAAGAATTTGACGATCTTAAAATGGCGCTCTCCAATGCCCCTTTAATTAGTGCACCCGACTACAATCGCGACTATATCCTCTACATATCAGCATCAGCTATCTTAGTAGCAGGAGTTCTCATTCAAATCGGTGATGACGATCATGATCATGTCATTTACTACATTATTAAAAACCTCTCAGGGCCACCCCTGAAGTATAAACACGAAGAGAAACTAGCCCTTGTAGTCATCCTCGCAATCCAGAAACTGCACCATTACATTATGCTTCGCACGACTAAAGTTGTAGCAGATTCCAACCCTATGTAATACTTGCTCAGTCGTTGGAAAATTAATGGAAAATTTTCCTGATGGATCGTTATCCTTTAGGAGTATGATCTTTAATTTTCAACACCCAAGAGAAAAAAATCTCTCGTCCTCGCCGAACTTGTCACAGCCTTCCCCTCCGATACTACCAGTGCCCCTGTCAATATCGACTTCCGCGACGAACATCTCTTTTATATCACTTCGAATGATCCTTGGTACGGTGACCTCCTCATCTACCTTCGAACCCAAAAGTTTGGTAACCACCTCTCATGGGATGATCATCATCGTATTCGCCACCCGGCCCCCCGCTATCTCCTCATCGGAGATATCTTATATCAACGAGGGGTCGACACCATACTTCGTCGATGCTTGACTATTGACGAGGCCGATAGAGTCTTGAATGAATGCCATAGCGGTGCATGTGAGGGCCATATTTTTGAGCAGGTTATTTTTGGCCTACATTGTTTCACGATTGCATTCATGCCATGAAGCGATGTGATAAATGTCATCTTTACACCAACAAAGCACGATCACCAACTTCTCTTCTCCACCCAGTCATTACTACAGGCCCCTTTTGTAAATGGGGCATTGACTTCATGACTTGTAATCCCCCATCCAACAATGGACACAAATACATTTTTGTCACAGTCCATTACTTCACAAAATGGGCTGAAGCCATGCCCACCTTAAACAACGTCGCTGACACTGCAGCGCGTTATTTCTTTACTCACGTCATATCCCTCTTTGGAGTACCACTCCAACTAGTTTCCGATCATGGGAAACATTTCGAGAATGAGATTTTTGTCAAACTCTCATCTCAGTTGGGATTATCCCATGAGTTTGCCTCACCATATTACCCTCAGTCTAACGGATAGGTTGAAGTAGTTAACAATGTCCTCAAGACCATGTTGTAGTGCACGGTTAACAAGCATAAGACCAATTGGCATCATATGTTATTTTCCATGCTATGGGCTTACTGTACGGCCAGGAAAATGGCCACTGGTTTCACACCATTTCATCTATTCCATGGGGTCGAGGCCACTCTTCCTATCGAGTGTGAAATTCCCACCTTACGCACTGCAATTGAGCTATTACCCGACACTGCTCCAATGGAGCAGTGCTTCCTAAACTTAGATTCCCTGGATGAAGATCGTCAATATTCATTACAGAACAATGAGGCAGCCAAAAAATGATCAAAGGCCACCTTTGATCGCCATGTCAACCTTCGCTCATTTCAAGAAGGCGACCTCATCCTTGCTTACTGTTATCACTGAAATTTCGTCTGCACATGGCGACAAGAACTCAGCATTGTCAAACAGTAATGAATTCATTCATAGCACTGAATTAATTTCACAGCATTCCAAAAAGGTCAAAAAATATACAAAGTAACCAAAAATTGAAGAGCACTTTACAGCAGTTGGGTGCGCGCGCACATGAGCGGAACAGGAACGTACCATGTGTGCATACGCGCACGATGTGCGGCTATATGCGCAAAAACCCGTGCACTTGCTAAACGGCGCATTTATTGAATTGGTTGGCCTCCCAACCACTTATGGATCAGCTCCCAAGTCGATTTGACCCTTAAATCTGAGATGAATCCGCATGGTAGGCTGGTCAAAGACCTAATAAATCCCTAAAGAGCCTCTTTTCACACTACAAAGGAGTTACATAATCACCCAATGCAATGCTATAAAAAGCCATGAAGAAACCTCATTTTCTCAAGGAATTTCATGTAATGTTATGCTGCCTAGATTGTTTTAAGGACTCAATCCTTGACAAGACCACTTTGGCACAATTTCATTGAGCAATCCACCTCTCCATTGAGTGGATGTGCTAGGAGTTCTTTCACCACCATTTTCATTTTCTTGTTGTAAGGAGAGCAAGCTTGTGAGGGTCAAAGAGCCTTCCTTTGGAGGAAGAAGGGACTCGTAGTCCCCTTTCTTCATTGTGCTTTGATTTCATCAATAGATCAGCCCAAAAAACATTGGTGATATTGGTCTTTTTGTGTTTGTTATTTCTTTATCCATATGCTTATGATTTTAGTTTGTATTAGTTTAATTCTTGCTTATATTTTTGTTGTTATTTCTCTAACTCTTTCCTCTACAGCTGTCATGCTCAGAAAGACCCAACTAGGCATGTAAGCACCTCTTATTTTCTCACCAAGGTGATGAAGGGGGTGCAAACAGATTGGCGACCATACTGGGGAGAAGGTATCAATTCCTACCTCATTTGGGTTTATTTTTCTTTCCTTTTAGTTTGTTTAACTTGCAGGTGCACAAACCGGCCTCTGTCGACCTGCTAACCAGTCAATTCACAGGAGAATTGAGAGATATCCATCCGGATTTTCTTCCTCGGTCGTTTGTCACAGGTGCGTGGGTATTCCACCCCACAGACACACATCGTGCATGCATGCACTTTCATAACAGCCTTTCTCTGCGCGCATGCGCTTTCTGTCTCAACTCTGTTCGCGCGCTTGCGCTCTGTGTGCCTCTGTCTGCACTAGGGGTCGCGCATTTGATTAAAATTTCTCATTGTAAGTTCTTTGGATGTGGGGAAGGCCATCTATCTTCTTAAATATGATGTCAAAAATGTTGTAAAGCCACATTACACTTATTCCCCTCATCATATAAAGGGGTTAGTCGAGCACACATAGGCACTTAGGAGGATAAAAATCAATTTCCCTTATTTGCTTCTTGCCACATGGATGGCTTGCTTTGACTTATAACATAAGTGGAAAATCATATTTAATTACATCTAACTCACATTTGGGACTAGAAGTTGAAGTAACAATCCTTGAGTATGCTCTTCTCTCGCGCCTTCAAGCGATCTTGAGAATCAGAAAAAGATTGTGAAAACAATCTCATCTCCCTTAAAAAAATTCAAAAACCTTTAGGAGAGGACAAATGCCCTTTATTGGGACCCCTCTTAGTTTTATTTTTCAAACACATTTTAACTCGTAATGGGCCCATACATGCCCACGTGCTACAAAGATAGAATAGTTCTTGGAATTTTACTTTCTTAGATCAAAACACTAGGAGAGTTTAAAGGTTTGTAACGGGCCCATACATGCCCACATGTTCAATCTAGGATAGTTTCATGTTTTTTCTAGATTACATCACCATAGGGAGATAAAGGATAGTAACAGGCCCACATGTCCACATGCTCGCCTCCTAGGGATTTTGAATTCTGCAAGGTTGTACCAAAGACATCTAGCTAATTAGGTAATCAAACTCTTGTAAGGACCAAGCGAAGTCCACATGCAGCAAGGTGACATCTAATTAACTAAATCTTGGCACACTTTCACTCACACACAAAAGTCACTTCTCATTCACATAGCCTCTTCTCGAAACGTGGAGGTCTAAGTAAGTTTCCTCCAAAGGGATTCCGAAAACACCTCTGTTACACATCCAAATCACTCAACTGGATAAGTGTCGCACATACCTCTCGCTTGTCGCAAGTGTCGCAACTCCTATACAACTTGTCGCAAAGGTCACAAGTTGGTTATAAGGGTGTCGTAAATACTGTTGGATCATGTCACCGTAATGACGACATCACAGAGCCACTTGAAACACCTCATTTACTCAGTTTGAAGGAAGAAAGTTGGTCTACTGAAGTCAAACATCTCTTGACACCTTAGAAAGCTTCGAAATCAAGGTTTTGGAAGGGGAACGCTCCTCCAACACTACCTGAGGAGCGTCGGCGCCCCTCCACCATGGCTGAGAAGCGTTATAACTCTTTTCCACCCCTTTGCAGGAGTGCTATCCAACTTTGAAGTGCTGGCGCTTCTAGGGACCTTTCTGGGAGCGTTATAACGCTCTGTGACCTTCTTCAAAGAGCGCTCCCTATTCTGGGTGAACTGTTAAGCCCGGCGAGGAAAATAAGGGCCGAATCATTCGAGTT
>ML792232.1:93045-122652 GCA_009831015.1 Picea engelmannii | reverse complement strand
ACGTCGGTTAAAAGGTACTTCTGTTACTCTTCCTTCTCATGCATTAGGCTTAGATAGATTCGAAAGAAATTCAGTGTCCATGATAAGCACTTTTCTGTCTAGGGTTAAGGTCAAGCCTTAGAGGTCGATCTACTTGTCCGCAGTCAGATTTTCCTACAACAACCTCATCTTTTCTTGACAGGACTATCCACTCCCACTTTTAATCAAACGAGGTTGGTTTTCACCCCCAGTCTCACAAAACAACTTCATCTAAAATATTTCTAAAAAATCACTAAGTTTTCCTCCACAGGAGGTGCCAAAAGAAAGTTTTAGTCTAGGTAGGATTTCGGGGATAGGCATCCAAACAACTCCCCGTTATCTGGTTCTCACCTTTTCAAACATAGAGGTTGTCAAATAGGAAACTTAAAATCCTCCAAGTCAAGTGTTCCAATCACCTTAAGGAAGGGAGATACCCGTGAAGGGTTGAAGGCTGAGGTCTGGTTGTTCTGTGCGTCCCCCCTTAAGGCACCCACCTCTTGGATGAGATCTGGCCCGTGACCCATTTCTTAGGCCGAAAATCTAAATGTCGCACTTTGACCGAGGTACCTAGTGACCAACTTTAGGACATCTACCTAGGTGGCGATTGTGGGCTGCAATTGCACCTTGATTGGATTTTGTGTGGCTATTGGGAAGTATCGCTAGCTCTTTCGGGATATGCCCCCTCTACCCCTCATTATAACCAATTGTTTCATCCTTCACTAGTTTCTCTTCCAGTGACTTCAGACCCCACTGTTGAGTACTATTGGAAGGTCCAGTGCTATTTGAGAGGAAGGACGTTACGTCTTCTAGGACATGAGTATTTGCTTTCTTTTGATTTCCCCACGTGGACAAAACCCTCTTACCCACATATATGCTTCTTTCTCATTTATGTATGATGCACATCTGATTACAGTTTGACTTTGATATATATATTGTGTAAACAGTCACAACAAATACTCTTGTTTCTATATTTCTCTCACTACTTTTTATACACATTCACACAACTAGTCTGACATCATAGGGGAACCACAGAACCCCCGTCGTTCACGACGCTTGCTCAACCTCCCTCCTATCTTAGGGGGAGTATCTGGTCATACCCAATCATCGGTACCTCCTTCGCACACTCCTATGAGTGCTACTATCTTAGGATCATCTTTGCTTGGTTCTACATTACTTGGGTCTACTCCCCAAGGTCATCCATTCACTCGCTCTCCTTTACATGGGAGCGGAGGACCCACTTCCTCTCAAGGAGGGAGCACCCACCCACCTAGTCCCTATCAAGGGTTAGGTTCACAACACACTATGGTCAGAGATAACCCTCCCCCCCCCCACTATAGATGCCATATTTGGCCTCTCTCAACATACCCAATCTCACCAAACTCACCAATGATCCTATATTGCATGACGCCACATGGCCTGCAATGCCAACTAAACTACCTTCAGACATACCAAATTTTGAAGGGAAGGCAGGGGATGACCCTGCCAACCATGTCATGACCTTTCATATATGGTGCTCTTCTAATAGCATTATGGACGACTCCATCAGACTGCGATTATTTCAACACACACTCACTGGCCCATCGGCTAAATGGTATGTTGAAGAAAAATCGGGGTCCCATGCGACTTTTGAGTCATTGGACAAAGCATTCTTGAAATTCTTTCAATTACCCATCCACCATGACAATGTTCTAGAATTACTGTCTAACTTCAAACAAACCTCAGCCCCACACATCGTTGACCACATTCACGAGTGGCGTAGGTGACGTAGTTTGTGTAAAGCAAAAACCACCAAGCAACAGTGTCTCGACTCGTTTCTTAGATCACTTGTCTCTCTCCTTGGAAAGGATGTCGCTTCCACCTTCCCGCAATCTGAAGAGGAATCCATTAGTAAGGCTCAACAATATGACCTCATCTATGCACAGTCAGGGTACTTATACACGGTACTTCCTGATCTTCCAAAACCTGTGCCATTTGGCCAAGACAAACTTGGGATGTCTCACTCAGCAGATGGACTAATAGGTGCCACCACACACCATGGTCCACAACCCCAACCACCACCAATGTATGGAACACCTCAATACCTTCCATCATATGGGGGCACTCCTTATTACCCCCCGCCTCCTTATCAACAGCCATATCCTATTGCTATACCCCCACCCATTAGTGGACCACCGCCGGCACCTCCCATACATCCATCTATTCCCACAAACAGTGGTACTCCCTTAACATCCCCTTATAGTACTAGTGAAAGCACTCCACCTTCCTATGTACCTTATGGATCGATACCACCACAAAATCCATACTTCCCATTTCCTGGTCCTCCACAACCCATGGCTCCCCCACATCCTCATGCAGAGGTAAATTTTTTTCAACCCTCTGCTGCTCAACAATACCAAAATTTTGAACAGTTGAACACAGCCAACCCAACTCATCCATTGAACAATGCCAAGAAGAAAGGACGGAACATGAATCACAACAACCTAGGTCAAGGCGCAAATCAACCCCCACAGCACCAACCCACTGGGGGAAACCAAAACCAAGGGAACCAAAACCCCCAGGGGGGCAATAATACCAACAAATGCCAAGGGAAGAATAATGTTAAAACCATATTCCCTTGTGCCCTTTGTGGTGAGTTCGGTCATTACACTCACCATTGCCCCCAGATCACTGTTTTCAAATGGTTGAAAGACTCTGGGAGCCTTCCCCCTTCTCCTGCACAACCTTCCCCTCAGCAGGCACCACAATAATACACGCAACAACCCCCTCCCGCCATACTACAAAATCCTATTCCACATCAAGTTGTGATAAACACCCAACAGGACACGCAACATCCCCCACCTCAGGTAGGTCAATACCACAACCCCAACAATCCAGTAGAGCGTACAATCCTCCTCACCAGCGAGGAAGAGATCCTTCTGCAAACACGTAATTGTCAGTATCATGCACCCGCTGAGTCTACTCCTATCTCTCCAGAGACAAACCCTACACCGACGGGACCCCCATTGGTGATCCCTCGCCCTTCCGCCGAACCACCACTACGTATCCCTTGCATCCCCTTGCGCAGGAATGTCCACAACCCACAGGCTAGGGAAGCTCATAACTATAGCTTGGTCGATGACTTAGCACAATCCCCAGCTGCCATGTCAGTCTTGGAAGTCCTCCAGACTTGTCCTACGCAGTGTAAATCACTACTTTCTGCCTTAGGGGCAGTTGACCCGGCTGATACTTGACTCATCACCTTTGATCTTGATAGAAATGAACCTTGTCTTCTCGCCCTGGTCGCTATTCAAATACCAGTAAAAATACGGAACATCACCGTTCATCGGTGTATTATCGATGAAGGTGCATCTACATGCATCATGTCCAAAACAGTATGGCAGAAACTTGGTTCCCCGCAAATCATACCCTCTACCATCACATTACAAGCTTATGACGGATGACCATCATCTCCTGAAGGGCTCTTCCAAAATGTTCCCATTGAACTCGAGGGAAAAACTATCCTCATTGACATCAAAGTTATCGACACTCCGCTCGATTACAATATCTTGTTTGGACATAGCTACATGTATGCTATGAAGGCAGTGGCATCCTCTGTCTTTCGGACAATAATGTTCCCCCACAACGGGAATATTGTGACCATCGACCAAGTCTCACATTATGAGCCTAAACCATCTGCCAACCTCGATAACATTCTTCCTCTCATTCACACCAACCAAGACGCATATCCACTCGTCGAGATGGGTCCTGGAATTTTTAAAGACCCATCCTTGTTAGGGACATACCATGGAGAACCACCACTCCTTCATCCTGCTAATCAAGTATGCGTCATCTCATCTAACGGAACTCACACAGAGGATGCCAGTCCTCCTCAGGAGGCTTCAGTCATTCCTGACGTCTCAATACTCACAGACCAACGCCCGTCAAAGCCTCCCGCGCACTCATCGACCCCAACAATCCACGAATCCACATCCCCTCAGGGGCATAGTCCCGTTTGGGAAACAGTCCACCAACCCCTCACTCAAATTCCCTTCTTTTACCCTCCACTAGGTATCGAAGCTTTTCAGGTAGCCACAATGCTCACACTACCCAATATGGTGTTAGCAATCCCAGTTTGGTATTTACACCCACCAGAGATGGTCCCTCGACCATCCCTTCCCCCACAGGAAGGAATCCCCATGACGATTCTTGTCCTTACCCCCACTACCCCCATACTCACTACCCCCCCTACTACAGCTGGGGGCAGGAAGAAGAAGAAAGAGCCCACCTCTCCACTTCCTCCACACATCCCACCACCGTGCGCACTATGTGAGAAAGAGGGCCACCAAACTAATAATTTCCCATCCCTACCTGAATTACGGAATTTGATTCCCCTCAATCAAACTCCCACAACACCCGCCACTACTGCTAGTCCCCCCACTACCACCCAACCTTCCAGTAGTAAAGGGTCGAGGACCAAATATGCTTGTGCTATATGTTCAGAGTATGTCCATTACACCCACCATTGCCCAGCACTGACGCACTTTCGGCAGACATTAGCGGTCGTACGCCAGAACTTCCAGAACAACCCACGCCCTGCTACGTCCTCTTCAACAAATATCACTGACATCCGTTATGTCACCACTTCAGTCAATGAACGTATGAGATTCCCTTTCTCTCTCTGCGATTCATTAACTCATTTTACATACCAATGTCCTCTGATCCTTGCATACAGGCAACATCAATTGGCCCTGCTTCACCAACCCGCAGAGACGACCATTGACCTTACCTCATCACTAGCAGATCTTCATGTCATTTCTGTCGAGCCTGAGGCACTCCCAATGCCTCCATGGTTCTTCAATGACATTTATAAGGATTTACCCCGCAACCCCCCCAACTCTCCTGCTCATTCACCTACGGACACTCTCCACCCAACCACCACGGGTCCCCCTCAGTACTTCAATATATGGTTTATGTCAAGTGAACCCTCATCATCCCCTAGCATTGCTCCCTCTGCTTCTCCATCAGGGGGCAACCACGCTGTCACCGAGATCACTCCTCATGATCCCTTATATTCCTGTCATTTCCAATGCGACGAGGAAATACTGGAACAGCTATAATGCTCGGACTCTCCCTGGGATGCACTACATCATCGTGCACTCTTCCTTCCACAGGAAGCCCTCATGCCTCCTCACCAAAACCCCATTTACGCGGTCGAAACCAAATATTTTATCCCATCAGGGCCTATCGATTGGTTAAACAATCCCATTCCTGCCCTCGACGCTTTTGAAGAAGGTAATATGGCCAACATTTCCCCACCATCAAAATTGACATTTCCATTAAAAATGGCATCGTCAAGGAAATCATCATAGGAGTTGCTTGCACTCCTCAGGAAATCGCCACATATAAAACCCTCTTCCAGGAATATAGGGATATTTTCGCATGGTCATACACAGAAATGCCTGGCCTCGACCCATCTATTGTCTAGCATCGCATTGACACCTAGCCTGACATCACACCAGTTCGCCAGAAATAGCGACCGCTACACCCATCCAAGGTCGCGGCTATCAAAGCCGAAATTGACAAATTACGTATGGTCGAGTTTATTTACCCCATCGCTTACACTTCATGGGTTTCCAACCCTGTACCCGTTGACAAAAAATAGGGCACTATCTGCGTTTTCACAGACTTTCGCAATCTCAATAGCGCATGTACAAAAGACAACTTTCCAACACCTTTCATCGATCAAATTATCGACGACTGCGCCGGCCACGAGGCCCTCTCCTTTATGGACGGATTCTCTGGCTATAACCAAATTCAAATTCACCCAGCCAAACAGTATAAAACTGCATTCATTACCCCATGGGGTACTTTTTCATATCGTGTCATGCCTTTCGGCTTAAAAAATGCCGGCGCAACTTTTCAGCAGGCAATGACATACATCTTCCATGATTTGGCTGCAATCATCCTTGCCTACTTGGACGACCTCACAGCTCGATCCAAGAAATGCACCCAGCATCTCGATGATTTACAAATCATCTTTCAATGGTGTCGTCAGTACAACATCCGCTTGAAACCTCTCAAGTGTGTATTCTGTGTCACCGTCGGGCGCCTCCTCGGTTTTATTGTTTCCCAAAGCGGTATTACCGTGGACCCCCTCAAAGTCAAAGATATCACCGAAATTCCACCTCCTCAGAATTTATGACAACTCCATACTCTACAGGGCAAAGCTAACTTTCTCAGATGCTTTGTTCCCGATTATTCCATACGCGCACACGGTTTCCTCCACTTACTACGTCACGACATCCATTTTCATTGGGATGACTATGCCCAACATTCATTTGACGATCTTAAAGCAGCACTTTCGAATGCACCTTTAAGTAGTGCACCTGACTATAATCGCGACTACATCCTCTACGTATCAGCATCAGCTGTATCAATAGTCGGCGTCCTCGTCTAGCTCGGAAATGAAAATCATGAACACGTCATTTACTACATTAGTAATAACCTCTCAGGACCACCTCTGAAATACAAACACAAAGAGAAACTTGCTCTTGCAGTCATCCTCGCAGTCCAGAAACTGCGTCATTACACTCTGCTTCGCACCACAAAGGTCGTTGCAGATTCCAACCCTATGCAGTACTTGCTCAGTCGTCGGCAAGTTAACAGAAAATTCGCTCGATGGATCATTATCCTTCAAGAGTACGACCTTGAGTTCTCAACACCTAAGAGTAAGAGGCCCTCGTTCTCGCCGAAATTGTCATAGCCCTCCCCTCTGACACCATCAGTGCCCCCGTCAATACCGACTTTCTCGACGAACATCTCTTTTATATCACTTCAGATGATCCTTGGTACGGCGACCTCCTCGTCTACCACTGAACTCAAAAGTTCGGTAACCACCTTTCACGAGATGATCGATGATGTATTCGCCATCAGGCCCCCCGCTATCTCCTCATCGGAGACATCCTATACCAGTGGGGCATCGACACCATTCTTCGTCATTGCCTGACCATTGACGAGGCCGACAGAGTCTTAAACGACTGTCACAGCGGCGCCTATGGAGGCCATCTTTTGGGTATATCAACGGCTCAAAATATTATTCGAGCCGGTTACTTTTGGCCTACCCTGTTTCATGATTGCATTCATGCCGTGAAACGATGTGAGCAATGTCATCTCTATGCCAACAAAGCCCGAGCTCCCCCTTCTCTTCTTCACCCTATCATTACTACCGGCCCTTTTTGTAAATGGGGCATCGAATTTATGACTTGTAATCCCCCCTCCAGCAATGGTCACAAATACATCATTGTCGTTGTTGACTACTTCACCAAATGGGCTGAAGCTATGCCCACTTTCAACAATACTGCTGACACTGCAGCACGTTTTTTCTTTAATCACGTCATATCCCGTTTTGGAGTACCACTCCAACTTGTTTTCGACCATGGGAAACACTTCGAGAATAAGATCTTCATCGAACTCTCATATCGGTTAGGCTTCTCTCATGAGTTTGCCTCACCATATTACCCTCAGTCAAACAGACAGGTCGAGGCAGTGAATAAAGTCCTCAAGACCATGTTACAGCGCACGGTTAATAAACATAAAACCAATTGGCATCATATGTTATTTTCCACGCTATGGTATTATCGAATGGTAGTAAATACTGCTACAGGTTTCACGCCATTTCATTTAGTCCATGGGGTCGAGGCAACTCTTCCCATTGAGTGTGAAATACCCACCTTATGCACCGTAATTGAGCTATTACCTGACACTTCTCTAATGGAGCAGCACTTGCTGAACTTAGATTCACTGGATGAAGATCGTTGATATTCATTACAGAACAACGAGGCAGCTAAAAAATGATCCAAATCTTCCTTTGATCGCCATGTCAACCTTCGATCATTCCGCGAAGGCGACCTCGTCCTGGCCTATGATATCACTCATGATACATTTGGTCACGGAAAATTCGAATCACTTTGGCATGGCCCTTACATCATCCAACATTGCCTCACCAAAGGTGCATACATCCTGGCCTCCCCCGAAGGCCTCTCGCTCAAGGAACCCGTCAATGGGTTATACCTCAAGAAATTTTATGCTTAGAAGTAGTCATTCTACTTTAGGTTATTTTTTCTTTTTTAGTGTTTTTAATCTTTTTTCTCCTACCCTCTCATCTAAACTATCCATTGAGCTATTGACAGATGCTTCCTCCACCAACCTACCACATTGGTTACACCAACGGCGCCAGCCGTTGGACACAAAATCTCACCTCGGCTGCTTGGGATCTCTACACCCCCTCACATGAAATGCTACATTCAAGTGGCATATGTTTGGGGCCAGCAACCAACAACCAATCCAAGTACACTGTGGTCATTGGCCTCCTGACCAACACCCAGCATCATCATATTCGTCACCTTAGCGTCTTCCTCGACTCTCAACTAGACGTTCTCCAGCTCAATAATGTTTACCGTGTACACGATCCGTGTCTCTTTCGCAAATACCTGCAGGTTAGACTTTTATCTCGACATTTTGATTCCATTACATTTACACATATTCCAAGACAATTGAATCAAAAACCAGATGAAATAGCTAACATGGTTTTAGATTGGCATATATCACATCAAGCTACACATACATAAACATCTCATAAATCTTGTCACAGCATATAGATAGAATAGGCATCATCATCATCATCAACAAAAAACACATGTAGACAACATCAGGATCTCAAAATATGTATACTCATGTATATATAAAAGGCCCATTAGGCCATCCGAATGTTTACATACAAAAATACATGTGCCCGCAGGTCAGCACAACACCTCGGTACAAAAATTGGCTCACCAGCCTATATAAAACAAATACACCATACATCAGTCAGGGTGCCTCTATCGCACCACCACCTGCTCCTCCCTCAGGAGGAGGTGGAGGCCCACCACCACCTGCCCCAGGTGGTGGTGGACCACCCACAGGACCCTCCTACCCCAGTGGCAGGCGTCCACTAGTCATCGCAGCAAGCACTGTTGCTCGCCGCACTATGGCCCGCCATGGTGGCGGCACCTCCACACACTGGAAGCTCTTGTCCTGGATACTTTTCCACATGCCCTCAACAACATCCTCCAACACCGTCTCCAGATGACAGCGTATGTCATCAAATTCAACTCCGGCTGCCGCCGGAGGAGCGTGTGATGGCCCCGCACCAAGGTCATCGAACCGGCACCTCCTCGCTACCCTCTCGGGCTCAGCAGGTCGCTTCGCGGCATCCTCCCACCGACGTCTCTCTCCCTGTGGGCATCTCTCCAGCTCTCGATGAGTTGGCGCTCTCTGCATCTCCACCTCGCGCCCGCGAGGTGCCACATCTGCACATGCACAAAACAACAAACAAACAGATAGTATCAGCATCTATATCACATACATATGGACTGATATCTCAAAAATACAACATAAATCACAAACATACACAATACTAAATATACATCGATGGTCAAACACCTCCCCTGGAGGCAACACAATGTCCAGGTCCCCCCGGAAGTCAACCCCAGCATAGGGGTACCGAAGTACTACCTGCGACATCTACCGCCATATCTGTGCCGCATCTTCTGAAAAATAGTGGCCACCTTCACCACCACCGTGGCGTACCAAAACTGTAGACCACTGCCTCAATTGTAGCTCTCGTGCCCCCGACATCTCTAGCAGAACCCTCGGGCGCATCATCGGCACCCTCTCCAAAAACCAGGCTACCAGGATTGACCCAAAAGCGAACTCTCTTGTACCTGTGGACCAACAACGTTCCAACTACGCTATCATCTATGCATGCAGCGTCATCCCCCACGCGAACTGCTCATCGCCCACGACTCTCTCCAGCACCAACAGCTGGCCACGACTAATCCGTTGGGTCGCAAGTGACCCATATACACGAACAATCATCGCCGCTATGCAACGATGAGCCAGGGATTCTATAGCACTAATGCTCACTACAGTCCCAGACATGAAGTTCTCACCTGAACAGTATCGCTGGCCGATCGTAACCAGGGTCGTCTCCCTCGACAGAACAAGCTCTTCCGGTAGGGGCGTTCCCCAAAAGGGGAGCCCAGTTAGAAAATATACATCCTCCACCGCAGTGAAGGGGATCTGCTCTCCTCGCACGAGGAAGCAGTGCAGCTCAGGACTCCACATATGGAGCAGGAACTCTAGTAAATACTCATGCGCCCATATCAACGGGCACTCAAAGAACTTTAGCAACCCACAGGTTGCTAAAGTCGCTCTCACCCCAGGCTCCTCAATGACCACAGCATCTTGCAACTGGGCCCAGTCTCGCTCCCGCCACCGCACTAGCATCATCATTGTTGGCCACCTGCAACCAAAACAGAGTCCTATATCAGCTCAGATAACCATCAACAGCATCAAAAAGACTCGTTTTTTACCCTTCAACCTTGCCTCCTAGGCGCGGTTTTTGTTCCCACGGGCGCGCACCCATGCACGCCTGTTCATTGCACAGGCACACATATATGTGCACCTCTCTACTGAACAGGTGCACATCAGTGCGCACCTGTTCACTTCACAGGCACGCCCTTACGCGCGCCTGTTCATTTTACAAACGCGCATCGGTGCACACATGTCAAACCTACAGGTGTGCACTGATGCGCACCTGTTCAACTCACAGGCGCACCCCCTGGGCGCGCCTTAAATTCCTCATATCGCACACCCATGCACGTATGATCGGTGTACAGGCACGCACACATGCGCTTCTCTCACCAGGTCGCCCGCACATGGGGGGCCCACATCCCCTAAATACCCCTGTACGGCTCCCCGTACAAGCCCTGCCCAAAAATTGAACACCTATTTCTATGCAGGATGATCAGACCACTAACCTGATACTCGCAACATGTCGATCAGATGCCTCGTCCTCCCTGAATCTCCAAATCTCCTCTAAAATCTGCTCGTCCAGTCACTGTTGCAGCAGGTACAAATGAGGTGGCAATGTGGCCCCTACACCTATATATAGGCCTTTTTCCAAACTTCCACTCACCATTCCGGGAGCCCAAGGTGTCCATTTTCCAAACCATCTTCAGCCACGGGATCAGCATCCTGTCACCTACATCACAGCAGTCCCTGGGTCACTTTTCATTCTGAGCCCCCGGAGCGCCTTTTTTCAGATCATGGTCAGGTACGCACGCACATAGTCACATTTATCAAATACATGTTCATCTCTTTGATTCTTTTCAGATATTGTTCACTTTGGGTATTTGGTTTTTATATGTGCGGGTACTCGCTCATCATTCATCAACATCACCCCTTCAGGTATATACTCAGCACTGGCATGTAGTCTCTCCCGCTGTATTGCATTTACATTTCCAGTCACACCCTCTGATATGGGCCTTTAGGATCCTCATTCTCGGCTCTACAATACCCTCGCCTCCATTTGCACCTTCCGTACTGTTACCCAGTAGCATTTTTACCCACATGAGTTGTCCCATTCATAGCACCTTTTGGGCACTTTTGACACTCATGTTGTTCTTCATTACCCTTTAGGGATGGGAGTCCCGATAGTCTTTCAAACATGTCGTGAATCAGCCACATACTCCTTCTCCTCATTTTGCTAGATTTCCCACATGGACTCCCAGATTATCTCTTTACGGTTCTATTTTTTACCTGCACCTCCGCAGTATCATGAACCCATCATTTCATCCACCATCATTTTTCCCATCTGCGAACCTCTCTCCATTTCACCTACCTCATACAGAAACTCACCAATGGGACCCCCACCCTTCAACAGTTTTCCAAAACAAATTATGCCCTCCCTGGGGCACTCATGTCACACTGGGCCACTCGTTTCTGTATTTGTACATTTTTCCCCAACAATTATTCGTTATTTATTGTAAAAACGCCTTTATTTCCAGTCATTACATTTTCTTTTGTCATCACCATTGGCGACTTGCTTCCTTTTGGCCACACACAACCCATGTCACCCTTGGTTGGAGAATTACTTCTCATCTACCCTTGTCGGCATCATCCATATCTTCAGAGTACTCCACAGGTCACATACCTCTACCCTCTGAACTTGTTCACCTTGTCCCACCTCTGGCACAACTTATCACTATTCTTGTCGTCCCCCTGACACTCGACTTTGTTACGCGGTTGCGACCACTTTGTATCTCATACATCCTCCAACCAAGGGCAGTCTTGAGTCTTCCCACTTCTTGACTTTGTCCATGTACCTCTGCCACTTCCCCACCTCAGTAGATTCCATGAAGCCCTTTTCTCCTGGGAGTCGCGTCCCCCTTTTGTCAACATCAACACAATTTTCCAGAAGGGCGACAGTATCTTGATTCTCATTTTCCATTCAATGAGAGATCTCGGACGGCACAGGGGGAAACACCATTGCTCCCTGTTGTTGTTGGCCCCCATAACATTCGACGCCAACACTTTCTCATGTTATGGTGGGTCTTACTTTGCGACTATTGCAGTTATTTATCATTTTCCGAAGACCTCTGAACTTGGTATGGCTATCAATGCCCACATCATCGCTGCTGCTTATTACCGCGATCATTGCCTATTGTTCAGAGTATGTTCCTTTGTAGAATTGTCTTCTTCCTTTATCATCACCACCCCCGAGGGCGCTGCAATTGTCTACACCAACACTTCAGTCATCTTTTTTCAGAATTACATAACATGAGCATGGGTCATGCCCGCCTCGTTTGTACACAGTTTTCTATTTTTTGCACAACTCTCAGAAGGTCGGGTCCTACCGGTTCCCTTTTTCTCCAACGGATCGCTCTGAACGGTCCCACTATTTCTCTCCCTTACAACCACATTCTCAGTAGAAGAAACATTGATGGATTCCGGCTATACGTCTGCTCCTAACCTCATCCATCAGGGGGCATCTGTTATCACTGAAATTTTGTCCGCACATGGTGACAAGAACTCAGCATCGTCAAACAGTAATGAAGTCATTCATGGCACTGAATTAATTTTACAGCATTCTAGAAAGGTCAAAAACTATACAAAGTAGTAAAAATTTAAGAGCTCTTTACAACAGCTAGGTGCACGCGCACATGCACGGAACAGGAACGTACCATGAGCGCATACGCGCACGATGCGCGGCTATTGGCGCAAAAACCCGTGCACCTGCTAAACGGTGCATTTATTGAATTGGTCGGCCTCCCAACCACTTATGGATCATCTCCCAAGCCTATTTGACCCTCAAATCTAAGCTGAATCTGCATGGTAGGCTGGTCAAAGACCTAATAAAGCCCTAAAGAGCCTCTTTTCACACTACAAAGGAGTTACATAATCACCCAATGCAATGCTATAAAAAGCCATGAAGAAACCTCATTTTCTCAAGGAATTTCATGTAATTTTATGCTGCCTAGATTGTTTTAAGGACTCAATCCTTGACAAGACCACTTTGGCACAATTTCATTGAGCAATCCACCTCTCCATTGAGTGGGTTTGCAAAGGAGTTCTTTCATCGCCATTTTTATTTTTCTTATTGTAAGGAGAGCAAGTTTGTGAGGGCCCAAGAGCCTTCCTTTGGAGGAAGAAGGGACTCATAGTCCCCTTTCTTCATTTTGCTTTGATTTCATCAATAGATCAGCCCAAAAAACATTAGTGATATTGGTCTTTTTGTGTTTGTTATTTCTTTATCCATATGCTTATGATTTTAGTTTGTATTAGTTTAATTCTTGCTTATAGTTTTGTTGTTATTTCTCTAACTCTTTCCTCTACAGCTGTCATGCTCAGCAAGACCCAACTGGGCATGTAAGCACCTCTTATTTGCTCACCAAGGTGACGAAGGGGGTGCAAACACTTACGATATCGCTCATGATACCCTCGATCATGGAAAATTTGAGTCACTATGGCATGGCCGCTACATTATCCAACATTGGCTCACCAAAGGCGCATACATCCTGGCCTCTCCCGAAGGCCTCTCTCTCAAAAAACCTATCAATGGGTTATACTTAAAGAAATTTTATGCCTAAGCATAGCCATTCTACATTAGGTTATTTCTTTTATAGTGTTTTTAATCTTTTTTCCATCCCACACGTCTAAACTATCATTTGTGTTATTGACAGATGCTACCTCCATCGGCCTACTACATCGGTTACACCAGCGGTGGCAGCCGTTGGACACAAAATCTCACTTCGGCAGCTTGGGCCCTCTATTCCCCCTCACATGAAATGCTCCACTCTAGCGGCATATGTTTGGGTTCAGCAACCAACAACCAAGTTGAGTACACTATCGTCATTGGCCTCCTCGCCGATGCCCATCATCATCATATTTGTCACCTTAGTGTCTTTCTTGACTCTCAACTAGTCGTCCTCCAGCTCAACAATGTGTACCGTGTCCGCGATCCTCTCCTCTTTCGCAAATACCTGCAAGTTAGACTTTTATCTCGACATTTTGATTTCATTACATTTACACATATTCCAAGACAATTGAATCAAATTACAGATAACTTAGCTAACATTGTGTTAGATTGGCATATATCACATCAATATATCTCTACACACACATAAACCATCAAGAGCCTGTCACAGCATATATAGATTAGACATCATCAACACATCAAAAACACATGTAAACATCACAAAGACCCCAAAATGTATACTCATATATATATAAATTGTTCAACAGTGCCATCAAAATGTTTACATACACATAAAATACATCATATACAAAATCCGCAGGCCAACAAATTACCTCGGTACAAAACTGGTGCCACTACACCAAAATGGGCTCACCAGCCTATATAAAAAAATACATAGAGAGACACTCAAGGTGCCTCTAGAGAACCACCTCCTGCCCCTACCTCAGACGGTGGTGCCCCACCCACTACTGGTCCCTCTGGACCGAGAGGTAACTGTCTGTTCATCGCAGCACCTGCTACTGTTGCTCGCCGCACCAAGGCCCACCATGTCAGCAGAACCCACACACACTACTCCAGGATGCCCTCATCCTGGATGCGTGACCACATGCCCTCAGGAACACCCTGTAGCACCGCCTCCAAGTGGCGGAAAATGTCCTCAAAATCTCCCCTGACCTCTTCTAGAGGAGCACGCGATGGCCTGGGACCAAGGTCATCAAAACGGAATCTCCTAGCCGCTCTCTCATCACCGGCTGGTCTCGCCTCAACGTCCTCACGCTGACATCTCTCTCCTTCCCGTGGCCCTCCCGACAACAGTCTCCCCATCTCCTACTGAGCCGACACTCTCATCAGTTCAACCTCATGCCTGTGAGGTCCCACATCTGCACATACCAACAACCAAACGATAGTATCAGCATCTATACAAAATACATATGTCATGCTATCTCAAAAAACAACATATCAAAATAAAAAACATACCTCGGTGATCAAACACCTCCCCTGGAGGTAACACCATATCTGGATCACCCCGGAAGTCAACACCACAGTATGCATACTTCAGTATGATCTATGGCATCTACCTCCTCACCTATGTCACCTCAGCCGTGAAAACATGGCTGCCCTCACCACCACCGTGGCGAACCAAAATCGTCGACCACCGCCTCAGTCGTGGCTCTCGCGCACCAGGTGCGCCCAATAAAAATTTAGGGCGCAACATCGGCACCCTCTCTAAAAACCAGGCCACCACGATGGATCCAAACGTAAAGTCCCCTAAGTCTGTAGCTCAACATTTGTCCAGCTACCCTACCATCCTGGCATGCAACATCAAACCCCAATCAAAATTCTCTTTGGCCAATACCCTCCCCATAACCCTCAGCTGACCACCACTGATCCGCTGAGTCGCAAGGGACCCATATACCCTCACAATCATCGTTTCTACACAGCAATGAGCTAAAGCATCCATCGCCTCGATACTCACTATGGATCCTAACATGATGTTCTCCCTTGAGAAATACCTCCGGCCCAAGGTAGCTAACTGCACGTTTGCAGGTAACACAGGCTCCGTCGGTAGGGGTGTTCCCTGAAAAGCGAGCCCAGTCAGAAAATATATATCCTCCACTGTAGTGAAGGAAATCTTCTCTCCCTGCACCATAAAGTAATGCAGATTCAGACTCCACATCCGAATCAGAAACTGCAGAAGATACTCCTGCGCCCGTATCAATGGGCACTCGAAGAACTTCAGCAACCCACAGGCTGCCAAAGTAGCACGAACCCCCGGCTTCTCAATAGCCATGGCATCCCTCAGCTGTGACCAGTCCCGCTCTTGCCAATGGACTGGAATCATGCAAATGATCTCCTGCAACCACATAATACAGTCCTAGGTCAGCCATATTGACCATAAAACACATTAAAATCTCCAAAAATATATAAGTTTTGCACCCATCAGCCATGCCCCCAAGGTGCGGCTATTTAACCCATAGGCGCGCACATATGTGTGCTTATTCACCCCACAAATGCACATGCATGTGCGTCTATCCACCTCATAGGCACGCATGTGTGCATGCCTCTCCACCCTACAGGGGCGCCTCCATGCTCCCCTGTCACGAACACAGGCATGCATCACAGCGCGCCTGTCTACTACACAGTCACGCACTCATGCGCAGTTGTGTAGCAAACATGCATGCATATCATGCATGCCTTTGTCCCCCCTACAGGCGCACCCATGTGCCGCTATCCAAATAATAAGTGTGCACCCGTGCGCGCATATTTTCGTATCGCCCGCGCACTGGGGGGGCCACACCCATAAAAACCCCTGTACTACCCTCCATACAGGCCCTGCCCACAAATTGAAAACCTACTTCTATGCAGGACAATAAGACTACTAACCTAAAGCTCGCTAGTCCTGAATCAGCTGCCTCATTCTCCCAGAATCTCCAAATCTCCTCTAAATACCTCTCATCTAGTCACTCTGACAGCAAGTACAAATGAGGTGGCAATGTGGACCCTACAGCTATATATAGGCCTTTCCGCCAAACTTCCAAACACCATTCTGAGAGCTCTGGGTGTCCATTTTTTGATCTTCCTTCAGCCACAAGATCAGCATCCCGTCATCTACATCAAGACAATCTCCGATCCATTTTTTATCCTTAGCCCCCGGGGTGCCATTTTTTCATGCCCCTTCCAGATACGCATTCTCATGTTCAAAATTATCCAATAAATACTTGTATGTTTGATTCTTTTTAGATATTGTTCACATCGGGTATTTGGTTTTCATGTGTGCAAGTACTTGGTCATCATACATCAATGTAACCCCTTCAGGTATATAATCAACACTAGCATGTAATCATTCCCTCTGAATCTCAATTGCATCTCCAGTCACACCCTCTGAAATTTGCCTCTAGGATCCCCATCTCTGGCTCTACAGTATCCACACCTCCATTGCATTTTAGATACTGTCACCCGGTAGCACACTCCCCCACATGAGTTGTCCCATTCATAGCACCCTTTGGCACTTTGACACTCATGCTTTTTTTTAACTCTTTAGGGATGGGAGTCTCGATAGTCTTACATCATGTCGTGAATCAACCACATACTCCTTATCCTCATTTTTCTAGCTTTCCCATTGGACTCCCAGATTATCTCTTCAAGGTTCTATTTTGACTACACCTCCACAGTATCATTAACCCTCCATTTCATCCACAATCAGTTTTCCCATCCGCAAATTTCCCTCCTTTTCATCTACCTCATACAGAAACCCACCAATTGGGCCCCCACCCTCCACCAGATCTCCAAGCAAATTGCACCCTCACCGGCTCAACCATATTACATTGGGGCACCCATTTCTATATTTGTACACTCATCCCAAATTATTCTTTATAAATTGTAAAAAGCCTTTGTTTCCAGCATTTACATATCTTTTTTTCGTCACCTTTGACAATCTTCTTCCCTTTTTGGAAAAATCAACCCATGTCACCCTTGGTTGGCGCACTCCTTATCATCTACCTCTGTTGACATCATCCATATACTCTGATTATCCCACCAACCACTTACCTCTTCCCTCTGAGTTTGTTCACTTTGTCCCGCCTCTGGCACAACTTATCCCATGTCTTGTTGTCCCCCTGACACTCGACCTCGTTGAATGGTTTTGGCCACTTATACTTCACACATACCCCCAACCAAGGGTAGTCTTGAGTCTTCATACATCTTGACTTTGTCCATGTACCTCCTCTAGTTCCTAACCTCACCTAGTAGATTTCATGAAGCCCTTTGCTTCTTAGAGTCGCATCCCCCTTTTTTTCGACATCAGCACAGTTTCCAGAAGGGTGATAGTATCTTGACTCTCATTACCTTTCCAATGAGAGGTCTCGTACGGCACAGGGAGAACCACAATTTCTCCCTGCTGTCATTGACCCCCGTAACATTCGACTTCAACACTTTCTCATGTTACGGTGGGTCTTACTTTTTGACTATTGCAGTTGTTTCTTATATTGGTCGAAGACCTATGAACTTGGATGGGCTATCAATGCCCACAACATCCATGATACTTCTTATAGGTATCCTTTCCTATTGTTCAAAGTATGTTCCTCAGTCAACTTGTCCTCTTCCTTTATCAAAACCACCCCTGAGGGCACTGCAGTGATCTACATCAACACACAATTTCAGTCACTGTACAAAACCATTCTTTTTTGAGTTACATGACACGAGCATGGGGCATACCCACCTCGTTTGTACACATTTATTTTTACACACCTTATGGCAGGTTGGGTCCTATAGGATTTTTTGTCCCTCCAACGGGTAACTCTTGACACTCTCACTATCACTCTCTCTTACAACAACACTCTTAGTAGAAGAAACATTGACGAATTTTGGCTATACGTATGCTCCTAACCTCATCCATCAGGGGGCATCTGTTATCACTGAAATTTCATCCGCAAATGGTTACAAGAATCCAACATCGTCAAAGAGTGATGAGGTCACCCATGGACCAAAATTACCACAAAATCATTTCCAAAAGGTCCAAAACTATACAACTAGTGATAAAATTAAAGTGCGCTATGACTACACAGGGCGTGTGTGCACATGTGTTATCCAGAAACGCAAGAAAAGTGCACATGCGCACAATGCTCGACTGTGGTTGCTAAAATCCATGCACATCTAAGAACGATGCATTTATGATATTGGTTGGCCTCCCACCCACTTCTGGTTCAACTTCCAAGTTGATTTGACACCCAAATCTCGGCTGAATCCAAATGGTGGCTGGTCAATGACCTAAAAATGCCCTAAATAGCCTCTTTTCACACTACAAGTTGGTTGTACAATACCTCAAAGAGGTTCTATAAAACAAGGCCATGGGTGCACTTCATTTTCAAGGAATTCATTAGCAAAGTTATGTTGCTGCTATTCTCTTGATAATCCTCTATTCTCATCAAGAGTACACTAGTACCATTACATTGGGCAATCCATCTCACCTCTTGAGTGGATTAGCTTGGGATTCTTTCACCATTTCATTCAAAGTTGTAAGAAGAGATTATTTGTGGGGGTCCAAGAGCCCTCTCTTGGAGGAATAAGGGACTCATAGTTCTCTTTCTTCTTGGTGTTTTCTTTCACTAATATAATCCTTGCCATTGGTGACATGAGTCTTACTGGTTTTTTGTTCTTATGTCCTTATGCTCAATAGTTTAGTTGTTCTTTTATTTCTTATTTTAATTATTAGTTTGTTCTTTTATATTTCTTTCTCTAACCCTTTTCCTTTATAGTTGTCTTTCTTAGCTAACCCAACTAAGCTTGTAAGCACCTCAGTTTTTCTCATTTAGGTGACGAAAGAGGCGCAACAACAACAAATGGTTTCGTTGTCAGGACCTAAAACTGTGATTCTGGGAACTGAAGAAAAGAGAAGTCTTTGTGCGTAGATATGTTGTTGCAGTGCGCAATATTCTACTTGACTTGTGATTCTTTGTGCTAAGAAAGAAGCTCAATATGAAGAAACGAGGTAAGATCTTAAAGCTTTGTGCTATGATAAAGGTAAGATAAGTGGAAATTTTTGCTTCGAAAGTATAAATCTAGGTATGTTTGATAGATTTTGTCCTAGTCTGAAAACTAGGGAACAGTTAGAATAAAGAGTTGATCTGAATAAATTTGATAGAGACAGTGAAAGATATGTTATTCCTATGCATAGAAAGAATTTTTGGACTAATAAGTGGATGCGGGAACCTAGAAAGAATTTTTGCAGATTGCAGGTCCATCACTGTTATACCAGTGAGCAGTACAGGAAAGCTTGGGGATCATTTAAAAGAAAGAGAGGATTGACACTGTGTTATAATTGTATAATATAGGGAAATCTTACTAAGGAATGCCCTAGTATAGGTCCTATTTGTCTCTGTTGTAAAGATATTGGCCATGAAGTTGAAGATTTCCCTAGAATGATTGCCAAAGTTGAAAACATGAACATGAGACTAGAAATCTATGAAGAAGGTCAAGGGACTAAGGATATGTTCGAGAACCAAAAAGAATCAGAGATTATGTTATTACAGCTGAAAGAGACATTGAATGATCATAGAGACATCAGTTTACCAGATATATTAAAAGAGAAACAACACATAGAAACAAGAATAGGATACTTTGACATAGACTGTGTCTTGGATGAGGAAAAACAGGTGAATATCATGCCAGAAAGCACTTGGTAAATTTTGCGAAAGCCTGCTATGATACCTTCATTGGGAAAGATAGGTTTGTTTAAAGGAAAGATGATAAACCTATGTGGGAGAGTTACTAATGTACCTACGATTTCTCATGAAATGTCGACTGAAGAATAATTTGAAGACATTAAGTTTGTTGAGAACAACACCCCTTTCCCCCTTTTAGTAGGAAATACTTGGATTGAGAAGGACCATATCAGAAGGAAAGTAGAGGAGGAAGCTACAGAACAGAAAAATAAATAATTAAGGGACCTCATAGCTAGAAAAATAGAGCGAAAAATAGAAGAACAAGAGGATAAGTCGAATCAACATAGGGCCAGTGTTACGAGGAAAAAAATCTCTATGGCCAGGGTTAACGACAACAAACAGGTATGACTACAGAAATCAACTCAATTCCAACGTATGTTATATAAACTAATGTGAAAGATAGGAAAGAGGCCTACCTTGATCCAACGTTTGATGATGTTCCACCATTGAGCACTTTGAACCAAAGATTTATACCTGCAACAAGTTCTCAATGAACAAGTAGAGCAAGTATATAGTGATAATATAAAGGGGTTATCACATTAGATAGCATAATCCATTAATAATCATTAAAAACATGACCATGGATAATAATCATATATTTTCACCATTCTAATAGGATGGAAAGGAGTATTTCTATTAATAAATGATCAGCAAAAGTGACAACATTACGGACTTTTGTGTGGGCATGGTTCGAAACCAAGAAACCAGGTTCCTTCTAATTGGGCCTCCACCACTTCAGTCCTCCACCAAAGGCAAGCTCATAGAATGGAGACAATGAGGTTCTCTCAACAATAGGGAAAGAGCTTGGGGGATGAACACTGTGTTCAGACTTGAGAAACAAAGGGATGCAGACTCAATATGAAGTAATTTCTCCAGAGTAACTTTGCTCTTAAAGTTGAATGCTTTCGCCTTTTTCCATAGCTCGGAATTGTGCTTTTATAGCCTTCAAAATGCAACTGAAGGGATGAGTTGGAACGTTTCCAGTATATGGAAAGCTAAGGATTAGTGGTCTCCTATCGTGACATGGAAACCGGACTTCATTTTTGTATTTTCTGGCACAAATCCTGATGTATGCGGGTTGTAGTGGAGCAGCCTGTGTATACGCATGTTGTATAGTAGATAGGGCATGTATATGTGGAAAATATGTATTTTTAGCTATGGATTCATCAAAAAGGGATTACAAGTCTGCATAGGGAAATGGAAAAAGGCCCTTTGTGTAAGATAGCAATGGTGAGGCAAATCTTGCTATAACAGATGCCCCTAATGTGTGAGGTCAAAGGAGTATCTGAGATGGCCGAAATACATTATAAATAACCCATGAGTGGAGTGGTAGAGAACCAGCTGGATGAACTCAATTGCTCATTACATTCTATATTGACTTTGCATACATGGTTGCCAAGAATACACTGCAGATCCATGTGAAAAATATACCAAATAAGTGTTTGTGGCCATGAATAGGAAAATACAAATGCGGATACATGCCAAAATCTTGTCATAGTCACAAACAAGGCCCATTGAAACCAGTCTCAAAACAAATATGAAGATATCATTATACCATGGAGTACAATCTGATCTCCCATGATCACTAAAGTCATATAGGTACTGGTCCAATGAAAGGATGCAACAACTCAGGAAAGCTGCGACCAAATAGTGATGTCTTCAAGTCTTCTACACTATCCACCAAGGGTGAAAGTCTACATCATGTAAATAAGGGAGTTGAGGTCAAACGCAATGAGACATCGTTTGATTACCAGTTATTGAGGTATACCATTAACAAATGCGAGACAACCTACCAATAATGAAAGTAGGTATCAAGGCATCGAGTACATTCCTACAAATGTGTATAAAGGAGTCGGTGTCGAACACTTGAGGAATCCATTGATCAGGAGACATTGATGTATTCCCATCTGTCAATGGGGAGAGAGCCTGCCACTAATGACTGCAAACCTCAAGGTACTCATAAAACTCTAGGTCCCATATCCATAATAAATGAGATGAAGTCGATGGAAAGAGACCCACTAAAAGGAGAGCATTAAGGCATCTCTCATCAATCAGCACAAGGAACAAAGCAAGAGATTCATAATTTGGTGGAGATCAGAGGAAGAACATGTTCATGAACCAACGACCCTGTGCATCTTTCATGTGTGCTAAATGCCAGAAGTACACAAAAAGACCCTATGAATAGAAGCCAATGATGAAAACTCCTGACAAAGGAGAGGAAACCACCAATAAGGCTAATGGCATCCAAGACACTGCACGAATCCCAAAGTTTGAATAGATGTCTTACCATCGAACACAAGGGGAACCACCTAGTCAACGACCAATGATGAAATGTTGAGTTTTGGGTTCAAGGTGATCTACCAATGATAAAATTAGGGCCAGGGTGCATGATAAGACCAGTATCATGTGATTCTGAGAAAAATTGAGGGTATGGTCGATATGAAAAGTTAAGATTTTTGAGGAGTAGCCGACAAAGGTTGATTGACATATGGTAGAATCCGACAGCATGGAACCAATGATATAACTATCATATGTAGGAGGCATCGATAATGTTCTCTATGGGGACTGGAAGAGTAACCAGTTGGTGGAGAAACCTCTGTAACGAGATCAGCTTCCTAAGACCATGCTTAACCCAAAATTATGATGACACAAGGACTCCATAAATTTTTGCTCTGTTCAAAGACGACACAATTGTTGCCAAATATAATATAGTACTCCCTTCCTACCCATCCTTTTTTGTTTTCTCATAAAAAATGAATGCTATGATACAGAAGAGGAAACGAGTGTCGCAAGTAAGAAACAATCATTCCAGCAGTGGAATGTACTTATGCTCAATGCAAGGAAATGCATGCGGGATATGGACACTCGGGGTGACGTTCCCTCCAGGATATTGGGTGTCAAATTGTGAAGGATATAAACAAGGCTCTGCTTGGTTGAGTATGAAAAAAACTGCTTAGGAAATGGTTTATGACACAAAGTGAGAACCGGCTAAAGGCTCAATACTGCAAGTGAGGGCATGAGATGCAATCACAACTTAACGCCAAAAAATGTCCTTTTTTATGTATTTTAGTCTATTTAGTTTGAAAAAGGGATAAACTTGTGCAAAATAGACGTCTTTTCAAATCCATTTTACGAGTGGAAAAAGACAAGTTATCTCAGCGATCATTTCTATTTTTGGTAACGAGTCAGAAAAGAGCTTAACTAAGACTCATGACCTTTAAAATCCAATTTAACGAGTGTGAAAGGGACAAATCACTCAAAAATATTTTCAGTTTTTTATATGAGTCAGAACAGAGCTTAACTAAGACTTGTTTATGTTGTTCTAATCAACACGTAAAGGGGGAGGCCAAGGCTCTCGTCCTGGTCTTCTGCAGAAATTTAGTATCTTACGGATAGTTGACAAAAGCTTGGGAAAAACAAAATCTCTCCAAAACAAGGAGGAGAAAGTGCTAATGGAGTATGCAGTATCCGTGATGGTTAGAATAAAGTCTCTTACTCGAAAATACATAGGTGGGGGTGTGGGTTACCCCATCAGGTTGTCCCAATTGAAGGGAACCTCATCAAGACTTGGTGGAAGATAACTCGAGGGAAGAATAAATCTCTCTCACTCAGAAGGGGAAGGGCCTGGAATGTTGATGACATGACTGAAAGGTGCATCACTCTCTTCAGGTAGAGTAGGATTGACCAAACATTGCACTCGTGTGGCCACTTCTTCAATCATAGGTTGAAGAGGATGCATAGTAAAGGGGACAATAGATGCTTCACCCTCGACAAAGGGGGTGAGGTTCGGAGGGGGTCGCAGTGGTGAAACCACCGAGACGATCAAAGGAGGGATGGTGTGAGGAGAAACCAAGGATGCCTTGAAATCCAAAGGGCTCTTGGGTGAACTGCACGCTTCTGGTATCTCGGCAGTAGCCGTACACAAGCAAGTAAGGTGGCTTCCTTCACAAGTCCTGCAAAGGAATTTAGGCTTATGTCTAAGACGTCTAGGATTCTCGATGCTCCCAGCGTCATCCACAACGGCTGGTGACACGTGCTCGATGTGACAAGCTGGGGTAAGAGAGTCTTCTCCTATATGATGAATAGAGGTTGGAGACTTGACGCGGCTATGATTCGGAGTGAAAAGGATGGTGCCCCCAACATAATTGGCAGAGGTTGGGTGCGAGTTGTTGACATATTCTGTAGAAAATCTCGACCCATCTTCGACATGACTAGTAGAGGTTGGCGACGGAGCATTAGTGTGACTGACAGTGACTGGGCTAGTGATAGATTGCAGCATTTGATTCCAAGGTTCGAGGAAAGATTGGTTCTGAAACATTGTAGGCCAGAAACGATCCTCGTGTACCCCCTGTCCCTACCCAGAAAAGTGGTGGTTTACGCCAAAATGGTCCGAAGAGGTTTGGACAGGCATCGTCACTGAGGTCTACGAAGATACCAAGGTAGGATAAGAATTATTCGAGTGAGGATATATGTTTCCCCCTTGTGAAGGGGTCCCATAAAGAGGGTAGACTGAACCGTAAAATTGATTCTCCCCATATGAAATACTTGGGGGTACTTGAGGACCTATCATGGAAAAAGTGTTCAAAGGAACCAACATGGCAGACGAAAGGTACATGGGTGGGGTGTAATAAGTGGAATAAGCATCCATTTGAGCACTAGCTCCTAAAGGATCATAGCTAGTATTGGATCCATAAGGGGGAAGGTTCCAACCTCCCATGGGGACACAACTCATATCAAACAAATAAGTAGGCATCGAAGCCATGGTGCCCCCAAATCCAATGCTAGGATTCATATACATGGGCCAGGGAGAGGATTGCACGGGGGAAGGCATATCAACGGAAAATTGACTAGAGACCCAAGGTGCAGACTGAGCGTTGTAGTTCTGCATACCATTGTAAAAATTTGAAGGGTCCATCCCCATGAAATGAGCAAGCATCATGGGGTGGGTAGCAGTGAATGAGGGAGAAAAATAAACTCCACTGTCCATGAGGATGAAACCTAAAATAGACTCATAAGGCCAAATAGTATTCAAAGAGCATACCAAAAATTCAAATGGCCAATATTCATGCAAATGGGCTAAAGTGGTTGAGTGGCTTCCCTTGCTAAAGAAGGTATTCCTTATCCAAGAGGGACTTGAGACTCCCCGCTAAATTTTGGAGGTAACAAAATCAATTATAGGGGCCCTCGTGGGATTAACAACTAGTCGGTCAGATTCCCCCGGAGAGGTACTCCTCCATAAAGGCTATGTATTTTTTGACCCCTATCTGACCCAGGGTACAAGAAGAATAACCCCTGCAAGTAACCTATGAGATACCTAAGTCAAGCAACTAATAAACCACTATATAATCGATGCACAGGCGAGCAGTCGTAAGTCCGGATCACCATATGGGCAGGGTAGCAAAGCCCAAAACCTTGAAAGTACAGCCTCTCAAGGAGGTATGGGCAATAGAAACATCCCCAAATATGAATAAATCCACAGAAATATCTCTGACGCTAGGAGAGTATCCAGGGGTTATCCCTTCAACTAACTGCGTGCGACCTCGTGATTAAATTTGATGTGAGCGGAGCCTCCTGATCTTACTAATTATACAATGGACTTCTCAAATCCCTTTCTCAGACACATATGTTGATTTAATTTCCTTGGAGAAGTTCACTCACAAAATCCTATTCCAAGGAACTAAATCCTAGACTAGTTTGTGCACCCTAAAAAATAAAATCGTGACTAATCAATTTTAATTTAAAGCATAAATTTTATTGGTCATGATTACTCAAAAAGGTATAGAAGTGAAAATCATGATGTTATGACTCTGCAAGAAAATAAATATGAATATAATACAAAGTCTATCTTTAACTTTTTCAATGGATCATATGTGTATAAAAGCAGTGCAATTTTCAATTTCAACTCTGCAATTCAGAAGTAAAATGCAATCTTTCACTAAATGCACTAAGCTAACAATAAAGATTCAAAATACAAAAATGCCAAGAAATGTAAAATGCCTATTTTTTTTATATTTTCAATATACTAAAAAAGAAATGCATGGACTGATAAGAAACCTGATCTATAAAATTCTATTGCATATAAAAACAATAACACAAGCAGAATACCAATAAGACAAGAAAACAAACCATAGTACAAGGACAAATAAAAAAATGAAAAAACAAAGAGAAATACTATGCCCAAAAATTCAACTCCAAACAAGTTTCTTGTCGACCCAGAGAATCTCGATAGGCACTACAGAGACCTAAGAAGGCTCAGCAATCATCAAATCCCACCCAACAGTCACTAAACCAAGCAAACAAGTAAGGGAAAGTGTTATACGCAACTGTTTAGGAGAAAAGTGTGTAAATACGCATCTTGCAGTGAGAAAGCACGTGCGTATACGTGACTGTCAAGGCAAAAGGCACGCACAGGATTTAAAACAAGGCCAAGCAAGGGAAAAAGGATGAAAACTCAGACCCAGAGTGAACAAAATCTGTCAAGCAGTCATACGACAAGAAACACAAAGGAAAAAGAGAAATACAAGAAGAAAAAGTACTTCAACCCTTAGAAGGAAGACCTCTTTCTAGTGGAGGCGCCAATTCTATTACGAGGGAAAAACTCTCTATGGTCAGGGTAAACCACAACAAACAGGTATGACTATAGAAATCAACTCAATTCCAACGTATGCTATATAAAATAATGTGCAACATAGGAAAGAGACCTACCTCGATCCAATGCTCAATGATGTTCCACCATTGAGCACTTCGACCCAAAGATTTATACCTGCAACAAGTTCTCAACAAATAAGCAGATAAAGTATATAGTGATAATATTAAGGGGTTAGCACATTAGATAGCATAATCCATTAATAAACATTACAAACATGCCCATAGATAATAATCATATATTTTCACGATACCAATAGGACGGGAAAGGAGTACTTCAATTAATAAATGATCAGCAGAAGTGACAACATTATAGACTTCTGTCTCGGCACGGCTTGAAACCAAGAAACCAGGTTCCTTCCAACTGGTCCTCCACCACTTCAATCCTCCACCAAAGGCAAGCTCATATAATGGAGACAATGAGGTTCTCTCAACAATAGGGAAAGATCTTGGGGGCTAAACACTGTGTTCAGACTTGAGGAACAAAGGGATGCAGACTCAATATGAAGTAATTTCTCCAGAGTAACTTTTATCTTAAAGTTGAATGCTTTCTCCTTTTTTCATAGCTTGGAATTGTGCTTTTATAGCCTTCAAAATGCAACTGAAGGGCCAAGTCATAATGTTTCCAATATATGGAAGGCCAAGGATCAGAGATCTCATGTCGTGACATGGAAACCTGACTTCATTTTTGTATTTTCTGGTACAAATATCAATGTATGCGGGTTGTAGTGGAGAAGCCTGCGTATATGCATGTTGTATAGTAGATAGGGCGCGTATATGTGGAAAAATATGTATTTTTAGCTCTGGATTCATCAAAAAGGGATTACAAGTCTGCATAGGGAAATGGAAAAAGGCCCTTTGTGTAAGATAGAAATGGTGAGGAAAATATTTCTATTGTTGGCAAATATTGCACAGACAACGAATGCATGTTGGCAACAGACAACGAATCAGCGAATGGTTGTCATTGATGGAAACAGTGAATATGACAGGCAAACATAAGACAAGTTCAAAGAGGTGAATGATCGAAAGCAGTGAATGATCGAACGCAGGGAGATCTGTTAGATTTGGTGCAGGGTCACTGACAACCGTCAGATCTGCAGAAGCTGTGAGGGAGATAAGCCTCGGGAGCAAGAAGAGAGGTCCCGACACGAGGAGTTGTCGTCGGGATTTGGACGATCGGGAATCACGCAGGTGTATGCATTGAGGCATCACAAACCCCGTAGCCCCGATGGAGTAAGGTTGTGGTCACGGAGTGACGGTCACGTTGACTGGGAGCTAAGCTCAGGAGGGCTAGCGTATGAAAGGAGCGTCAAGATTTGGACGATCGGGAATCACGCGGGTGTATGCATTGAGGCATCACAAACCCCGTAGCCCCGACGGGGTAAGGTTGTGGTCACGGAGTGACGGTCACATTGACCGGGAGCTAAGCTCAGGAGGGCTAGCATATGAAAGTGTTGAAACCCAATTTAAAAGGAAAGAATAATAAAGATTATCCAACGGTGCGGATAAAGCTTGAATTGATCAGAGGGTTACTGTTCTTCCACACACATTTAACTCTTTCAGTTACAAATCCGTTAGTGAAACAGACTCATGATTGCAAATTAGTTTTCGATCAGTTGGTGTTTCGGTTGGCTGGACAGTTGTCGTCATTTTTCCCAAGGAGTTGGGAATTTGAAACGTTGTTCTCGTGTGTATAAAAGAATATGAACCAGACTGTGTCGTGTTGGTGGTTCTGAAGTGAAAATGAATAAAACAGTAAGAAAAAGAAAAGGAGCGAAGGCATAGCATGCAATTGAACAAATGTGTAGAGGGAGATGAAACGCAGAGCAGAAGCAGACCAAAATGAAAAACATAGCAGAAGAAGAGCAGAATGACAGACATAGCAGAACCAGAGAAAAATGACAGAAAAAGTTGATGCAGAGAAGACCTGCTAAACAAACAGAAGAAGAAAAGAATTGCAGAACAGTTTGTTGAAGATCAGATACAAATAAAGATTGGTAAGAATTTATTTATCTGTGTAGTTGTCTATGTATTCATTATTTGATATAATAAGGGTGGTTGGGAGGTGCTCGGGAGGACTGTTGTCCTCAGAGGTTCAAGTGGGAGCTTGAACACAGGAAGTTGTATCTTCCATCTGGTTGTAGCCAGAGAAACAAGGGTGGCAGGGTGGTGCTAGGGAGAACAAGTGTTCTCTGTTATATAGGTTGGAGCATGTGTAACTGGAAGTTGGTGCTGGAACATTCAAGAAGTTGGTGCTTCCATCCAGTTGGTGCTGGAACATTCAGGAAGTTGGTGCTTCCATCCAGTTGGTGCTGGAATATTCAAGGAGTTGGTGCTTCCTTCTAGTGGGTGCTAGAGAAACCAGAGAGTTGGAGCTCTCAAACAAGT
>ML792232.1:53567-89007 GCA_009831015.1 Picea engelmannii | reverse complement strand
TTCAAGAAAGGTATTGTTGACAGTAACCTTTACATTAAGTCTGAAGGTGATGATTTACTAGTTGTTTTGGTTTATGTAGATGATATTATTTTTGGCTGTACTAATGAATCATCTGTCCAGTGGTTTTCTAATTCTATGCAAACTGAATTTGAAATGTCCATGATAGGGAAATTGTCATATTTTCTTGGGTTACAAGTAAAACAAAGCTCTGTAGGAATTTTTATTTCTCAAGAAAAATATTTGAAAGAGATATTGAAGAAATTTCAAATGGAAGATTCCTCTATAGTCAACACACCTATGGTGGTTGGTTGCAAGCTGAGCAAAGATGATATCTCACCTGATGTTGATCAAAGGACATATTGTTCAATGATAGGCAGTCTTCTTTACATCACAGCATCTCGTCCTGATATAATGCAAGCTATTGGAATGGTAGCTTGTTTTCAGTCTGCTCCTAAACATAGTCACTCGGTAGCTGTCAAAAGAATATTCAAATATTTGAAGGGAACAATGACTTATGGATTGTGGTATCCTAGAAATCAAAATTTCTAGTTAACTACTTATTCAGATGCAGACTGGGCAAACTGTGTTGATGAGAGAAAAAGCACCAGTGGAGGAGAATTCTTTTTGGGTGACTCATTAGTTGCATGGCTTAGTAAGAAGCAAGGATCTATTTCATTATCCACTACAGAGGCAGAATACATTGTTGTTGCTACTTGATGCACACAAATTTTATGGATGATACAAACTCTTGCAGATCTGAAGATAAATTACACTGATCCCATTCCAATTCACTGTGATAACACCAGTGCTATTAGTGTCTCCAAGAATCCTGTTCTTCATTCCAAGACTAAGCATATTCCAATCAAGTATCATTTTCTTCGAGAATAAGTTACAAACAGAATTGTTCAACTGAATTATATATCGTCTACAGAACAGATTGCTGATATTTTTACCAAACCATTAGCAGCGACCCCTTTTGGATATCTTCATCAAAAGTTGGGGGTTATGATTTCTGGTGTTTAATATGTGCACCTGGTCAGGGGGAGTGCTTATTGAATATCTGCTGAATTTCCTAAATGCTTATAGATGACAGGGGGAGTCTGTTTTTCAACAAGACAAGAGGGAGAATATTTCTTCTTTGACATTGATTTCAAAGGGGGAGAAAAGATCACTTTCGGAAGCAGGAGCAGAGTCGAACTGAAGCAGAGTCGTTTGGGGAGCAGAGTCGAGTCCGAAAGGCATTTGGGTGCTTGTGTTTCCATCAATGCCAAAGGGGGAGATTGTTGGAAAATATTGCACAGACAACGAATGCGTGTTGGCAACAGACAGCAAATCAATGAATGGTTTTCATTGATGGAAACAGTGAAGATGACAGGAAAACATAAGACAAGTTCAGAGAGGTGAATGATCGAAAGCAGAGAATGATCGAACACAGCGAGAGCCGTTATATTTGGTGCAGGGTCGCCGACATCCGTCAGATCTGAAAAAGCTGTGAGGGAGATAAGCCTCGGGAGCAAGAAGAAAGAACCCGACACGAGGAGTTGTGGTCGATATTTGGATGATCAAGAATCACATAGGTGTATGCATTGAGGCATCACAAACCCCGTAGCCCCGACGGAGTAAGGTTGTGGTCACGGAGTGACGGTCACGTTCACCGGGAGCTAAGCTCAGGAGGGCTAGCATATGAAAGGAGCATCGGGATTTGGACGATCGGGAATCATGTAGGTGTATGCATTGAGGCATCACAAACCCCGTAGCCCCGACGGGGTAAGGTTGTGGTCACGGAGTGACGGTCACGTTGATCAGGAGCTAAGCTCAGGAGGGCTAGCATATGAAAGTGTTGAAACCCGATTTAAAAGGCAAGAATAATAAAGATTATCCAACGATGCTGATAAAGCTTGAATTGATCAGAGGGTTACATTTCTTCCACACACATTTAACTCTTTCAGTTACAAATCCGTTAATGAAAAAGACTCATGATTGAAAATTATTTGTCGATCAGTTGGCGTTTTGGTTGGCTGGACAGTTGTCGTCATTTTTCCCAAGGAGTTGGGAAGTTGAAACGTTGTGCTCGTGTGTATAAAAGAAGATGAACCAGACTGTGTCGTGTTGGTGGTTCTGAAGTGAAAATGAACAAAACAGTAAGAAAAAGAAAAGGAGCGAAGGCATAGCATGCAATTGAAAAAATGTGTAGAGGGAGATGAAACGCAGAGCAGAAGAAGACCAGAATGACAAACAGAGCAGAAGCAGAGCAGGATGACAGACATAGCAGAACCAGAGCAGAATGACAAAAAACATTGATGCAGAGCAGACCTGCTAAACAAACAAAAGAAGAGAAGAATTGCAGAACAGTCTGTTGAAGATCAGATACAGAGAAAGATTGGTAAGAATTGATTTATCTGTGTAGTTGTCTATGTATTCATTATTTGATATAATAAGGGTGGTTGGGAGGTGCTCGGGAGGACTGTTGTCCTGAGATGTTCAAGTGGGAGATTGAACACAGGAAGTTGTAGCTTCCATCTGGTTGTAGCCAGAGAAACAAGGGTGGCAGGGTGGTGCTAGGGAGAACAAGTGTTCTCTGTTATACAGGTTGGAGCCTGTGTAACTAGAAGTTGGTACTTCCATCCAGTTGGTGCTGGAACATTCAGGAAGTTGGTGCTTCCATCCAGTTGGTGCTGGAATATTCAGGGAGTTGGTGCTTCCTTCTAGTGGGTGGTAGAGAAACCAGAGAGTTGGAGCTCTCAAACAAGTTGCAGCTTGTAAAACAGAAGTAGCAGCCTCACATTGAGTTGGTGCTCAATTGTAAATGATGTACAGAAATGAAAAAGACTGTCTGTCATTTCGAAGAAGAAGAGGTTTTCTCCCTTTATGGGTTTCCTCGTGAAAATCTATCTTTGTGTGTATTTTATGTGTGACTGATGGTCTTTACTTTTACTGTGCATATGCTCTATATTGTTGATGACCACATGAAGTAAGATTAATAATGTTTTAACAGATTTAAAATTGTTTAAGCTCACATACAACTGATTCACCCCCCCCTCTCAGTTGTTTTAGTATTTTCAACAGTTATAACATATGCCCCCTAATTTGTGAGGTCAGAGGAGTATCTGCGATGGCCGAAATACATTATAAATAACCCAAGAGTGGAGTGGTAGAGAATCAGTTGGATGAACTCAATTGTTCATTATATTTTGTACTGACTTTGCATACATGGCTGCCAAGAATACACTACAGATCCATGTGAAAAATATACCAAATAAGTGTTTGTGGCCATGAATAGGAAAATAAAAATGCGATTACATGCCAAAAGATTTTCATAGTCACAAACAAGGCCTAGTGAAACCAGTCTCAAAACCAATCTGAAGATATCTAACTACCATGGAGTACAATATGATCTCCCATGATCACTGAAGTCATATAGGTACTAGTCCAATGAAAAGGAAGCAAAAGCTCAGGAAATATGTGGCCACATAGTGATGTCTTCAATTCTTCTACACTATCCACCAAGGGTGAAACTCCACATCATGTGAATAAAGGAGTTGAGGTTGAACACAATGAGACATCGTTTGATTACCGGTTATTGAGGTATATCATTAACAAACATGAGACATCCTACCAATAATGAAAGTAGGTATCAATGCACTGAGTACATTCCTACAAGTGTGAATAAAGGAGTCGGTGTCGAACACTTGAGGAATTCATTGATGAGGAGACATTGATGTATTCCCATCTGTCAATGGCAAGAGAGTCTACCACTAATGAATGCAAGCCTCAAGGTACACATAAAACTCTAGGGCCCATATCCAAAATAAATGAGTTGAAGTCGATGGAAAGAGATCCGCTGAAAGGATACCATTAAGGTATCTCTCATCAGTCAACACGAGGAACAAAGAAGGAGTTTCATAATTTGGTGGAGATCGGATGAAGAACATGTTCATGAACCAATGACCCTATGCATCTTTCGTTTGTGCTTAATGTAAGTGTTACATGAAAAATACCCTCTGAATAGCATCCAATGATGAAAATTGCTGACAAAGGTGAGAAAACCACCAATAAGGCTAATGGCATCCAAGACACTGCATGAATCCCAAAGTGTGAATAGATGTCTTGTTGTCGAACACAAGGGAAACCACCCAGTCAATGACCAATGATGAAATGTCAATTGTTGGGTTCAAGGTGACCTACCAATGATGAAACTAGGTCCAGGGTGCATTATAGGATGAGTATCATGTTATTCTAAGACAAACTGAGGGTATGGACAACATGCAAAGTCAATCTTTCTGAGGAGTGGTCAACACAGGTTGATAGACTTCCTTTGAACAAGAGCATGAGACATATGGTAGACTCTCGCAGCATAGACCCAATTATATAACTATCAGATGCAGGAGGCATCGATAATATTCTCTATGGGGACTGGAAGAGTAACCAGTCAGTAGAGAAAACTCTGTAACGAGATCATCTTCCTAAGACCATGTTAAACCCAAAATTATGATGATGCAATGACTCGATAACTTTGTTCTCTGTTCAAAAGAGACATGACTACTCCCAAATATAATATAGTACTCCCTTCCTACCCGTCTTTTTTTTTTTTCATAACAAATTAATGTTATGATACATAGGAGGAAACAAGTGTTGCAAGTAAGAAAAATTAGTTCCAGTAGTGGAACGTAGTTATGCTCAATGCAAGGAAATGCATGCGGGAGATGGACACTCGGGGTTATGTTCCCTCCAGGGTATTGGGTGTCAAATTGTGAAGGATATAAACAAGGCTCTGCTTGGTTGAGGATAAAAAAAATTGCTTAGGCAACGGTTTATGACGCAACGCAAGAACCAGCTAAAGGCTCAATACTGCAAGCGAAGGCATGAGATGCAATCACAACTTAATGCCAAAAAATGTCCTTTTTATGTCTTTTAGTCTATTTGGTGTGAAAAGGGGGTAAACTTGTGCAAAATAGACCTCTTTTCAAATCTAATTTATGAGTGTGAAAAAGACAAGTTCGCTCGGAGATATTTTCTATTTTTGGTAACGAGTCGGAAAAGAGCTTAACTAAGACTTAGGACCTTTCAAATCCAATTTAATGAGTGTCAAAGGGACAAATCACTCGGCAATATTTTCAGGTTTTTAGACGATTTGGAAAAGAGCTTAACTAAGATTCATTTATGTTGTTCTAATCAACATGTAAAGGGGGAGGCCAAGGCTCCCATCCAAGTCATCTGCAAAAAGTCAGTATCTTACGAATAGCTGACAAAAGCTTGGGAAAACCCAAAGATATCCAAGTTGAGGAGGAGAAATTGTTAACGAAGTATACAGTCTACGTGATGGTTCAAATAATTTCTCTTACTAGAAAAGACATAAGTGGGGGTATGGGATACCCCATCAAGTTGTCCCAATCGAAGGGAACCTCATCAGGACTTGGAGGAAGAGCACTCGGGGGAAGAATAAATCTCTCTCACTCAGAAGGGGAAGGGCCTGGAATGTTGATGACATGACTGAAAGGTGCATCACTTTCTTCAGGTAGAGTAGGATTGACCAGATATTGCACTGGTGTGGACACTTCTTCAATCATAGGTTGAAGAGGATGCATAGTAATGGGGACAAGATATGCTTCACCCTCGATAAAGGGGGTGAGGTCAGGAGGGGGTCGCGACAGTTAAACCACCGAGATGATCAAAGGAGGGATGGTGTGAGGAGAAACCAGGAATTCCTCGAAATCTGAAGGGCTCTTGGGTGAGTCTCACGCTTCTGGTATCTCGGCAGTAGCCGAACACAAGCGAGTAAGTTGGCTTCCTTCACAATTCATGCAAAGGAATTTAGGCTTACGTCTGAGATGTCTAGGGTTCTTGATGCTCCCAGTGTCATCCACAATGGCTGGTGACATGCTCTCGACGTGACTGGCAGGGGTAAGAGAGTCTTCTCCTATTATGAATAGAGGTTCGATACGTGACATGGCTATGATTTGGAGTGAAAAGGATGGTGCCCCAAACATAATTGGTAGAGGTTGGGTGCAAGTTGTCGACATAATCTATAGAAAATATCGAACCATCTCTGACATGACTGGAAGAGGTTGGTGATGGAGCACCAGTGAGACTAACAATGACCGGGCTAGCGATAGATTGCGGAATTTGATTCCAAGGTCCGGGGAAAGATTGGTTCTAAAACATTGCAGGCCAGAAAGGATCGTCGTGTACCCCCTGTCCCTACCTAGAAAAGTGGTGGTTTACGCCAAAATGGTCCGAAGAGGTTTGGACAAGCATTTTCGCTGAGGTCTACAAAGAGACCGAGGTAGCATAAGAATTATTCGAGTGAGGATATATGTTGCCCCTTGTGAAGGGGTCCCATAAAGAGCATAGCCCGAACCGTAAAATTGATTCTCCCCATATGAAATACTTGGGGGTACTTGAGGACCTGTCATGGAAAAAGTGTTCAAAGGAATCGATAAGGCAGACGAAAGGTACATGGGTGGGGTGTAATAAGTGGAATAAGCATCCATCTGAGCACTGGCTCCTGAAGGAGCATAGCTAGTATTGGATCCATAAGGGGGAAGGTTCCAACCTCCCATGGGGATACAACTCATATCAAGTGAATAAGTAGGCATTGAAGCCATGGTTCCCTCACATCCAATGCTAGGATTCATATATGTGGTCCAGGGAAACGATTGCACGGGGGAAGGCATATCGAAATAAAAATGACTAGAGACCCAAGGTGTGAATTGAACGTTGTACTTCTGCATACCATTGTAAAAATTGGAAGGGTCCGTCCCTATGAAATGAGTAGGCATCATGGGGTGGGTAGCAGTGAATGAGGGAGAACAAGAAACTTCACTGTCCATGATGATGAAACCCAAAATAGACTCCTAAGGCCAACTAGTAGGCAAAGAGCATACCAAAAAGTCAAACAGACAATATGCATCCAAACGGGCTAAAGTGGTTGAGTCGCCTCCCTCGATAAAGAAGGTATGCCTCATCCAAGAGGGAATTGATACTCCCTACTAAAGTTTAGAGGTAACAGAATCAGTTATAGGGTCCCTCGTGGGCTTAACAACCAGTCGGTCAGATCCCCCCGGAGAGGTAATCCTCCATAAAGGATGTGTGTTGTCCGACCCCTATATGACCCAGGGTACAAGTAGAATAATCCCTGCAAGTAACCTATGAGATACCTAAGTCAAGAAACTAATAAACCATTTTATAACCGATGCACAGGCGAGCATTCGTAAGTCCAGATCACCGTATGGGTAGGGTAGAAAATCCTGAAACCTTGAAAGTATTGCCTCTCATGGAGGTATGGGCACTAGCAAGATCCCCAAATATGAATAAATCCACAGAAATATCTCTGATGCTATGCAAGTATCTAGGGGTTATCCCTTCAACTAACTTCGCGTGACCTGGTGATTAACTCCGGTGTGAACAGAGCCTCCTAATCTTATCAATTATACAATGGACTTCTCAACTCCCTGTCTTAGACACATATGTTGATTTAATTTCCTTGGAGAAGTTCACTCACAAAATCCTATTCCAAGGCACTAAATCCTAGACTAGTTTGTGCACCCTAAAAAATAAAATCATGACTAATCAATCTTAATTTAAAGTGTAAATTTTGTTGGTCGTGATTACTCAAAAAGGTATAGAAGTGAAACTAATGATGTTATGACTCTGCAAGAAAATAAATATGAATACAATGCAAAGTCTATCTTTAACTTTTTCAATGAATGATATGCGTATAAAAATAGTGCAATTTTCAGTTTCAACTCTTCAATTCAAAAGTAAAATGAAATCTTTAAAACAAGGCCAAGCAAGGGAAAAAGGATGAAAACTTAGACCCGGAGTGAACAAAATCTGTGAAGTAGTGATACGAAAAGACACACAAAGGAAAAAGAGTAATGCAAGAAGAAAAAGTACATCAACCCTTAGAAGGAAGATCTCTCCCCAGTGGAGTCACTAATTCTGTTACAAGGGAAAAACTCTCTATGGCCAGGGTAAACCACAACAGACAAGTATGACAACAGAAATCAACTCAATTACAACGTATGCTATATAAAATAATGTGCAAGATAGGAAAAAGGCATACCTCGATCCCAACTTCGATGATGTTCCACCGTTGAGAACTTTGACCCAAAGCTTTATACCTACAACAAGTTCTCAACAAACAAGCAGAGCAAGTATATAGTGATAATATAAAGGGGTTAGCACATTAGATAGCATAATCCATTAATAAACATTACAAACATTCCCATGGATAATAATCATATATTTTCATGGTACCAATAGGAAGGGAAAGGAGTATTTCTATTAATAAATGATCAGTAGAAGTGACAACATTACAAACTTCCGTGTCGGCATGGTTCGAAACCAAGTAACTAGGTTCCTTCCAATTGGGCCTCCACCACTTCAATCCTCCACCAAAGGCAAGCTCGTAGAATGGAGAAAATGAGGTTCTCTCAACAATAGGGAAATATCTTGGGGGCTAAACATTGTGTTCAGACTTGAGGAACAAAGGTATGCAGACTCAATATGAAGTAATTTCTCCAGAGTAACTTTTCTCTTAAAGTTGAATGATTTCTCCTTTTTCCATAGCTCGAAATTGTGATTTTATAGCCTTCAAAATGAAAATGAAGGGCCAAGTCGGAATGTTTCCAGTATATGGAAGGCCAATGATCAGAGATCTCCTATCGTGACATGAAAACTTGACTTCATTTTTGTATTTTTTGGCACAAATCCCGATGTACGTAGGTTGTAGTGGAGAAGCCTGTAAATACGCATGTTGTATAGTAGATAGGGCACGTATATGTGGAAAAATATGTATTTTTAGCTCTAGATTCATCAAAAAGGGATGACAAGTCTACATAGGGAAATGGAAAAAGGCCCTCTGTGCAAGATAGCAATGGTGAGGCAAATCTTTCTATAACAGTCGGAGAATTAGCTGCCAAAGTTGAAAGAACACAAGAAGGCTTAAAGAACCTGTCCATGTAGGAAAGAAGTGCATCCACCCCAGAGATAGTAAGAGAAGAGGTATTACCTTTAGACCCTTTGAAATAAAATCATCAGTGTGAAGTTACTACACTAAGAGAATATAAGAATAAGAATGGAAAGAGGAATACAAAAACTCAAATCACAGGAAAGAAGGCAAGAAATTTCAGTAAGAAGAAAGAAAAGTTTGAAAAAATGCAGGAAGTTTCAGAGAAGACTTCCCAGAAGGAAGGCATGCAGAACTTGAACCTCATCAGAATAGCAGAACAATGCAAAATGGGACTTCACCACGACAAACCTATATGACTGTTGGATGCGTCCCGATCGTTAGAATGATGCTCCGGAATGGCTAGAAACACAGTTATTAACGAAAAATATCGGCGTTGGACCGTTGGGACCGTGCCATAACAGCCTGATTTGTATCAATTGAGGCATTCCTTCCCATTGGACGAATCTGTTGCGACGTTTCATATTTAACCTATCAATGTGAATAAAAAGAAGGAAGTGCAGGACATAGAAAGTGATGAGAAGGACAGTGCATCAGAGGAAACTGTGCCTAACTCACCTGCACGAGGAGGAGGAGATGAATTAAACCAAGAGAAAGGAGGAGAAGAAGGAGACAAGAAATAAAAATGCGAAGTGACACCACCACAAGATCCCATTATAGAATCCAAGACATCAAATAAAAGGAAGGTTTCTCCGCAGAAAACCTCAACACGGAAGAAGAACTGAGCCAATAAGCCTCAGTCGCAGAATGTGCTCACAGTGGATGATATTGAGCTCATTATCACAGTTGTAGAAGACGCTTCAGAGGATATCCTGCAAAGACATGAAGTGAATCAAGAAACATTATATGAAATAATAGAGAAGGAGCTCAAAGACATCCAACAAGCTATCCATTCGAGTCGCGCAGTGCCTACTATGTCGTCTTCAACAAAAAGTGTAGAATTTTGGGATGATCCAACCCAACTACAAAGGCTAGTAGATGCAACCAAGGCTTGACTCCATCGAGTCCAAGAATAAAAGGAGTAGGCCATAGATACCTTAAATCAAGAAAAGGAGGAGGTCTTAGAGCAACTTCGTGTTGTCCAGAAGGAGAAAAACGAAATTCAAGCAAAGTTCAAGTAGAACAATGTGAAGATACAGGAAGAAAAATACCAACTGCTCACAGAGTAGATTGCAATCAAGAAGCTAGTAACTCGATCACTTCACTCTATGTCAGGCTTGGTATAGGAGGAAGAAGAATTAGTAGAGATACAAGAGGGGAATCTTTCTAAGGCCATTCAACAACTTCAAGAAAGAGTAATGGAGCTAGAAATCCAAGCAGTGTCGAGCACTCCGAAAGAAGTGCGCAATCAGAGGGAAGAAGTTGTCAAAAATGCAGTAGAAAGAATTAGGGCACTCACCTCATAGTATAAGAAACTAAGTGATCGAAGTGAGAAGACCTACGAGCACCTTACAGAAGATCCAGAACTGAGGAAACTGGAGGCACAGCTCCAGGAGGTGAAGCAATAGTCATCCACTGTACAAGCACAGATGAAGCTACTTAATATCGTTGAGAATATGAAGAGGTCGTAGGAGTAGCGCGCAGTCTAGAAGTAGGTTACTTCCATCCAGAGAAGAGTCAAGTGACACAGAGACTCCAGCCAGTGCAGGACAAAGCCTGCATGATTTTTGAATAATTTGAAGGACAAGGCTCACAGATAGACCAACTGGTTGTGACAGTGGAACACCATCTGGAAGGGCTTGTCACCACGCAAGTGATTCAGGAGTTTGCCGAGTAGGAGGCTCTAGTGAAGCACCAAGTCGAGGCAGCTTGAGCTAATCTCGAGGCCTTCGAAGCATCCCTGCCCAGATCTGAGTCACTCGGGATGAGTCATAGGTGAGAGTTGGGGGCTTGTTGGCCCTTGACCAAGTTTTGAGGAAAAATTGGTCGTGTTTGACCATTTTTGGGACTTTGACAAGTTGGGCGAAGATGGAGTGCCTAGGCAGAGATGAGATCACGAGATTTCACCTATTTTGCAAACTTTTCACTTTTAGGGTTTATGTAATGGGTATGGGATGTCATCCCATTGGTTTACCCATGTTTATGCCTTTTTGTAATGTATAAATAGGCAACTAAGCGATGTAAGAAGTAGATCTTATCAGCTTAGTGCATGAGTAGTGAGCTAAGTGCACCATATGTTGTAGCATTCTAAGTGGGCTCCGTGCAAGAATATGTAAAAGGTGTTAGCTAAGTGTTGTATTGAGTTGTTCTGGCTTAGTGAAAGTAATTGTAAGACGCTTTGTGCACAGACTGTGTAAGGATGTATGCTAATAAGGAGTTGGCTCTGTGCCTTGACCTGATTTAGGTAAGGAGGATATGGTGGGCTAAGCGTAGATCTCTTGTCCTCTCTGGAGTTGCGCTCTATGGCTTTGTGCACAAGAGCCAAAGAATGTAGAAATATTGAAGATTAATAAAGAAGAGAAGAATAAGTTGGTGGATGTAGCCCCACACTAGGGTGAACCACGTATATCCTATGTTCTGATGCGCTTTGTGCAATATTGCTCATGTAGTTTATGTGTTTATCTGCTTAGTGCATTGATCTTGATGTATGATAGATAGAACTATGGATGCTTAGTGATTTATGATATTTGATTGTTAGATATGAGTAAATGTTATGTGCTAGGTGTTCAAAATTACTTGATCTTGGTTGCTACTGCGCTAATCTATAATAAGGGTTTAATCTGCGATGTGAATGGGACTTATGAACTAATTAGTATTGATTTGCTAAGTGCTATGTTAAGTGTTGTAATCACATATCTGTGTCCCAGCTAGGTTGTAGACACCTGAGTCCTGCAACCCCCCCTGCCTCTACTTCGGGTGAGACTTGATCTACTTCGCAGGTGTTGCCAAAAGGGTCGGTAGTTAAGGTTTTCTTGGAATGTTTTTGAAGCGTTGAACCCTGGGTCTACCCCTATGCCAACATTGTGTCCACTATAACACTAGTAGATGCATGTTCCATGCAATCAAGGTTGATCTCTCTTGTTGTCAACTGTTATGCAATCTCTGAGGTGTCCAATAATGATGGAAACTATGGTTGAAGTAGGTCCACATTGAACATTGGGTGCAATCCAAGGAAGGGTGGATTATTGAGCTCAAAACCATTTCTACCCACAGACTTGGTGATAGTGTAAGGCCCGTATCAAAGTGGGTGAAGCTTCTGATGGGGCCCTATAAGGAGATCTTTCTAAAAATGTAACCAGGCCTTGTCTCCCACCTGAAACAAGTATGGTAGCTGGTGTTGATCATGGTGTTGCTTGTACTTAGCATTCGCTTTCTGCAAAATCTCATGGACCTGTTGGTGGATGTGTTGAATCCGCTCAATGAATCTGGTGGCTTTTTTGGCCTCATATTGAACATGGGAATAATATGCTTATGTGGTTACAAGAGGTAGTGAAACATCAATGGGACCCAAGAGTTGGAATCACTGCCCCGCCTAAAAAGGGATATGGTCAGTGGAGATATGGAAAGCCCTCTTGTAACTGTGTTGAACATAGGGAAGACTCTCATCCCATGTAAGAAGATGCTTAGATTTTTACATGTGCAGGATGTGCACAATCATTCGATTGGCAACCTATGTCTAGCCATCAGTTTGGGGGTGGAAAGTAGTGGATTTAGTGATCTTGGTTTCCAACAGTGACCATAGGTGATGGTTTGTGGTATCCCAAAATGGACACACACCCATTCAAAGAAGATCTTGGAAGTATCTGTTGTTGTGATGCACTTCTTGCAGGATGTGATAAAGGCCATCTTTGAAAAATGATCAACCACCACAAATAAAAAATCATTTTCATTCTTGGTGGATGGAAGGACATACATGTAATCCATAGATATGGATTACCAAGTCCTCTCGAGAGTAGGAAGAGGGGTGTATAAGCCTTGCTTCTTGATTGTTGGCTTGGAAATGGCATAGGAAGTGTAAGATATGATATACGTGTTGACGTCTTGTCGAAGTTTTGGCCAATAAAAATGTTTCTGTAGAAAGGCCATTGTTTTATCCACACCAAAATGTCCTTCCATCTGACTGTACTGACCTTCCCAAATAATCTTTGCACGCTCTCTTGTAGGAACACAAAGGTACCCTAGATGGCATAACAGTCCATCCTAGATTTGACAATCGATGACATTCTCTCCTATACCCAAGATTTGATAGGTGGTGGTGAAGTCAAGGTCACATTGATAAAATTGGGGCCACTCAGATGCCCCATGCCCACAGGAATGGAGCACTTTGGTGAGTGAAGAAATGGGAGGGTGACTAAGGAAGTCAGTGACACAATTTGTGCTCCATGTTTTATACTTGATGTTGAGATGGAATTGTTGTAGGTATGTGGACCACTTTTGATGGCAGTCATTTTTCAACTTCTCCTGTGTCTGTATGAACTACAGAGGGTTGTGATCAGTGTGGATGATTGTCTCGTTTCCCAAAATTTAATGTTTTGATTTATGGTAGGCTTTCACAATGGAATACATTTCTTTGTCATATGTGGGGTATTTTCGAACGGTATCCAAGAGTGTATCACTATGGTATGCTATTGGATGACCATGTTGAGTGAGAATTATTCCTACAAGATATTTGGAGGCATTAGTCTCAATCTCAAATGGTTTTTGCAGATTAGGAAAGGAGAGTACTGGAGCTGAGCACAAGTGATGCTTCAGATCATCAAATGCTTTTTTTTTTGCCTTCCCCCATGTGAAATTTTCATTACCACCACCCTTGACTACTTGGATGAGGGCCCATGCAATATGGGAGAATACCAACACGAACCTTCGATAGAAGTTGGCAAGTCTCAAGAAGCTTTGAAGCCCGATTAGTGTGGTTGAGGCTGGCCAGTCATGAATAACTTGGATCTTAGTTGGATCCACATGTACCCCATTCTCATCAACAATGTAGCCCAATTATTGTACCTTGTTCATTCCAAAGAAGCATTTTTCCAATTTGGCATATAGTTTTTGATGTCACAGAGTTCCCAAAACATGTTGACTATGATGTATGTGCTCCTCCCAAGTTCCGTGTAAGATAAGGATGTCATCCAGATATACCACCATGAAAGAGTTGGTGAAGGGTCACAATTCATAATCCATCAATCTCATGAAATTTGTTGGTGCATTTGTTAAGCCAAAGGGCATGACCAACCATTCGAAGAGACCTTCTTTAGATTTAAAAGTTGTCTTCCATACATCAATCAGTTTGATGGGAACCTGATGCTATCCATACTTTAGGTCAATCTTTTTGAATAACTTTTCCCCCTTGATTTGTTCAAGAAGGTCATCAATTCAAGGAATTGGGTACCGGTTCCTGACTATGATTTTGTTTAATGCTCTGTAATACATGTAGAGTTACCATGTCTCCTCTTTCTTCTACGCCATCACAATCGAGCTTCCGCAAGGGGAGGTATTGAGTCGGATGCGCTCATTTTGAGGTAGCTCTTGGATCTAGCGTTTGATTTCTTCATTTTCCATCAGCGAGCGATGATAGACTGGTCCATTAGGAAGCGATGCACCAGGGGTTAGATCAATTAGATGCTTGACTTGGAAGTGCGTCGGTCCCTCAGTGGGTGAGGAGAATTTTATTTGTACTCTTCCATGATCTTGTCCACTTTCTTCTGTTGTAAAGAGAGGCTTTATGTAGAGGTCATGGATGTGGTGGTGACCTTCTTCTTACTGCAAGAATGGATCACAAAGAAGATGAACTTCTCGATCTATGAAATGACTCTTGGGCTCCAGTTTTTTCATATTTTGCGCCATACAAATACACTCATCATTACACATTCTCCCTGCATTTCATCAATAATATATCCCTAATTACACTATAAACCTCCATTATCTCATGTTATTCATCCTATGTGGTTAATACATAATCTTCCATATTTTTAGTGATTAAAAGGATGATTATACAATAATTTTTTTTTATGATGGTTTAATCCTATGTTTCTATGTCGAAACAATATTTTCCTGTTAGTCTATGGCTTACCTTTACCAATCACTAAGTCTAAATTGTCACCTATATTTTTATTATTCATTTAGGATATTAGTAATATATCCTCAAGTGATGACTAATGATTTAGTTACGATTGCCTAGCCTAGTCATCATGCATGATTTTAGGATCTAGAGAAAATCTCTCTATGAGGTGGCATCACCCATTGTACTATAAATATGTAACATTGGAGTGAATACAATTAGTGTTGGCTAGTGACCCTTTTCCGCCATGTAGTTCTTCTTGTCTATATTTTATCAATTGGTATCAGAGACTTCTATAGTTCTTAGGGCCTGGTAATTCCATGATAATTTTTCCATGGAAAATCTGATTTTAATACAATGGTGATTCAAATGGTGAAGAGGAGATTCTAATGTCAAAAATATCTTCACACAGTAGATCTAATTTGCAGTAATAATTTAATCTGCAATGATAATCCAATGACATTTGCAGTGATTTTGCAATGATGCCATCTTCAGCAATTTTGTGTCTGGATATCAGCGATTTCAGAGCCTAAATGTGGTAGTTTTCCATGGATGGTGAGGTTCAACCAATGGTGTGAATATGGATAGTGAAGAATTCAATATCTCTATGGTATATGTTGCTCATCAACAAAATGGAATGGATTTGGATGCACACTTGAAAACAAGGTCACAGTTAATTTGATTTCTTGTTGATTTAATTGGCTATTCCTTACTTATATTTCAAAAAATATTTCTTTAAAATCATGTATGTGAGATCGCACGGTAAAGGAGTGAAAATAGAACTGGTTGTAATAATATCAGATATGTTGTGAATAGAGTATCGCATTACTTTATGAATGGCATAGATCTGGTTTAGATCTATCGTATAAAACACATTTGCCCCCGTCTTCTATTCGTGTATTGTGAATTTTCATCCAATTTGGAAGCACTAGTGGGATCTGATCTCCTCGAGGCGTCCAAAGAATAGAGCACAAAAAATTCCAGTCAAGCTAGGAAAGTGAATGTCAGCTGAGTTGGTCGAGTCTGCGAAGTTTAGCGCCTTGCAAGAATGGTAAATCAAATTCACACACTAGTATTTTACTCCACGATATGTGCGCCCATAGATCGGAAATCAAGTTTTTTATTCTCTCAAATGTTTGACTCGGAAAACTAGCTAATACCAAATCACAAGATTGTAAAATTGTTGGACCAGCCTACGATAAGAAGAAACCAACGATATTGTGGGAGCATGTGAAGAAGCCAACGATATTGTGCGCATATTCAAAATCTCCATGACGATACATGGATTTAGTATGTTGTCAGATCGGGTATTGAATGCTCAATAAAATGAGTTCTATTTCTGTTGAAAGAAGCCCTGGGTCATTTTTCAACATTAAATCCGGTTGCTAGTCAAAATTCCTATATCTATAGGCATAAAATTCTTTCGTAGTTTCCTGTGATGTTTTTATGCTCTATTTAGGAAATAGGATAATCTTTGTTATTTCTGAGTCTGAGATTCCTGTGAAGATAAAAATGAAAGCATAAATTAAGCCAGCAACAAAAGGTATATACAAACGGTGGTGAATTTCTAGTTGATTTGTGGGCGAATTGTGTAGTCTTGCTTGTAGAGAATCAGTCGATCGTTGTGCCATTTTCAATCAAATCAGTTCAGATCTCATTTGCAGGTCCTCTTTGTTTTGATTCCAGGCAGCAGAATCAATATGGCACAACAGAAGTGAAAAGAGGCGCTTGTCGTTCAACAATCCATTCAAAATGTGCAATTGATATGTGGATTTCTCTCCTATGTGGATCAAATCTCCAAAGCCAACGATTTGTATTTTCACATATCTGTGCTCTCAAGGATTTAAAAAGTATAAGTGCTTACTTAGGAAGGCATCCATGTGAAAATTGATGAAGTAATTTTTACATTCATAAATCATGTCATGCATAAGACAAAACTGTGCACAACTTTTAATGGCATATCATACTTTAAGTCATATTTTATTACTTTTGTGTAAAAGTAATAATTCTAATGGAAAAGTGATAAACTTGTATTTGGGAATTTCTATGGTTTATGCCATTAAAAATACATTGGGGTATACAAGTAAAGTACAACGTGTATATTTTTTAGAAAGAAAATCAAAGAAAGAACATATTCATATTCTTTTTTAGACATTTTATACCCTTTATATAAAGGAGGAGATATAAGGATTGTTGTATTGATATCTTTTTAAAAAGTGGAATGCTCATAATGTTTTTTTTATGAGCACTATTTTTTGTTTTTTTAGAAAGAAAATCAAAGAAAGAACATATTCATATTCTTTTTTAGACATTTTATACCCTTTATATAAAGGAGGAGATATAAGGATTGTTGTATTGATATCTTTTTAAAAAGTGGAATGCTCATAATGTTTTTTTTATGAGCACTATTTTTTGTTTTTTTAGAAAGAAAATCAAAGAAAGAACATATTCATATTCTTTTTTAGACATTTTATACCCTTTATATAAAGGAGGAGATATAAGGATTGTTGTATTGATATCTTTTTAAAAAGTGGAATGCTCATAATGTTTTTTTTATGAGCACTATTTTTTTGTAAAAGGAGTTTGGCGAAATTTGGAGGAAAACCTTTGGCTTTAGATCTGACCACCTTTTTCATTGTAAGAATGATAACATAATAAAATAATTTTATTTGGTTTTTGTGTCCAAGATCTGCTCGAAATTGAATAAGGGGATCTTAGGTACACCTTGTGTTGTGGGTGTTGGTGATTGTTTTTTCATGGTTATCTTCTGAGATGATTTATGTCTAGTTTTGACATTATTACACATACATGGAGTACACAACAAGTTAAGGAAATGCAAGCTCACATAATTAATGAAATTCAAGAAGGTGCAATCAAAGCACTCAACTAAGTTGCATTCATTCAACAAATGGACACATCAAGCATCTAATATTCAAGGACTCAAAACGTCATCGAAGTAGTCAACTTTGAAGATCGCTTCAACTTCAACATAAACTACAAGTAATGTACTTGCAATTTTTTTTGTTGTAAGTGTTGAACTCAAATCAATTTGAATTTGTAATTGGGTGCATTCTCGGTGGAGCCCGACACCCAAGTTTCATTGTGATTTTTAGTCGAAATTGACAAGGTTGAGTAGCTTAACTCAAATCATTGTAAACATCACAATTTTTTGGATTCATTTTCGGTGGTAATCGAGATCCTCAACTTCCTAGAATCAAGCTCAAGTGAGCGTGAATAGCAAGCGAGCATGAAGTTCAAGTGAGCGATTCAAGTGAGCAAGTTGCAAATAAACCTTCTTCTGTCGAGTCAAATTGTAATGAGGATCTACCTGCACAAGGAGACCTCATTTAGTGTTTTTGAAATGGCTCAAACTCTTGAATTATTAGAGTTACTGAACACTCTAATAAACACCATTGAAGACAACATAGTGATATTGAACAAAAGAACTCTTCAATCAGTGTTAAATTTCTTGCAAGTGACGCAAGATGAAGTTAGACTTCTTCAATCTCTATCCTAGCTATTGAATGATGAGTTGATAGATCTCAAAAATCAACAGTCGGTGAAGTGTTTTGAACTAGTTTATGTTCAGCACAATCCTCTATATGATGATGATGGTGATGTTTTTAATCAATGGTCAATGAAGGAGCAACTCAATAAGACAACTTCAAATGCAGACAAAGACGATGCTATTGTTGATCATGGCATTGCTTGTACTTAGCATTCACTTTCTGCAAAATCTCATGGACCTGTTGGTGGATGTGTTGAATCCGCTCAATGAATCTAGTGGCTTTTTCGGCCTCATATTGAACATGGGAAGATTATGCTTGTGTGGTTGCAAGAGGTAGTGAAACATCAATGGGACCCAAGAGTTGGAATCACGGCCCCACCTAAAATGGGATATGTTCGGTGGAGATATGGAGAGCCCTTTTGTAACTATGTTGAACATAGGGAAGACTCTCATCCCATGTAAGAAGATGCTTAGATTTGTACATGTGCAGGATGTGCACAATCATTGGATTGACGACCTATGTCTAGCCATCAGTCTGGGGGTGGAAAGTAGTGGATTTAGTGAGCTTGGTTTCCAAAAGTGACCAGAGATGATGGTTTGTGGTATCCCAAAATGGACGCACACCCATTCAAAGAAGATCTTGGAAGTATCTGTCGTTGTGATGCACTTCTTGCCGGATGTGATAAAGGCCATCTTCGAAAACCGATCAACCACCACAAATAAACAATCATTGTCGTTCTTGGTGGATGGAAGGACATACATGTAATCCATAGAGATGGATTCCCAAGGCCTCTCGGGAGTAGGAAGAGGGGTGTATAAGCCTTGCTTCTTGATTGTTGGCTTGGAAATGGCACAGCAAGTGTAATATATGATATACGTGTTGACGTCTTGTCGAAGTTTTGGCCAATAAAAATGTTTTTGTAGAAATTCCTAAGTTTTATCCACGCCAAAATGTCCTTCCATCTGACTATAGTGACCTTCCCAAATAATCTTTTCACGCTCTCTTGTAGGAACACAGAGTTGTCCTAGATGGCATAACAGTCCATCCTATATGTGAAAATTGATGACATTCACTCCTATACCCAAGAGTTGATAGGTGGTGGTGAAGTCAAGGTCACATTGATAAACTTGGGGCCACTCAGATGCCCCATGCCCACGGGAATGGAGCACTTTGGTGAGTGAAGAAATGGGAGGGTGATTGAGGAAGTCAGTGACACGATTTGTGCTCCATGTTTTATACTTGATGTTGAGATGGAATTGTTGTAGGTATGTGGACCACTTTTGATGGCGGTCATTTTTCAACTTCTCTTGTGTCTGTATGAACTACAAAGGGTTGTGATTAGTGTGGATGATTATCTCATTTCCCATAATTTAATGTTTTGATTGATGGTAGGCTTGCACAATGGAATACATTTCTTTATCATATGTGGGGTATTTTCGAACGGTATCCAAGAGTGTCTCACTATGGTATGCTACTAGATGACCATGTTGAGTGAGAATTATTCCTACAAGATATTTGGAGGCATTAGTCTCAATCTAAAATGGTATTTGCAGATCAGGAAAAGAGAGTACTGGAGCTGAGCACAAGTGATTCTTTAGATCATCAAATTCTTGTTGTTGTGGCTTCCCCCACGTGAACTTTTCATTACCACCGCCCTTGACTACTTGGATGAGGGCCCATGCAATATGGGAGAATACCAACACAAACCTTCGATAGAAGTTGGCAAGTCCCAAGAAGCTTTGAAGCCCGATTAGTGTGGTTGAGGCTAGCCAGTCATGAATAACTTGGATCTTAGCTGGATCCACATGTACCCCATTCTCATCAACAATGTAGCCCAAGTATTATACCTTGTTCATTCCAAAAAATCATTTTTCCAATTTGGCATATAGCTTGTGATGTTGCAGAGTTCCCAAAACATGTTGACTATGATGTATGTGCTCCTCCCAAGTTATGTGTAAGATGAGGATGTCATCCAGATATACCACCATGAAAGAGTTGGTGAAGGGTATCAATACATTATCCATCAATCTCATGAAATTTGTTGGTGCATTTGTTAAGCCAAAGGGCATGACCAGCCATTTGAAGAGACCTTCTTTAGATTTAAAAGTTGTCTTCCATACATCAATCGGTTTGATGGGAACCTGATGCTATCCATACTTTAGGTCAATATTTTTGAAGAACTTTTCCCCCTTGATTTGTTCAAGAAGGTCATCAATTCAAGGAATTGGGTACCAGTTCCTGACTATAATTTTGTTTAATGCTATGTAATAAATGTAGAGCTACCATGTCTCGTGTTTCTTCTGTGCTAGCACAATCGAGCTTCCGCAAGGGGAGGCGTTGGGTTAGATGCGCTCATTTTGAGGTAGCTCTTAGATCTGGTCTTTGATTTCTTCATTTTCCATTAGCGAGAGATGATAGACTAGTCCATTAGGCAACGATGCACTAGGGGTTAGATCAATTAGATGCTTGACTTGGAAGTGCGTCGGTGCCTCAGTGGGTGAGGAGAATATTTATTTGTACTCTTCCATGATCTTGTCCACTTTCTTCTACTGTAAATAGAGGCTTTGTGTAGAGGTCATGGATGTGGTGGTGACCTTCTACTTACTGCAAGCACGGATCACAAAGAAGACGAACTTCCCGATCTATGAAATGACTCTTGGGCTCCAGTTTTTTCATATTTTGCGCCATACAAATACACTCATCATTACACATTCTCCCTGCATTTCGTCAATAATATATCCCTAATTACACTATAAACCTCCATTATCGCATGTTATTCATCCTATGTGGTTAATACATAATTTTCCATATTTTTAGTGATTAAAAGGATGATTATACAATAGTTTTTTTTATGATGGTTTAACCCTATGTTTCTATGTCGAAACAATATTTTCCTATTAGCCTATGGCTTACCTTTACCAATCACTAAGTCTAAATTGTCACCTATATTTGTATTATTCATTTAGGATATTAGTAATATATCCTCAAGTGATGACTAATGATTTAGTTATGATTGCCTAGCCTAGTCATTATGCATGATTTTAGGATCTAGAGAAAATCTCTCTATGAGGTGGCATCACCCATTGTACTCTAAATATGTAACATTGGAGTGAATACAATTAGTGTTGGATAGTGAGCCTTTTCTGCCATGTAATTCTTCTTGTCTATATTTTATCAATTGGTATCAGACACTTCTATAGTTCTTAGGGCCTAGTAATTCCATGATAATTTTTCCATGGAAAATCTGATTTCATAACAATGGTGATTCAAATGGTGAAGAGGAGATTTTAATGTCAAAACTATCTTCACACAGTAGATCTAATTTGCAGTAATAATTTAATCTGCAACGATAATCCAATGACATTTGCAATGATTTTGCAATGATGCCATCTTCAGGGATTTCGTGTCTGGATATCAGTGATTTCAGAGCCTAAATGTGGTAGTTTTCCATGGATGGTGAGGTGCAACCAATGGTGTGAATATGGATAGAGAAGAATTCAATATCTCTATGGTATATGTTGCTCATCAACAAAATTGAATGGATTTGGACGCACACTGGAAAACAAGGTCACAGTTAATTTGATTTCTTTTTTATTTAATTGGTTATTCCTTACTTATATTTCAAAAAATATTTCTTTAAAATCATGTATGTGAGATCTCACCATAAAGGAGTCAAAATAGAACTGGTTGTAATAATATCATATCTGTTGTGAATAGAGTATTGTATTACTTTATGAATGGCATAGATCTGGTTTATATCTATCGTATAAAACACATTTGCCCCCATCTTCTATTCGTGTATTGTGCATTTTCGTCCAATTTGGAAGAACTAGTGGGATCTGATCTCCTCGAGGTGTCCAAAGAATAGAGCACAAAAAATTCCAGTCAAGCTAGGAAAGTGAATGTCGGTCGAGTTGGTCGAGTCTGGGAAGTTTAGAGCCTTGCAAGAATGGTAAATCAAATTCACACACTAGTATTTTCCTCCACGATATGTGCGCCCACAGATCTGAAATCAAGTTTTTTATTCTCTCAAATGTTTGACTTAGAAAACTAGCTAATACCAAATCGTGAGATTGTAAAATTGTTGGACCAGCCTACGATAAGAAGAACCCAACGAGATTGTGGGAGCATGTGGAGAAGCCAAAAATATTGTGCGCATATTCAAAATCTCCATGACGATACATGGATTCAGTATGTTGTCAGATAGGGTATTGAATGCTCGATAAAATGAGTTCTATTTCTGTTGAATAGAGCCCTAGGTCGTTTTTTAACATTAAATCTGGTTGCTAGTCAACATTCCTATATCTATAGGCATTAAATTCTTTCGTAGTTTCCTATGATGTTTTTATGCTCTATTTAGGAAATAGGATAATCTTTGTTATTTCTAAGTCTGAGATTCCTACGAAGATAAAAATGAAAGCATAAATTAAGCCAGCAACAGAAGGTATATACAAAAGGTGGTGAATTTCTAGTTGATTTGTGGGTGAATTGCGTAGCCTTGCTTGCAGAGAATCAGTTGATCGTTGTGCCATTTTCACTCAAATCAGTTCAGATCTCATTTGCAGGTCCTCTTTGTTTTGATTCCAGACAGCAGAATCAATATGGTGCAATAGAAGTGAGAAGAGCCGCTTGTCGTTCAACAATCCACTCAAAATGTGCAATTGATACGTGGATTTCTCTCCTATGTGGATCAAATCTCCAAAGTCAACGATTTGTATTTTCACATATATGTGGTCTCAAAGATTTAAAAAGTATAAGTGCTTACTTAGGAAGGCATCCATGTGAAAATTGATGAAGTAGTTTTTACATTCATAAATCATGCCATGCATAAGACAAAACTGTGCACAACTTTTAATGGCATATTATACTTTAAGTCATATTTTATTGCTTTTGTTTAAAAGTAATAATTCTAATGGAAAAGTGATAAACTTGTATTTGGGAATTACTATGGTTTATGCCATTAAAAATACAGTGGGGTATACGAGTAAAGTACAACGTGTATTTTTTTAGAAAGAAAATCAAAGAAAGAACATATTCATGTTCTTTTTTAGACATTGTGTGCTCTTTATATAAAGGAGGAGATATAAGGATTGTTGTATTGATATCTTTTTAAAAAGTGGAATGCTCATAATGTTTTTTTTATGAGCACTATTTTTTTGTAAAAGGATTTTGGCAAAATTTGGAGGAAAACCTTTGGCTTTAGATCTGACCACCTTTTTCATTGTAAGAATGATAACATAATAAAATAATTTTATTTGGTTTTTGTGTCCAAGATCTGCTTGAAATTGAATAAGGGGATCTTATGTACACCTTGTGTAGCGGGTGTTGGTGATTGTTTTTTCATGGTTATCTTCTGAGATGATTTATGTCTAGTTTTGTCATTATTACACATACATGGAGTACACAACAAGTTAAGGAAATGCAAGCTCGCATAATTTATGAAATTCAAGCAGGTGCAATCAAATCACTCAACTAAGTTGCATTCATTCAACAAATGGGCACATCAAGTATCTAATATTCAAGGAATCAAAACGTCATCCAAGTAGTCAACTTTGAAGATCTCTTCAACTTCAACATCAACTACAAGTAATGTACTTGCAATTTTTTTGTTGTAAGTGTCGAACTCAAATCAGGTTGAATTTGTAATTGGGTCCATTCTCGGTGGAGCCCGACACCCAAGTTTCATTGTAATTTTTAGTCGAAATTGACAAGGTTGAGTAGCTTAACTCAAATCATTGTAAACATCACAATTTTTTGGATTCATTTTCGGTGGTAATCGAGATCCTCAACTTCCTAGAATCAAGTTCAAGTGAGCGTGAATAGCAAGCGAGCATGAAGTTCAAGTGAGCGATTCAAGTGAGCAAGTTGCAAATAAACCTTCTTCTGTCGAGTCAAATTGTAATGAGGATCTACCTGCACAAGGAGACCTCATTTAGTGTTTTTGAAATGGCTCGAACTCTTGAATTATTAGAGTTACTGAACACTCTAATAAACATCACTGAAGACAACATAGTGATATTGAACAAAAGAACTCTTCAATCAGTGCAAACTTGTTTGCAAGTGACGCAAGCTAAATTTAGACTTCTTCAATCTCTATCCCAGCTATTGAATGATGAGTTGATAGATCTCAAAAATCAACAGTCGGTGAAGTGTTCTGAACTAGTTTATGTTTAGCACAATCCCCTATATGATGATGATGGTGATGTTTTTAATCAACAGTCAATGAAGGAGAAACTCAATAAGACAACTTCAAATGTAGACAAAGACGATGTTATTCTTGAACCTACTTTTCAAGAGTTTTCTTTTGATTTTAATGAAGAAAACTTTTCAATGATGCATCAACATGCAGTAAATCCGCTTCCACGGATTCCAAAGAAACAGGTTCATAATACTCTTTCCAAGCCCATCATTAGACCTTGGGAAGAAATCATCTACAATAAGAATAGAACATGGATTGGATATGACAAGGAAGTTACCTTTCATATTCCTGATTATTCAAGACCAATCAAGTTCCAAAGTGTTGGATTCCTTCAAGAAGATTCACTTTCACATGTTCCAGTTCATCATCAGAATGATAAGTGTCAACATTGTAATCGAGTTGGTCACAAGGAGAATCAGTGTTTTGATCTCCATCCTTGCTAGCATTGTTGCAAGCATAACTATTCTTCAGACAGATGTTCAACACTAAAGAAACCTGCAAGATTGAAAATTCACTATGAGTGGATTGATCCTTGGCAATGGTCATCAACAACTAAGAGATTATATAAGTCTTACGATAGAATTCAATCTCAAGTAAAGACCAATCTTGTAGTACATAACGTTTTTTGTACCTGACATAAGTGGTCCCCTTATGGTGTAGCTTTCAGGCATGGCCCTCACGGGATGAGATAACATGTGGTTGTTTCAGCATGCCCACTTTGTGTTGTACTCAAATGGAACAAGTATGGTACTCTCTTGAGCATAGAAGGGGGGAGTACAATGATGTAACTCTCATGTACCTTAAGGGGGGGAGTTCAAAATTCCAGTGAAGATGATTCATTAAACCACTTGTGGTCTCTCCTTTTAGCTGACAAAGGGGGGAATTGATGATGGAATTGAATATGGTTGTCAGACAGAAAGTTTCAACAATAACAAACATCAAGTATGCCAGATGGGCATGAAATTTGCCAAATGGGCAACTGCAGTTTGTAGATGACATACTTTAGCAGAATTATGGTTCAATAAGTTTAAGTTGAATCATACCTAATTGGGATGTTGATTTTGATTTTGAGAGCAATGATGTGGACGTTTGGTTCACATAGATGGTCATTCGACCTAGCAGTGGACAAGAGGACCCTTCTGCATTGCAACTTGGCATTTGATTGAGTTGTCAGGCATTTTCAGGGATGTGTCAGACTAGAAGTTGATTCACTTCTCTTGGTTCGCTCTCATCGGATTGGAGTTTACATTAAGTGAACAATTTGCATGCGTCCTGGCTCACATGATTACATAGTGATATTTTCCAGAGATGGCAGGCTTTGACAGGATTATGGTTCAATTACTTGCAATTGAATCATACACATTATACATTGGGATGTTGTTGGACACCTAAAAGTGTCAAGATTGGTTAGTGGTTATCCAAAAAACCATTAGATACATTGTATCAATTGGTCAGTGGTCATCCCAAACCACAGATTCAGAGAGCACTTCGGTGATACACTTATATTAGAGTGGTGATACTACATGTTCACCAATTAGCAGAAGACATCAGATTCTTCTAGCTCAAATACTTGGCAAAATGATCAAATTGTCAAGCAATCAGGAAATGTTCAGATATTGCAGTTGTTCACTTCCATATCTCATCTCTCTTCCAGTTCATTTCAAATGAACATGTTCATCATCCAGATTAGCAGTTTTTCAGGCATTTCTTCATTGAGGCTCAGCTCAGGATTTTCACTATGAAGACTTGGAATTGATACTAGTTTATGCTTAATTGTTGGTATTATTGATCAGACTTGTGATTGAGGGGGGGATTGTTAGCCTATGTCTTACCTTTACCAATCACTAAGTCTAAATTTTCACCTATATTTGTATTATTCATTTATGATATTAGTAATATATCCTCAAGTGATGACTAATGATTTAGTTAAGATTGCCTAGCCTAGTCATCATGCATGATTTTAGGATCTAGAGCAAATCTCTCTATGAGGTGGCATCACCCATTGTACTATAAATATGTAACATTGGAGTGAATACAATTAGTGTTGGATAGTGATCCTTTTCCACCATGTAGTTCTTCTTGTCTGTATTTTATCATTTCCCTCACTAGAAGTCATCTGGTACCCACACTGGAAGTCATCTGGTACTTACACTAGAGGTCATATGATACTCACACTCCAAGCCATCTGGTACCAGAAGGTTCTACAGTCAACCAGTACTTGCACAGTCATATGATACCCACACTCTATGTCATATGGTACCAATTCCATGCTCATCCAGTACCAATAATATGTTCTTCTAGTACCAACATCAACAATCGTTCTGTACCAGATATAGTTCGAAATTTTGGAAAGCTTCTAGAGGAAAATCGGGGACATGGGTTTTGTCCAGAGCAATGTCTGCATGCGGAAACATGTGGTATAATTCACCCAGATAACATGTGTGGACCTCCATCTCATGGGGAATGATTCTGCAAAAATTAGCAAAAATCTCAAACTGCCAACTTGCGCCTCGATTTTCATGCAAATGGCATCAAATATACAAATTCTACGAAATGGGTTTTGTACAGAATGTGGAAAATTGAGTAATATAAGGGAACGTTTTCAAAATGATAATTATTTTGGAAGATATAGGTGGATCCCTAACTCGAATCTGCCCAAATTACAATAAAACCCAGATTTTTGGGATTTCTGCCTAGAAATGTAAAATTTGAAATCTGAGCATTGGGATTCGGTCAAATCCACTCCTGAATGATTCTTCATGTATAAATAAGCCTCATAGGGCTATGAGAAAGAGCCATTAGTATCATGAAATGTTTTGTAAATGAGAGATTTATTCTTGTGAGAAAGCTTTAAGGAGTTGTTAGCCATGTAAAAACAGAGTTTTTGATCTCAATGAAGAATTGATTGTTGTTGCAACATTGGACACCATATCCATTTGATATGAGTCTTTTTAGCAGCACTAACCTCCTGGGAAGGGCCCCTCAGAGTGGTAAGTGTTGTTATATTTTATTTTCTTTGTATATTAGCATTACATTTAGTTTATTTTCTTCTTGCATTATTATTTAGTTTGAAATTCATATATTGTGTTTGCATTATGCAATTAGTTTTTATTCTGCAAATTGATTCGTAATTGATAAAACTCAAATCAACACCCTCTCACTCAATTCATTGTTACATTTCATTGTATTTATTTCAATCTATTTCTATATGCTTTCAATTTATGAGTTTTCATGCTACTTTGTCTCTGAATTTAATGACTACTTGACCAGCAGCTCAATTGCTTCACACATAGCTTTAATTTTGTCTTTTCTTATCCGATCACTCTACTAATTCTTTGTTGCTAAAATTGCTACAAAGATACACTTTCCAAATACCTCTCAAACTACCTCCAAACTCTTTCATAAACCCACACATTCCAACATTCAATCCTCATAAAGAGTACTATGTTTCCAGTGTCTCTTTTTCAGCCAACACATTCTTTTAAACCAAAGATCTTCATGCCTAATCCATTATCTACACATCTACCATTGAATTCCCTTTTAATTGTTTTTCTTCATTGATCAAATTTCCCTTTCAAATATACATCCCAAACCATTCATTACACCTTCCTTTCGAGTGTGTCAAAACATATTAAAACAGAGCTTTAGTATTTGTTTGAACATTTACATCTACATCTATACATCAAAACACAAAAACATTTATTTTAAGGTGCATTTATTATTCACAAATCTATGTGTTTCGCTTCTTATTATTCTTACTATAGAACACCTTTCCACTCATTTATTATATCCTTCATGATTTGATATCATTCCTTGTTTGGTCAAATGCTCTCAAGTACCATAACTAAATGAACATCAATCCAAGATTCCACTTATTTCCACTTTGTATTTCTACATTACCATTATTTCCCATTCCTTTTCATTGTTTTCCTTGCTTGCTCATTTTGATCGATGCATTTGATTGAGGAAAAAAATTGAGTTTAGATCTGATTTCCTATTACCTAGTTTTTAGCCATTTGATTATCTTTTTAATCACTACTAGAATCCATTGAAGCACAGTAAACTTAAGTAAGCTACTCATGATTAATCACACGAACATCACCCTGAGTGCATGAAATATTGTTATCTAATCCTTTATAGTACTAAGTTATCCATGTGTCCTAGTGATGAATCCTTAGTGTTAATTTCCTATAGTGTGGGTTTGAATGTTGTTTTCCCGGCTTTAGATTAGGTTATCCTAGGCTCTGATTCTGCATTTCTTGCACTTACACCTCGAAGATTACGAGCCTTAGTTGATAATTAAATGTGGGAATTAATAGTACATATATTTAGACCCACATTTTTGGCGACGTTTCTGGGGAGGTGCTAAAGGGATTAGAGCATAGGTAGGTTTCTTTTGTTTCTCCAAAGCCTTGACTGCTCCTTTCATGCAAGTGTGTTTATTTTCATGCAAGTGTGGTGTGATTTTAAATATGACCTAAGGGTAGAGAGAATATGGTAATACATTAGGGAAGAGCCCATGCATCCACTTTAGTGGGGTTTCTCCAAAGTTAGGTTGTCCTCTTCCTTTTAGTAGTTAGAATTTTTTTTTTATTAGCATTAGCCATTTTTTTATATATATGAGAAGAGAAGATAACTTGTGTGAACAAATAACTTGGTGACAGCAGGATCCTAGTAGCACAGTGGTGCTTCAAGTATATAATTGGTTTTCTTGCATTTTCTTTTAGTTTTCTTCTTTTTACTTCTTTAGGATTTATTTTTTTTAAATGGGCAATGTAAGAACCCCCCCTCTACACTAATCCATGTCTGAAACAGGACCCATCAACCAACAACAAGAATTCAAATATGATCAAGAGTTTAAGAAAACTCTCTCAAATCCTAGCAGCAACTGGTATCTGAATCTTAGCCTCTCGGGAAGAACAAAACTTGACAGCAATCAAGAACTTAAATGTCACTATGCATCCACAAGAAGATATAGAAGTCTCCTTTGATTCTCTTTTCCAATCTATCGAGGAGACTGAAAAATCATGGACCTCATTTGATGGAGAACAACCACTACAACCTAAGATAGAGGAATTCATGATATGCCTTTCTAAAGAACCTCTATGCACTAATGAGACTAGTCTTTTGAAAGAATATTATCCACAAGGCATAATAGAGGTAGACATGTAGAGTGGTTTAAACAAACAAGTGAACCAAGAACATCATGACTATATCGAACATTGGTTCCAAATGACAACTAGATTGAACCACCACTCTCTTCTTCAACAAGTCTTCACATCATCATCAAAGCAATTGGTTCTTCGTACTTTGGTATACATTAAAGCTTATCTTTCAAACCCGAGTATGAATGTATTTCTACACATGTTACGCACATGGTTACATTGGAAATATTATTACACGTGAAATATAATTTCTTGTTCTTAGATAGGATAGAGTAAAAGTTGCATGTTAGTTAACCTAGTTCTAAATAAATGCAACATATTTTTGTTTTTCTTTTCAAATAAATGAAATGAGATGAAGATAATATTGGTGGTCTAACATCAAAAACCAAAACAACTTAAGATATTTCTTCTTAATATTACATACAGATTTATGATTATTAAAAATAACAATTTCTCATAAGCCTAATCTTTAAAATATTAAGGGGATTTAAAAATTCTTTAAGGCTAAAGTACGAAGGCTACCAAGACAAGAGCCTGCAAGGCTAAAGTACGAAGGCTACCAAATGCTCGAGGAAGGACTACTGACTTACAGAAACAAAGTGTATATTCTGAAATGTGATGACTTGAAGAGGTTCATAATGGATGAACTACATAAGAGACCCTATACTGGTCACCCATGATATCAGAAGATGATCACGACCACTAGGAAACAATTCTATTGGCCTGGGTTGAAGAAAGACATAGATGACTATCTAGCTAAGTCCCTAGAATGCCAACGAGTTAAGTTAGAACACCGACATCTAGTAGGATTGTTACAGCCCCTACCAATCTCATAATGGAAATGGGAAACCATCTCCATGGTTTTCATCACCGGATTACCAAAGTCGACCAAGAAAAATGATGCCATCATGGTCATGGTGGAAAAATTGAGTAAGTCTTCCCATTTCATCCCTGTCAAGTCAACTTGCAAGGCAATAGATATTGTCAACATCTTCATGAAGAAGATATTTAGAATGCATGGCATGCCCAAGGAAATTGTATCTGACAGAGATACCAAATTTACTTCAAACTTTTGGAAATCCCTAATGGTCGGTTTTGAGACTAAATTGTTTTTCAGAACAACCTATCACCCTCAAACTAATGGATAGACAGAAAGAGTGAACCAAATATTAGAAGACATACTAAGGATTCATGTAATGCATCAGCCTAATAAGTGGGAAGACTACCCACCATTGGTAGATTTTTCCTACAACAACGGTTATCAAGAATACTTGAAGATGAGTCCTTTTGAAGCCCTCTATGGTAGACAGTGAAAGATTCCAATCAGCTGGAATAATCCAGTGGACAGAATTACAATCAGACCTAAAATGATGAAAGATATGGAATAACAAGTGATCCAGATAAAGAAAAATATGAAGATTGCTCAAGATAGACAAAAAAGTTATGCCGACAGGAAAAGAACTCCCTGAGAGTTCAAGACAGGAGACCATGTCTATATCAGAGTTAGGCCCAGGAAGATTTCCCTGAGAATGGGATCATGTGCCAGGTTGGAACCTCAGTATTTTGGACCCTTTGAAGTCTTATATAGAGTGGGATCTATAGCCTATAGGATAGCACTTCCTCCCACAGTAAAGGCACATAATGTTTTCCATGTTTCATTATTGAAGAAATATGTACATGATGCTAATCATATAATTGACTGGTCTGTGATCCGGGTGGAACTGGAGGGAGAATTATTTCCAAAACCCCAATGCATACTAGATAGGAAGGAAACCTCACTCAGGAACCAAACCATTGCACAGGTCAAGGTGCAATGGAAACACTTTGGCCCATATGAGGCTACGTGGGAAATGGAAGATATCATGAGACATGCATATCTGATTTTGTTTACTTATGTACATACATATCAGGTTGATAGATAGAACATCAAGGACAATGATTCCTTTAAGGGGGAGGGAATTGTAACATCCTATTTCCCCCAGTCTGTAAATATAACTTTATTGGCCATGAACTATGGCAAACTCAAAGATGTGAATGTTTGATTTGATGGACCTTTGTATAACAGGTCGAAGAATGTAAATTATGTTATTTTAATAGATAATGGATATGTGTTGTATGATTGTTGTGAAGGGGATGTGCTAAGAGAGACCACGATGACTAATGAAAAGGTGGTGGAGGGGACCCAGAATGGTTGTGTTAACCTCCACCAAACCAATACTATGCTGGATTTAATTGCTCAAGATCAGAACAACCCTCTGACCCAGAATGAATTTCAGTCAGGCTAGTAGGTGGGAAGACCTCCTCAAGAGTTAATGAGGGGATGGGGCAGACTGCCCATCTGTAAGGCTTCCATACCTGACCAAGGACAGGGAATTCAAGCCACACGCAATCTTTCTGAGAAAGGCAAGAAAGGAAGCGTGGTGTGGGGGGAGGAAAACCTGCAAAGAAAAATGCAGAGATGAGAGCAGAAAATCTCGGGTCCGAGGAAGGACTGAAAGAGGAACAGTGAGTTCTGATCACAGAAAATAGAGATTGATCCAAGAGAAGGAGAGTAACCTTCGTACTTATTTATTTCTATATTGGGAGAAGGAGAGTAACCTCCGTCCCTAACTTTCGTTGAGCTGGAAGTAAGAGATTGAATCTCAAAGCATCATGGCTTAAGCTCAGGGGTGGCCAGTGATAAATCCATTGGGAGTGGCTGAGCCTATGGTTGGGTGGAAACGAGCACCCCTCTCAGCAGTCGCATCATGCCTTATGGTTCTGATAAGTGTTTTTATGCCTTGTGCTTTGAATTGGAAATAATGAATGCATGCTTATATTTATATGCATGTAAATGGTTTCTGTATTGAATGATTAAGTTAAGAGTATGCGTTCGTTCCTTGATAACTTTTTCATCTTCTTGATTTTCCTTATGCTCTAGTTTAATTCCTCGAAAACACTTTTCCCAGGGAATTTCCCCCACCGTCCTAGAGTCAAGTGAGTACTCCCCTGATTGCGGAGGTTGAACCCCGCAATTACTATAAGGACAGAGTCCATTAAGCTCGGGAGAGGTAGTTCATGTATGCACTAAGTCTCTGCAATATGGGTAGAGACCAAGACCATATTAGGTTCTAGAGTTGAGTAATTGAACGTAAGTGGTGCGCAGAAGAATTCTTCCAAGGATTACGTTCAAGAAAAAGAGAGAAAAACTCTTAATCCTTTCAGAGCCAACAAAGCTCGGGAAGAATAGTAAGATTCAAGTATCAAAAGGGAATGTCCTTTCGTTTGGAAGATGAACGAATGAGATCCATTTGGGAGGATCCAAGGTATGTCGTGACTGTTAGATTTGAAGAAGGGGCATAGACGTTAATTCCTCGAATCCCTCAGTTTTCGCAAGATCGACTAATATTGGTAATCATCATAAAGGGGACGGATCCTCCGAAACTCGGAGTAGTGATGTCACTTGGATCGTAGATCCAAGGATCTATCGAGACCCTCCTTGACCGTCGGATTTGCGAAATCGGAGTTCACACATCGGGAGAATCGCACGTTGGCGCGATTAAATTTTCGAAACCCAAAGTTGCGATGTGATTTGGACCGTGGGATCGACGAAGGTCGTGGACCATCGATCTGGCACGAGCATATTAATGCAAGGAGTACGTGGGAATTTGAAATTCCCTAAGGACCAAGCTCAAAAGAGACAAGTGCCTTTCAAAAGTGCAGATGAGGTCCAAGAGGCGAACTTGTTTCGAGTTTGTAAGCTCAATAAGGAAAGAGGAAGTCGAGACCCATACACCAAGGCTCACAGGAATTAAATCGAAGTTCGATCCCTTAGAAATATCTGAAATATTCCAAGTCAGGTAAGAAATCGAAAGCTCAGGAGGATGAGCAACAGTGACCGTTGGATCGAGCACTGTGAAAGATCTGGACCATTGGAATCCACGACCAGATAATTAGAAGAGCGCGTAGGAGGAGATTAGATATGGGCCATCAGATCTGAGCGTGAGGACCAACAGTCATTGGATCCCAAGGAAAGTGCACGAGGCCTAAAACCTTGAAAGTGCCCAGGAGAGCGGACTTTGTGAAGTCTCGAAGTTCTAAAATCATCAGAACCGTCCATCGTTGGGCTTGACAGGTGGAAGCAAATTCGAGAGTTCGAGGACTCAAACATCAAAAGAATTAGGAAAAAATGAGAGTTGAGATTTGAGATTTTCGAAGCCCGAAAATATGAAGCGACGAGAGTCGTCAATGTGAAGGTGGACACTCGATGCCAAATCTATAACTCCGAAAGAAAAGAGAGGAGGAAAAGGTCCAAAGACCCGGAGAAGATCTCGATCGTTGATCGAGGAGGGAATTGAGAGGCTATCGATCTGGTTGAAGAATACAAAGTCCCAAGGCGGGAGCAGAACCGTCGATTGAGGAGGATGCGTGGTAGAAAATATGTCAATTCGGATAAATCTCTCCAGAAGAAACGATAGCCTGAGAACTGAAACTCCCGAAGACCGGACTCGCGGAGAAAGTCGTAGATACACATCTATAGGGACAGGTGTCAATAGATATTCCACTCTGAAATATAGCTACTAAGGAGGAAACAAGAGTTTGAGAGTGGAAACTCTCGAAGGACGGAGATTTGGAACCAATCGTAACCGTTGATTTGGAAGGAACTACGTGCCAACAGATCGAGGAGGTCTGGGAAGGTGAGTGAAAGACAGGGAAGGAGGATAGATAACAGTCATTGGTCACGGATCATCGCCGAAAGAGAGAGATCGATGGTCTAGAAGAATTGTGGGGCCAAAACATGCTCGGGTCTTAATTTTCCCTGAGCGGGCCGCAATTGAAACCACGATATCGCCAAAGGCATACGTGGTGCTTTGTAGTGAATTGTGGGGCGAAAATCAGGTTGGTTTGAAACCACCCTTGGATGCGCCCACAATCACATACCTTCCAAGAGGTCATAGCCTAGGGCCATATGAAGGAGGGAGTTAACGAAAAAGGAGTTGGCGCCCGAAATTCAATATTTCGTCAGTGCGCAGACATAGGTCATAGGTACCCTTAGATTTGCATCAGGTAGTCAAAAGGTTCTTTGTTTAATTACAAAACGAGACTATCAAGGTCTCATAGAGTCACCTGTATTTAGAATCAGAGATCCTTGACCAGAAGGTCGGGTTGGTTTCCCGACTGTCCAAATTAGAACCCGTAGAGAGAGAGGATTCATTCCTTTAAGGAGGATGAAATTTTTATTTTACTTTTAGCACCATCGTGGGTGTGTTACATTCCCACACCCTATTTCAAAGGTTGCATGTTCCTTTTTTATTGATTTTGGCCTCTTCAAGTATTGTGAGAAGGAACATCCCTCAAGGGGAACAATGATTTTATAATCTAATTGATTTGTTGATGGGATTAGCGTTGAGAGGCATTAAAGGTTGGACTAGACGTGTTTTATAGCCCAACTAAAGATGGTTTTTATTTCATTACTATATTATCTAGGAGGGTGGATTATGCTCCCCACTTCTCCCAAATGTTGCATGAGGTTTTTTCATAGACCCAATTGACTCACGTGATGAAGTATGTTAGTGTTAAGAAGATTGTATAGGTGGTATATCATTTTTCTAAGGAACTTTT
>ML792232.1:21472-48015 GCA_009831015.1 Picea engelmannii | reverse complement strand
AATTTTAAAAACTATTAAAAGCCAAAACTTAGTTTATGCAAGGAGATTTGCGTGAGCATGAGACACGTAGGCGCACTTGTTACCATTTACTATGAAAGTAGCGAAGAATATATTTTTACATAGTGTGAACACATAGGTAAAACATGCATTGTTTAACTACGTGTCACCTGTAAGTCGAACAGGCTTATAAGGGATGCGATCTCCGTCACACATGCTCTCCACCATCCTATTAGAATATAATAGTCCATGCTTATTGAGTTCAGAGAATAAGGTCACCATATTCAAATCCTGAAACACGAAATCTGAATCTGTATATGTGTGAATCAGGATTTTATTTTTCTTCTGTGTTTCATAATCTTCGTATACCATTTCAGAATTTTTGCTGACGGAATCCAATCTTTAATTATATAGACTAGTTGTTTCCTGTCGCGCGATCGAATCCCATGGCCTATGTGGAATGCAAGAATGTCGTACCTGCAATGGATGAGCCTGAGTACGTGGAGGGCAGCTTGCCTAGAGAAGTCAAGATCATTCTGCGCTCTTTGGCGTTGAATTGGGCAGATGTTCTGGACACAAAGCGGCTGGAAATCACGCCTCTCAAGGGCACCATGATGAACAAGGTCTATCATTATAACTAGAAGACGAGTGTTGCGTCTCTTTCGTCACATAATTGAGCAAAATCAAGATGCTTACAAGCCCAATTGGGTTAGCTGGGCAGGACAGCAGCGAATGTAAGAGTTAGAAACATCAAGCACGAAAAATAAACAAAAGACTAAGATAATAACAATAAAAGAAACTAAACTAGAGTGCATAAGGGAAATAAAACAAAAATAAACAACATTTGTACCACCCATGGATAAGTTGTATTAGTGGGAAAACACCAAAGAGAAAGGGAGACTTATGGGTCCCCTCTTCCTCCAAGGGAGAGATCTTGAACCCCCAATGATTGATCTCTTCTTACAAGTAACAAACTAGAAGGAAATGGTGAAGAAATCACAAAGCTCATTCACTCAAGAGGTGATGTGAATAACTTCAATGAAATGGTGCTTGTATACTCTTGATGAGGAAAGAGGATCCTCCAAGAGAATATAGGCAGCATAACAATACAAATGAATTCCTTGAAAATATAGTGCACCTATGGCCTCTTTTTATAGCAAATATTTGAGGCATTATTCAACCAGTCTTTAGTGTGAACAAGGGGCTCTTTAGGGCACCCTTAGGTCTTTGACCAACCCACCACTCGAATTCAGCTTTGGGTGTCAAATCGACTTGGGAGATGAACCAGAAGTGGGTGGAAGGCCAATCAACATCATAAATGCATCGTTATGAGGTGTGAGTGGCTTTTTGCATCCACAGTCGCGCATCGGGTGCATATGCGCTTTTCCAGCATTATTCAACTGCCACACATGTGCGCGCTGCCTTTGTATCCTTAGCGCATGCTGATTTTTTAACCAGTTGTATAGTTTTGTGCCCTTTGGAAATGCATTTTCTGGGCCATGGATGAACTAATGTGTGTTTGAAGATGATGGATTCCTGTAACCATTTGTGGATGAAATTCCAGTGATAACAGATGCCCCCTGATGTGTGAGTTTAGAAGCATACGTATAGCCAAAATACATCAATGTTTCTTCTACTAAGAGTACCTTTGTAAGAAAGAGTGTTGTGAGGAGTTTCAAGAGCGACCCATTGGAGGGAGAGGGGAACCTGTAGGACCCAAACCTTTCGCAAGGTGTGAAAAATACAAATGTGTACAAACGAGGTGGGCATGCCCCATGCTCATGTCATGTAACTAAAAAATGTGGAATACAGTAACTAAAGCTATGTGTTGGTGTAGATGACTGCAACGGCCTTATTGGCACAGGGGCAGACCCAGGGTTCAACGCTCAAGAGCGCACCAACAAATCCCTAACTACCAAACCTTTTGACAACACCTGCGAAGCAGATGAAGGCTCACCTGAGGTAGAGGCAAGGGTGGTTGAAAGACTCAGGTGTCTGCAACCTTACCTAGGACACAGATCTGTGATTATATCTTTTAAAGGGCACGTAGCATAGACCATTCATCAGTATTTAACCCTTATTATACTTCAGAGACAACACAAAGCTTCACGGTGTAAACTCAAATCTACAATATTTCAGCACTTAACCATAGTAACCCATATTAGAGCCAGTAGATCAACACTAAGCATCCTCATACACATCAGATCTAACAATCATATATATCTAAGAAGCACAGAGAATAAGTGGATACATCCAAGCAAATAGCATAAGCAAAGATAAACACATTGAAACAAGGCATAGGACATAACACACAGATTTACGTGGTTCACCGCCCCCCCCTAGGGCTACGTCCACCAACTCTTCTTCTTTATTAGTGTCTTTAATCAGTTACAGCACAAAGCCACTCAAAACCCTTACTTCGCACAGGACAAAAGATCTGTGCATCTCGCTAGATCCTTCTTCCTTGCACTTCAGCACAAATCCTTCTACAACCTCTTAAAACAAATTGCACTTAGCTCTGCAAGCCTCTTGCAATCATGCACAGAAAATTTACAATCCACATCCAATCACACAGATCTAACTACTATCACTAAGCCATTGGTCATCCTTACATTGCCTAAGTATCTATTTATAGTGTGGGTAAACCCATGGGCCGACATTCCTTTCCCATTACATTAACCCAAAAACCCTAAAAGAGGCCCAAAAGTGGACCGAGATCCCATGATCTCTGCTTCGCCTGGAACTCCATCTTTGACATGTTGTCAAAGTCCCAAAAACGGTCAAATATGACCAAGTGTTCCTCAAAACTTGTTCAAGGATTAACAGGCCCCCAACACTCACCCGTGACTCGTCCTGAGTCACTCAGGTCTGACCAATTATGCTTCGAATTCCTCGAGCTTGGCTCGAGTTGCTTCGACCTACCGCATTTCTACTACCTCTTGCTTGACGAACTCCTGGATGAGTGCCTCATTCACCAGCCCTTCTAGGCACCATTCTAATGTATTCAAAACCTATTCAAGTTCTATTCCTTGGCTTTCAACTTCAACAAATAGTTGGCATGCCTTTTCTTGCAGTGGTTGAAGTCATTGAGAGACTTCCATTACTTTACTTTGAAGCGTGTGAATCTGATGTTGGGTTGTGCATTGCTCTGGAAACCTCTTCATTCTCTCTACAGGTGATAGGGCCTTCAGATGCACCTGTAGCTTTTCGGCTTCGTACTTCGCCTCTTGGAGCTGTGACTCCAATTTATGCAATTTTGGGTTCTCGGTTAGGTTCCCGTAGATCTACGCACTTATTCTACTTAACTGTTTGCATTCCTTAGTGAGTGCTTTAATCCTTTCTACGGTGCTCTAGGCAGTTATTTCTCGTTGGTCGTGCACTTCTTGTGGGGTCTGTGGTATGGTATGAAGTTCTAAGTCCATGACTCTTTGTTGAAGTTGTTGAATAACTTCAACAAGCGTCATCACTTCTCGTTCTATGGGGTCCTCTGCCTTCTATTCTAAGCTGGTGAGAGAGAAAAATGATCTGTTGACTGCTTCTTCAATCCCAATCTGCTTCACGAGCAACTTCTCTTTCTCTTTTTGGATCTTTTCTCTGTCTTCTTCAAATTTCGCTTGGAGAGTGTCCTTCTCTTGTTGTGCATCTCGATGTTGTTCGATGATTTCCTCTTGTGCTTTCTTTAAGGCCTGGGTGGCCTACATTGCTTCTTCCTATGCCTTTCGAAGGCATACTTCGACTGTGTCAACAATCTTGCGGAGTTGAACTGGTTCATTTCCTTCTTTTGTTGTTCCTTCTAGAAGGGGCGCAGAGGAGACTACGCGGCTAGACTGGAGAGCTTGTTGTACTCCTTGGATCTTGATATTGATTCTGTTGTACATTGTCTCTTGCTTAGTTTCCTGCTTTTCTGTTATCTCTTCTATGTCTTCGTTCATAGTTGCGATGAGAAAACTAAATTCATCTGGAGTGAGCATGGTTTTCAGCTTAGTCACGGGTGCTTTTGATTTCTTCCGGGAGGAAGGTTCCAGAGGCGAACCCTTCCTTTTCTTTATGATCTCTACTTCGTCTCCTAGACTCTATTTGACTTCCTCTAAGTCTTCACCATTACCTCCTTACTCTGGTGTAATGTATGTCGTTCTTACAGATCTACTTTCTACATCTTGAATTTCCTCATCCTTCTTTGTCTACTTTGTTTTCTTTGTCTTACTAGGCCCAGGTGTATTCTGCGCAGCTTCTAGGCTGTCAATGTCAGATACTTCTGTGGGGTATGGTAGAATAAGGAGGTCCTCCAACCATTCCTTGGTGATCTCCTCCAAGTATTCTTCTGTCAGCTTATAATAAGACTGAAGATGTTCCTTTTTCTCATCAGCGTGTGTTGTGATATATATAAAATGGAGGTTTGCACTGAACTTTATCAAAGGTCGAAACTTGTGTAAAGTATTCGGGGTCATGTGTGACTCGGAATGGATGGAAAGATTCAACTGGGTGTAGTAGGTATAAAATATGGCATTGGATTTCCATTGCTTGTTCATGTCGTTCGAGTACCACATTGTACTGAAGTTCGCAGCTAGTGGTTCAAAGGGGTCAATGTTAGGGAAGGTTGCACCTTCCGGTAGCTCCCATGCAACGAAAGCTATAAGTATCAAGAGCCAGCTGAAATCAAATTCATGGGCTTCTCTACAGTCAACCTCTAGTTGATTCACTAGGTACTTTTCCCAATTCATCTGTAGTCCCTCTGCGCACTTCCCTACGAGGTTGACTATAAAGTTGGATACTTGTATGGGCCGATTCTTGCGTACCAACTTCCCTGCGATCAGTTGACGGGCGAGGTGCACTACGCCACTTTCAATAGAAGCTACCTTGTAGCCTCACACGCCTTTCTCAACATCGCCATAGGCTTCTTTGATCTTCTGAGCAAGATCACAATCCGCGGTCTTTCCAGGATAGTAATCATGGGGATTAGGGCCCTGCATGCTAAGCACGGTGATCCGGTTGATCAGCGCTGGATCAACTGTTATGCGACGGTTCAACCATAAGTATCCTCCATGGTAACTCACCAGCAACATATTCACACAAGCATTCACCTCCTGGTGTCTTCCGACTCAAATTCACGATTAGCAAAAGTGTCTTTCGTGCATGGTGCAATGGATTAAGTAAGTAACTCTGTAGCGGATCATTTGCAATGGATATGGGGCTTCCTTAACTCTGGTTCTGTCTGTTATGGTGTGTTATAACATTTTGGTGATGAGTCATCAATTCTTTCCGATCCACTCAGAGCGGCAGTCGAACGAATATATCGACCTCCAATGGTTATATTTCTTCGCCATGGCGAAGTGACCCATGTCGCGGTTCTAATATCCCGATGAAGCTCTAATTTTTCAAAGTTTCTTTCGGAGAGGTTCCCTCTGGAACCCTCTGTAGTCTGTCAATCTGAGCTCTCTTTTTACTTATCTTTCTAGCCTTCTTCCCCATGAGCTTCGTCTCGATATTTCTTTTCTCATTCTGATTCTTATTTTCCTTGGGCATAGTCACTTTGCACTGCTGAGGTTCTTTCCCAAGACTCAGGAGAACTACTTCATCTATATTTGGTATAGATACTCCAATATTCTATGAGTCCCCTAATTCTTTGACATCTGGGATTCTAGTGTCAATTAGCTTTGATTTATTCTCATGTTCCTATATCAACTGCGCGATCCTTCTCGTCATGAAATCTTTTATCTCTTGTCTCTGCTATTGTAATACGTTTTCTTCTTCCTTCTTTCTGGCTTGATCTCTCTCAATCCAAGGTTTTCCAAGTAACATAGTGAATGGGGCATCGTCCTCAATAAATTTGATAATCTCAAAATCTTCTTTTGTCAAAGGTCCATTGACTTTCATAGGTATCTGAGTGAGTTTTCCACATAACATTATCAGTTTTCCTCTGAATAGTCCTACTCCTCCCAATGAAGGAATCATGGCAGGCTTCCCTATAGCTTCCCAAGTTTTTTTTGGCATAATGTTCACTTGTGTTTCTTCATCAAGAATACAGTCAATGTCGAAGTCCCCTAGTCTTGCTTCGACTTGTTCCTTTTCTTTGAAGATCTCTGGTAATCAGACATATTTATGTTCCTTCAAGGTTTCTTTCATATGTATTAATACTTTCTCTGATTCTTTCTGGGGTTCTACTATTTTTGGGGCTGTCATGGGGTTTTCTTCATGCAGATTCATTCTTTCAAGATTAACAATCATTCTAGGGCAATCCAATACTTCATGGTCCAAAGCCTTGCAACAGAGACAATTGGGTTTTCCACCAGGGCATTCCTTAGCTAGATGGCCTAGTTTTCTGCAACTGTAACATAGGGTCAATCCTCTCTTTCTCTTAAATGATCCACAACTTCTTCCGTATTTTTCACCAGGATCATGGTAGCTAGCCTGCCAAAAACGCTTTCTAGGATCCTGCATCCATTTGTTACTCCAAACATTCTTTCAATGCACATGTATAACATATTTATCATTATGCTTATCAAATCTATTCATATCAAAATTTCTTTCATCTATTAATGCCCTAGGTTTTAAGATAGGACAAAATCTATCAAACATACCTAGATCCATGCTCTAGAAACAAAAAATTTCACTTATCTTACTTCTACAGAGCACAAAGCTTTCAGATCTAAGAACTTTTAACTATTCTTACCTTTATTAGAGCATAGGGCTTACATATCATACCTCTTTTATGCAAATCTGACCTCTTTCTTTCATAAATTTCTACTTTTATTTTTCTTAAAGCACAGGGCGCTCAGATCTCGCTTCTTTTCTTCAGATCCGATCTTCCTTTCTTCAGATTTGACCTTATTCCTAGGACAAAGATTCTCAGGTCAAGTAGAACACTGTGCACTAGGGCAACAGATCTACGCACAGAGCCTTCTTTGCACAGAGATTCTTCTTCTCTAGTTACCAACAATCATAGTTTCAGGTCCCGACAATGGAACCATTTGTTGGCACAGGGGCAGACCTAGGGTTCGACGCTCAAGAGTGCACCAACAAAGCCCTAACTACCATCCCTTTCGGCAACACCTATGAAGCAGATGAATTCTCACCCGAGGTAGAGGTAGGGGTGGTTGCAATGTAGGTGATGGCTTCAGTGTTAGGATGATGGATCATCAAAGGTTGTCCAGTTGGTGGTAGGGAGATTCTGAGGTGGCGGGTAATGGATCAGGAGTATACCATATTGGAGACTGCGATTTTTCAAAAGGATTTCCTCTTCAGTGGTGAGAAGGATATTATGGTTGGTGGTATTACCGGGATAGGATTTCTCTGGGGGAGGTAACTATCCTTGTTGATGTCGGCATTGGGTCACATCTGGTTGCGTATTAATGATGCCTTGTTGAGGGATCAAGTTTTGAAATACTGTCGGTTGTGGTGGTGGTATGTAGTTGGGAGGCACCTACAGTGGCCCTTGGGGGGCCATAGGGAGAGGGGAGGTTTGTAGCTTCCTCATTCTCTTGAAATCGAATATTTGGGGGAAATTATGGGTATAATATTCGTACTCACCACATAATTCACATGGTAAGTTGGTTCAAAGGTTTTTATTCCTTCCTTAGCGTGGTTGTCCATTGTTATTTCCCCCTTGGGTATTTTGGTTGACCTGGTTTTGGTTGCCCCCTTGTCCTTGGTGTCGATTCTTCCCCTTTCACCGGTTATTGTTGGGTGTATTAGGGGGTTTTGTTGTATTCAATTGTTCAAAAGCTTGAACTTGTTGAATAGGTGAAGGTTGAATGAAATTTACCCCTACCTGTTGTTGCCCATGTGTTGGGGCAACAGGTTGAGGGGGACCAGGTAAGGGGTAGTAAGGGTTACCTTGGGGAGGTCTGTATTGGTTGTATGAAATGGAGGTTCCCCCCACAGGGTTGGGAGTATATGTTGAGGGTGGTAAAGGTATATCCTATTGTACAGGTACTAGGTGAATAGGGGGAGAAGGTACGGGTGGTGCCATGATTGGGGGTGGAGGTGCCATGAATGGTTGTTGATGTGGTGAGGGAGAGAAAGGATTGGCCCAAAACGTGGGTATTTATTGAGCGTGTGGGTAAGTATGGGTCATGGACCCAATCAACCCATCGGCGACGTGCAATGCTCCGGGTTTGTCTTGAACAAATGGTAAAGGGTGAGGAGAGTTAGGTGGGACAGTGTAGAGATACCCTAATTGAGCATAGATTAAGTCAAATTGTTGAGCCTTAGTGATGGCCTCATCTTCATTTTGGGGGAAAGGTAGTGGCAACATCCTTGGCAAGGAGGGGGGCTAGTGATCTGAGGAACTAGTCTAGTCATTGTTGGGGGGTGGTATCTTCTTTGCAAATACTTATTCGTATTCGCCATTCATGGATATGATCATCTATATGGATGGTCGAGGTTTGTTTTAAATCTGATAGGATTTCTAAGACAGTGTCGTGATGCACTGGGAGTTGAAAAAGGATAAAAATGTTTTCACCAAGGACTCAAATGTTGAGTGGGACCCAGCTTTCTCATCCATATACCACTTGGCAGAGGGACCAATGAGATTTCTCTGGAATAAACGTAAGTAAATGGAATATTCCATGATACTGTTGGAAGAAAACCACAGGTGAAAAGACATAATGTGATTGGCGGGGTCTTCTTCATGCTTGCCTTCAAATTTGGGGATATCAGAAGGTATTTTTGTGGGCATATTTGGCCAGGTGGGGTCATGTAATATGGGATCATTTGTTAGTTTCATGAAATATAAGATATTGAGAGATGAAAAGTATGGCATGGAGGGGGGAGTACCATCCATTGTATGTAATGGTTGGTGAAATGTTCCTTGTGCGAATGGTCGAGATCTCGTTCCTTGTGAAGAAGGTAGGGATCCACCTCCTTGTGGTGGAGGGATTATTTGTGAATTTTGTTGGGCATTGGTGCCCAAAACATTATATACAAGCAAGGATTATCCTAGGAATGTGGCACTTACTGGTGTATGTGAGTGTTGTGTTGTTGTATCAGCCAAGTGGGGGATACCTCCCAAAATTCGGGGGAGATTTCTCAAATGTCTAGAACAACATGGATGTTATGGTTCCCCTATGATTTTGGACTATGTGTGAATGCATGATGGTGATAATGAGAAGAAATAATAGAATAAATGCTTTATAAATTACCAACACAATGTATTCATAAAATGCATGTAATCAAATGGTGACAATCATACACACTATAACAATGTAACTGGTAGTTTGGTTTGTTTTTCTGACTCTGTGTGGGGGAATATCAAAAAATAATGCATGTTTCCTATCTGACGTAACATCCTTCCTCTCAAGTAGCATTGGACCTCCAAAAGAGCACTCAACATTGGGGCGAGAACCCACTTGAGGAGATACTAGTGAAGGGATGAACAATCAGTTATAATGAGGGGTGAAGGGAGCATATACTGAAAGTACTGGCCAACAACCATTCAAAATTTGAATGAGGTGCGATTACAGCCCACAACCACCACCTTGGGTGGATAAACATAGATTTTGGCCACTAAGTCACCTCGATCAAGCACGACATTTAGATTTTCGACCTCATAAATTGGTCACAGGATGGATGTTTTCCAAGGGTTGGGTGACCCAAAGAGGCATGCACAGAAAAACTGGACCTCGACCTTTGACCCTTCATGGGTGTCTCCCTGCCTTATAATGTAGGAATGCTTGATTGGGAGGATTTTGGTATCCTAATTCACAGCTTTATAAGTTTCAAGTGAGAAATGATGATGGGGAGTTATTTGGATGCCTATCCCCAAAATCGTAACTTAGACTACCAAATTATTTTGTGTACCTCCAGTGGACGTTTAGAAGTGCGTTGATTATTGTTGAAGGAAAATCTCCCTGCGGACAGGTAAATCTCCTCAAAGAGCTAGACTCTTAACTCTAAGACAGAAAGTGCTTATCATGGTCATTGACTTCCTTTTAGATCTAGGTGGACTAGTGTGTGAGAAGGAAGGAGAAAAGAAGTACCTTTTACTGGTGTTTGTCCTTGCACGCTCCGAGTTGAGCTCCAATCTTTCGCTCCTCGATGGATCCTGTAGACAAACAAAGTAAGACCACTTCCTACTCTATCAAGATTAGTCTGAAATAGGTCTATCTACTAAAGAGACAAATTCATGTGAGATTGAACATGAATTAGAAAGAAACAGGCCAAGCAAATTTATTAATGAGGACAAAACATTGCTTACAGTCGTAGATGGATTGCAGCAATTTCGTCAAGTCCTCCTTGTCTACCCCTTGCTCAAAAGATCTACAATCTGAATGATGATAGCTTCACCGATTTATCCCTATGAGATCATAGGTCTCTTGCTCCCAAATTATCTATGTTCCAGCACCACTTATAAGATCATAAGTTTGGTGTGATTCTCTCTTTTTCAGTCCTCCTTTTCACCATTAGAAAGATTTCTTATATAGCCTTGGAGAGGCTTTAACCACTTGAGATATCCTTGGGGAAGTTGAGGATTTTCCTCCTTCAGTTGAGGATCTGCCCTAAGATCATGGTTGGACTAGGGATTCAAATCCAACTACCTTCCAAGAATGAAAGGATCCTTCCCCCATTCATCTCAACAACTTAACTACTGCCCAGAATAGGTAGCGCTCCCTCAAAAGGGCACTCAGAGCGCTATAACGCTCCCTAGTAGTGTATAGGGGAGCGCCAACACTCCTAAGGATAGGAGCGCTCCTGAAAAAGGGTTGATGCAGCGCTATAACACTCCCTGATGGCTTATGAGGGGGCGCCAGCACTCCTGAGATAGTTATAAGGGAGCGCTCCCCTCCAAAAACCTAGTTTTTTTAGTGTTTTCAGATGGAAAAAGGTTGATGAGTTCAGTTAACCTTTCCTCCTCTTCCAAATCAAGTGTTTGACACGTGCCAAGTGTCCTCCCGATGTCGTTTACAAGGGCGATATAGGCATCATGGAAGTATGCTTCCCTGACACTTGCGACACTTGTGAGAAAATGCGACACTTGCGACCTTTGTAATGACAACACTTGCGACACTATCAAAGTGAGTAATTTCGATGTGTAACAATTATGGTTGTTTTTAGAATTTGAAAGTGGGTTGTGAAATTGGGGTCATGGACCAACTTCGTTGATTAAGAGTGGTGTGAGAAAAATATTTTGTCAAACAATTGGTTCCCTTCTAATTCTCCCATATCACTTATGGGCGCGAGGAGAAGAGCATACTATGGTCTCAAGTCTCTGACAAACACCTCTTGGATATGTGGTGATGTGTGCAAGAAGTGATAGTGAGTGATGAATTTTTAACAAGTTAAGTGAGTAAATTTTGGCATGTGGACATCTCTTGGTCCTTTACAATGGTTTCTTACTTCTAACTTACTATGTTTCACAAACAATCCTTGATGAAATTGAAAAATCCCTAAGTAGCTAGCATTGTGGACATGTGGGTCCTTACTTATGAGCTTTAATCTCCCTAGGATGTTTTATAATCTAAGAAATATTTTAAACTATTCCTAGATTGTGAACATGTGGGCATGTATGGGCCCTTACAATGCTTTAAACTTCCTAAGTGAGTTACTCTAGAAATTTGAAACTATCCTAAGATTGCACATGTGGGCATGTGTGGGTCCTTACAAATCTTTTAAGTTTCAAAAAACAAGCTAAGAGGTATTGGCCTCTCTGAGAGATTGATTTTATAAAGGGATATGAAGACTTCTCTAGGAAATCTCTTTTTCTAATTTCCAAGATCACACTATGGTGCGAGGAAAGAGAATACTCCAAGACCCCCTAAATAAGTTTCTAGTCCTAAATTAATGTGATGAGTTTGTAAAAGAAAAACAACTACTGAAATTCATATGCTAAACTTTAAGCCATCCATGTGGAAAATAAGGAAGTAAAAGATGAAAAGGTTCTTTTTAGCCTCCCTAAATGTCTATGTGTGGTCTAAGATATCTATGCCAGAGTGAATCTCAAGCCTGCTATTAATGGCTTTTACAAAAGTGCATAAATCAAATATAATATACTTGGTGGAAATGGGCTTCTCAAGCCTTACAATATATATTGTGTGTCTAAATAGAGAACAGTCGCGCACATAGTGCAGAGTGCGTGTTGAGAAAGTTATGACAGAGCGCAGGAATGCATGGACCGTGCGTCTATTCGACCCAAACCCATGTGCATGCAAGAAAATGGCAAGATAACATTTTTGACCATATTCTCTCAAACATAAGTTGAATTTTGTTGTTTAAGGGTGTGGCTAGGCGGGTTCTTGGTCCTGCAAACAACAGAAAGCGAGAGGAAAAACTCGAGAAGCCTACTTGAGGAGGAATTTTGATTCAATTCCTCGGTATGGTCACCAAACTGTTTGGGTTATTTTGACATAAGAGTGAGAAAAAGAGAGTCCCTTAACTACCCTAGTAAGATAACAAGGAAACACAAAAAGAAGGTTAGCAAGTTAGTGGACCTACAAGTTAAAAACAATATACAAAGATAACAAATAGAAACTAAGAATAAGAAACAAACTAAACTAACATAAACAAGTGATGCATGAAATTAGACACATGAAATGGTTACCCAATAGAATTGAATCTTCGAATTGAGTGCACCAAGAGGAGAAATATGGGACAATGAATCCCATATTCCTCCTAAGGGAGGGTCCTTTGATCCCTCAAAAACTAGAGCTATCCCTCTCCAATGGTGAGTCTACAATGGTGAAAAATACCCAAGTCTTAGCTTCACAAGACATTTAAATCTAGCTCAATGCTACACTTGCTCAAAAATTATGGTTCAAGGGAGAGATGGCTTTCTCCAACAAAATTATGAACAACATAACAATGTTATGGATTCTTTTTTTTCTTTGCATAGATGATCCTCTATTTATATGAGGATGGCAAGATATTTCTCAACTACTTACAAGTGTGAATGGGAGGCCTTTGGAGGTACCTCCCATCCCTTTCAGTGATCCCAAGGAAGAATTTGGGGGAGATTTTGGGTATGGGGGAGATCCACTCCATCCCAGAAGTGGTTGAGGCTCGACCAAAATCATCAATGATCCATTTACGCATCTACGCGGTTTTTTCAACTGTCAGTCGTGCACTGTGTGCATTGTACGTCGTGTTATCCTGCACGGAGGTGCGCACACTACTTTTGTTGTATACGTGCGAAACTTCAGTACCATTTTGTATATTTTTGTGGATATCTTGCCAAATTGAATGTGGTCCTTCCCTTCAGTTCCAATTAAAAAAAAAGTTTGAGTCTCTTTTTAACATAAAATAAACCTCTTATCTTCTATGACCATGAAAGACCCAAAATACTCCTGACAGTAGAGAAACTCATTTCAACTCATATTTTTGTGTAAAGATCGACTCTTTTGTGCTTCCTATGGCTGACATTACCAACCATTCAACCTTACCTCTTGAGCATAACCACATTCTACTTCTCGACTTGCCAAATGTAAATCTATGCTTGAATCAATATACAAATCACAATATGTGCTCGTATAAAACTTATTTTTGGTTGTTGGGAATTGAAGCATACCATCTCAAGAGTCTTACTACATGTAAATACACTCTTGTAACTCTTTAAAACTCATTTTTATAATCTCTAACATTCTGAAAATTAAATCTAACATTTTTTCTTAAACTTTTTATGGAAATTATACATTTATGTTAAAATCCACATAAGACTCAAGATCTTTATCTAAAATATGCTTACAACATTCTATCATTTTGCCATCGCATCGCCTTTTTTATTCCAAGGAAAAAAATGTATTTCATATTCAAGTAAAATAAAAAAATATAATCATAAGGTACTCCAAGAACTATCCAAGAAATGTCCCTTCAAGAGGGTACTAGGATCGACAAAAGAAAATCTATCAAGTTCTCATCCCCCAACCAAAAAAACTATCAAAATATAATTTTCACAAAATGTCCAAAACTGACATATTACATGTTTTCTCAAACAAAGGATCTTAGAAATCATTGAGAAAGGACTATTTATAGATAGTGAGTTTTCTATCATGAAATTCAAAAATTATAAATTGATTCTCCAAAATCTCTAATTCTTCCTTAGAAATATTATCAGCAACTTGATTGTGTTATCTAAATATATGAGAAAACTTGATATCATGAAAAAAATTGTCAAGCTTCTTCTATTGTTCAACAACATCAAATAGTCCAATATTTTGTGCCTGAAATTAGTCATTCATCCAGTTAATAACCAAAAGGGAATCCCCAAAAACCTAAAAAATTATGAAGCCCCTGTCTAATGCAAGTTTTAGTATATAAAATAGAGCCATAAATTATCCAATGTTATTTGTCCCCCTACCCACATAAATAATGTGACTCAGATAAATATAATGTAAATCTAAGACCAACTATCATGGTATATCTTTTGCAGGCCCCAAAGAGTAGTTTTATCCACCTAAAAGTCTCCTAATATCCTAGGAGCCATGTACTTAGGAGTCTCCTTGTAAAAGGGAAGTAAGCCCATCACCTATGCCAAAACTTGAAAAGTAGAAAAAAAAAAATCCTCAAACACAGAGGAATTTCTTGCAAGCCAAATTCCCCATAAAACAAGGTAAGGCACAACTCTAACACATTTCATATCCTTCCTTGTAAACCATAACTAGAAATAAGCTTCAATTGATAAACCTTGTCACAGAGAGGGGAAACCAATTAACCCTTCAACCTCTTGCTAGACATGAATGGAATATGAATAGTGGAAAAAGAGATGGGAATTTGTTTCATCATGGTTATTGCACAAAGTACACATGCCAAGACCCATATTCCCTCTTCTTTGTAATTGATTCCAAGTCAATACCATGTTTGATAACGCAAGCCACATGAGAAAGTTTGTTTTTAGAAGTGCCTTCACCTTCCACATAAATTTCCACCAACAACTAATAGTGTGATCTTCATGAGCGAATAACACATGATATCCAAGTCTTGTAGTATATGAGCCTCCCTGCTTATTTAATCCCCAGATAAGCTCATCTGAATTCCCATTGAATCGGGTATATGATCTCTATAATTCTCAAATAAATAAATCCCAAGACATTCCAAATTCACCATCTAATATCCAATCATTAGAGCTCATCCAACCTTGTTTCCAAGGATGTTGCAATAGTCTTTTCAATTAAGTTGAGAGTTATTATCCCAATCAACTTGTCATTACAACGCTATATCAAGAGTAATATCTATATTTATAATGCTTTCTACCTCTATGTTTTGTGTGAGAGGGTTATGATGTAAATTATATTATGACATATAGTGTGAACTTTACAAACACAAATTAAAATTATATTATACTAGCACAACACAATATATTATACTAGCACAACATTAATTGTATTAGTTTTCAATAATCATATATCACCTACCATTTCAAGGGAAAACATTATAATACCTATGTGTTGTTTACTTAAAAATATCTAAAGTTGAGAACTATGGCCCTGTATTACTTTTGTCACTATCTTGAGGAACATTCCACATGGGTGATATTATCAAAAACATCTTGATGCATGCAAATGTTATGAAACTAACAGTAATGACATTTCTTATCTTATAGATCACTTAGAGGTATTTCAAGAGTCTTTTTGCATAGAGTTTGAATGATTGTGAATACAATGAAAACTAACATAGTAATATCGTCACTTTTGTTTCCAATAGAAAATACGCTCGAAATTATATTAGTGTATAATCTCATTTACATCTGCAATGGATTCTTGATCATAGACCATGCTCAATACAAATACTACTACATCCCCAAAAGATACCATAAAGACATCATAACCAACACGCAGGATTCAGAATGAGATACAAAAATAGGGGTAAACCCCAACAAAACCTGAAAAGAAACTGTAACCAGTTGTCGCACGCCCCCAAAGGACCTCTAAGTGTTTATCCAACACTGCACACCCCCAAAAGACCTCAAAGTGTTAAACAGTACACCGCACGCCCCCAAGTGGACCTCAAAGCCATGGTCCAAAACCTCTCCTAGCCAAGGAGGAAGACGTCAAGAGGGTCCAGAAAAAAAAAAAAACAAAGAGAGGACAAAACCCCCCATTGAAAACAAACCCCGGAAGCCTCCACCAACGCTCCAAAGATTAAAACCGTCGCGCATCCAAAGAAAAAGGTTGTGGTAAATGAAGAGAGAAAGTTCAACCCCGAAAAAGGAGGCAGCCACCGCACATACTTCGCCTTTCGCAGAGCCCTCACGCGCCCACCACCGCCCCACCGCAGGCCCGTAAGAATAGACCCTCTGCCACCACCGCAGGCCCGTAAGAATAGACCCTCTGCCACCACCGCTGGACCCACGCTATCCCTGCACCCGCCGCGCCACTTCGTTGAGTCTGCTCGACCTGGTAGAGCTCACTCCCTCGCCCGCGCTTTCCTAGTCTACGCCCTCGCCCTCGCCCTCGCCCTCGTCCAAGATCTCCTTGGAAGTTCCCCTACCCACCCCCTCACTCGCCCAACTCCATGGTTACAAGGATGTGGCTAGCAAAACCTAGCCGCAAATCCCCTCAGTCCGCTCTCGGCCGACAAAACCTAGCCGCCTCTTCTGATAGGGTTTTTTCCTTGGTTATTGAGTGTATTTACTATAATAAGAGGCGAGATTAGTAATATTGTCACTTAAAAGAAACAAAACAACCACAAAATAGCATCAAAGATAATCCATTAAAGATAACCCAAAAGTATAAATATTTGGAACTATATTTTTGTGAAAAGCTAAGGTGGGATGCATGCATGAGGAAAATGTTACAATGAGGGTGGAAATCATCCTTCTTGTTGCAATAGATGCAGGAACATATAAGCTTAGGATTGGAAAATGTTGTGTTCCCTCTTTCAAATACTTACTATTCGAATACGCATTTATGGATGTGAAGTATGGGGACCAGGTATATCCAAAAATATATGGAATCAAGTCAAGCAATTGCAAAAATACCTAATAATAAGTTGTCTAAGAGTAAAATATAACACCCTTTATGAGATGCTCCTACCTAAAACAATTGTATATTGAATAGAATTGGAAACACTTAGAACACTAATTGTGTAGAAACAAAAAATGGCTATATTCTTAAAATAATTTTATATCAACTTTATATCACTGTAAAAATAATTTTATATCAACTTTATATACCTATATAGAGAGATAAAGTAATTGAAAGTAAAAAAATTATTACGCTATCTATGGCTACTTTCTACTTTTGAGTATGAGGGAAATATGTAATTCAGTCAATGCTAGTATGGAGTTGGCATGTGGCATTTAAAAAAATATTTGATTCTCCATGTTAAGTTTATATATATATATATATATATATATAACAATTGAAAGTGCACAAAAAACGCACTTTCTACAACCTACTACAGGGAGATGTGTGATTTCTTCAGACATGGAGTTAACAAGTGACATTTAGAAAAGTATTTTAATGTTGACCATAAATAAAATATTTCAATTCCCACCTTAAGTAAAATAATTTTATATCAACTTTATAAAGAGAGAAAGCTATTAAAAGTAAAAAAAATCCTTTCTACTTCCCAGTGAATCTAGTGATTCCAAGTGCTCTATAAGTTTTTGAGGATGTTGAATCAATTTATACACTCAAAAAAGTGATTTAAACAATGTAAAATTGTGATTTCATCAATAATTGATTTTGGTCAACATATCCGACAAAAGTCAAAACCGTACTATGTCAATAAAATATTGCAATGTCCAAGTTATATAGGGTGTGTAATTCCTTATGTGATCAACATGAAATCGATACGTAGCACGTTAAAAATTAATGTAAATCCATCTTAACTCCAAATCTATCATGTATTGAAAGAGATCAATTTACACCTATATAAATTCGCTCTAAATACATAATAAATCCAAATTAAAATGAACTCACTCTAGTTTATTAAACAATTACTCATCAATAATACCAATACAACTACCAAAATAGCGTGCTTTCAAGCTATATGAAAATAATGTCCAACTATGCAATAACTTCTATATGCATTTTGTTTTCCTATATTTTGATGATCCCATTGATTTGGTATATAAATAAAATATTTAGAAAGATCAAACACTCGATATATTTTTTAATTATGATGGCATGGCAACGTTCCACCCCAAGCCCAAGCCCAATGAAAAGTTTATTGATCATGAAATAAAAAGCAAGCGGGATACTTTTCAACTTATAGTTTTCATCACATGTTAAAGATTTTTCAACTTATAGTTTTCATCACATGTTAAAGATGCATTCCATATGCTTATGATGGTTGTTTATCAATTCGTATCCAAATTTGTATTTGATACATTTACCTTATCACATCCAAAAGTCGGACAACATTGAAATTCCAAAAAATAGAAGCACCCGCAATTTTTGGTTGTAAGGGCCAATACCTACCACACCTGGATTTTCCAGATTTGTTAGAAAACATTCATGCCGAACATTCATCAAATTTGTGAATACACGGAGAAGAGGTGGAATGTCATAGGTATACATAGTTATTTATTTATTTTTGTTGCTGCATAATGTTACGTAACAATATTTTTTCCATAGTGGATTTTAAAGCATTTTCCTACTTTCGGTACAATAAGATATTTATAATAAATAATATATTTATATTAAATATTAGATTTTATCATCCATACATTAACATTACATTTTGAATTCATTGTTCACTACTATTACAAAAAGATACATCGAGTCAATGTCACTTTCTAATTGGTTTTTTATCTCATATTTTTGTTTTCTTCAATGTCTTCATGTTGTATTCATTTTGTAAGAGATCACCAAAGCTAAATTGGTCATTGTGTGTTTTCTTCATAAGCAATTTATGATGTTTTCTTCAATGTCATCTTCATGTTGTATTCATTTTGTAAGAGCTCACCAAAGCTAAATTGGTCACTATGTGATTTCTTCATAAGCAATTTATGATGATAAAAATAACTCAAAATTCATGACAAAAAATATATTTCTATTAATTTAACATTACTCTTTAAAAGAAATAGTAGTGGGGCAAATCAATGTTTTTATTAAACAAGAATGCATATATTTGTATTAGAAAACTCTTCCAGTTGCTCTCATCAACATGATAATACTTTTTTTTCCACAGAAAATTTGACTTTATATTTATATAGAAATATAAATTGTTCACATATCAGACTTTTTACATCAAAAGATCCTTTGGATACCTCGGACTGTAACATCACAAAACTGTTTTGTGGGATCTAAATCCCCTATAGAGACTCTGACTAAACTCGAATAGAACCAAAATTACATAATCATGTAGAAGACAACATATTACCCAAACATAATGCTACACAAAAAGACACCCCAAAATAATCACCTAAAATGCTCACTGTATCCTCCCAAAGACTTCTAATATAAATTTTAAAACATAGTTGGACTCTCCTGGCCCTCTTCACATAGATAGTAAGCAATGATCCCTGATTGCTTTTGGAGAGTCTGTTTCGATAGATTGTCTGCTTCTTGATTATCTTCTCTATAAACAAGTGAGCAAAGGAAATAGAGTTGAAGAGCTTGATAAGATCAACTATCCTTTCCTTCCAACAGTCTAAGGTGACAACCTGTAAAGTACATTTTCCTTTCAGCCAATCTATGGCTATTTTGGAGTCTCCATGGACAACAATATTGGAGAATGAAAGCCAAGATGCCAAGGTAAGTAATGCCCATACGCCCATAAGCTCTTCTCTAGTGTTTGTTCCATGTCCACAATTTAATGTCCATTTATATGTTGAATGATCATTGATCTTTAACACCCCACCTGCCCTACTTTGTTCACCATGTTGTTGTGCAGCCCCATCAAACCACCCAATAATACTTTGGCCAGGTGTTAAAGAGATCTCATGATTTGTTCTTTTACCTTTTTCTTGGATCCGCCCACTACGCCTAAAGATTTGTGGACCACCTTCTGAATGGAAGGACTTCCTGACTCAAAGATGGAGTAGTTTCTTTCTAGCCAAATATACCAACAAATAAAGGTTGGCATAGTAGGATATGATAGATTATGATCATTCCAATTTTTAAAACACTCTACAATTGTTGAACCGTTCCACCCAGTTGTGAGAGATTTTGTTTCTTTAATTCTATCCCAGACAGATATAGTAAAAGGGAAATTTATAAACATATGATTTACAGACTCCCAAATGATTTTGCATAAATGGCAAAGACCTAGCCCTATATGTCCTATGTGTTGTAAATTTTCCCAAGTGAAAATTTTATTTTATGCAACCAACCAAACAAAAAGTTTAATTTTTTTAGGACAGTCACATAACCACAATTTCTTCCTCCATCCTCCAATTGTTTTAATCCATTGTTTTGTCTCTAAGGCATCATAAATGTTTTTAACTGTAAGTTGGCCAAAAAAGTCACCACCATTCCATTTCAAAACATCTGATTTGTCTAGCATTTGAACTCCAGAGTCAAGTAAGGCTCTTCTGAACATCTCCCATTCTATCGCTAATTCTCCCTCCAAGTCCAATTCTTCATTGTTTATCCAAATAAAGAAAATCGTGCCAGGGCGTAGATCGCATCTAGCCTGATACAAGCAATAAAAAAAAATTGATTCAGTATTGTTACTAGATCTTCAGACAATATCGATTCTTTTCCCATGCCCAGAATCAGATCTTTTCCTATAATGATGGATTGTCCTGATCCTGGACTCCAAACTAGCCAATGTAAAATTAGATGCATTGATTTAAGAATATTTTTCCATGTCTGGGATCCCTGCATCGCTACATTCGTAGTCGATCTCAACCACCTCGTTACTGTCCCATGTGGAAGATACTTTTATTTTATGAAACGATGCCATATGCCATTTTTCATCAGAACCCTCCACAACGTATTAGTCAGCAAGGCCCTATAAAAGTTGTAGATGTTTCTCAGACCCCATCCACCGAATTTTTTTGGCCTTGCTATGATTTCCAATCTGCACAATTGATAGCTTTGTTTCTGTTTGGCTCCTGACCATAAGAAAGAGAAAACCAATTGACATATTTGGTTAAGCACTGAAGACGGAATATGTGCCATAGCCATCCAATAGACTAACTGACTCTCTAGAATTGTCTTAATTAACACATAGTGACTTCTAATAGAAAGCCAGCGATTGCACCAGTGATTTATTCTCTTCTCAAATTTTGAAATGAGCCAATGCCAATCCTCCACCTTGTAACTGCAATGTATTAGGAAGTAACACAAATACCTGAACCCTTCCTAAAGTGCACTAAAATTGTAATGGAAAAATTCTTTTAGACTATCAATAGTGTCCTGCTACACTCCAAAATGGATAAAGGTGGATTTTTGAACATTAACCAATATCCCTGTCACTCCACACAAAAAAAATAGGATTCTATTAATCTCATGTCATTCTTCTAACCATGCTTTTGACATAATGAGTATATCATCCACGAATAGAAGATGCAAAATCCTTATTATTCTTGAAACCTTTATCCCTGTCAATTTTCCGCCATCTTGGCCTTTTTTTAGGGAGAGGCTAAGACCTTCCATCACAAGAATGAACAGGAGAGGCGATAGTGGGAAACCCTATCTTAATACTCTTCCACTCTGGAAGAAAATAGTCGACTCTCCATTGATCAAAATGGAAAAGGTTGCTTAGGTAACACAACCCATGATCCAATTAGTAGTAGGAAGACCAAAACCACAATGGAGAAGTGTTAAATTGAGAAAATCCCAGTTTATACAATCGTATGCCTTCTTTAAATCTAGCTTTAGAATGATGGCTTGTAGCTTCTTTGCCTTTATACTATGCAGACACACATGGGTTGTTCCTATTGCATCTAAAATCTACCTCCCTTTTAGAAATCCCAATTGTTCCTCAGACAATGAACGAGAAAGAATTGGTCTGATCCTTCTGGCTATAATTTTTGCGATGATTTTGTAACACGGATTACACAAAGCAATTGGGTGGAAATATCCAAAGGAAGTAGGACAGTTGACTTTAGGTATAAGAGCTAAAAAGGTCGAGTTTATCAACCTGATGACTTCACCACTATGCATTGTTTCCTCCACAATATCTAGCAAGTCCTTCCCAACCAACTCATAAAAGTATAAAATGAACTCAACAGTCCACCCATCTGGCCCTGGAATTTTGTCCTTTGAGAAACTCTTTAGTACCTCTAGGACTTCCTCACTGGTGCATGGACTCTCAAGAGTAACAACTTCTTCTTCTGTCACAATTCTTGGAAAGAGTCTTACCGTAGCAATCTTCTCGTCAATGGTATTTTTCCTAGTGTCCTAATAAAAGGAGTTGAAGAATCTCTTCACTTCTTCCTTTAAGGCCTCATGTCCTGTGTGAACCAAGCCAGATTCATCCTTTATCTCCCATATATGTTTTTTATTTCTTCTATGACTAGCAAAGCGATGGAATAATTTATTATTTTTATCGCCACTTTGAATCCAAATAGCCCTGTTGTTTTTACGCCGCCAATCCTCTTCTGCTAGTAATATCTTATTGCGTTCATCCTCTATAAATTTCAAATGGTGATCGATAACATAACTATTCACACCATGTGACTTCTGGTTGTAGATTGTAGCTAGTTCCTCTTCAATATTTTCCAATGCTAGTTGTTCCTTTATTTTTCTTTCTTTTGACCAGGCCTTTACTCGGGTGTTGAGTAGTTTCATCTTTCCTACTAGTCTCCTCTGAGCTCCCTCTTCCGTTTGGGCATGTTGAGAATTCCACACCTCCTATACCATAGATGCAAATGTATCTTCACGTAACCAGGCTGGGTTAAGTTTGAAAGGATGAGAAACTGTCGAGAATCCAGGACCATATTGTAGCAATACTGGAGCGTGATCGAAAATATATCGATATTCCACCCATGTCCTATATCTTACATACAATAGAAGAAGATCCTATGAGAGAAAAAATATGTCTAGTCGCTTTAATATTTCTTCCTCTCCAAATTTTCCATTTCGCCACGTCGGTACCACCTCCGCAGGAGGGATATCAATAAGTTGGCTTTTTAAAAAAAATTCTTTGAAAAAATCCGCCAATCGATCTAATAATGTTGTTGCACCCCATACCTCATCTGCGCTGGTATTGAAATTCAAATTCCCTACTATGATTAAATCACTCTATGCCAGCATGCCCCTACCATCCACCTTTTCCCAGGATTTCTTGCACTCAGTGCACGGACCGTAAACATTTAAAAATTCCATCCTTCTCTTATATGATAAACAATAACCTCACAATAAAATACCACCACAGATTAGGAAAGGCATTAAGTCAAATACTTTTGGGTCCCATGACACCAGAAGTCCACCAGACTTCCCTAAGGAATTAACAGCACAGATCATCCAGTCAAGTCAGAAAGATTTCATGAAGTGTCTAGCCTTATCCTCGGCTACCAAAGTCTCTTGAAGAAAAATAATGTCCGAAAAAGTTTTTGACAAAAGTATTCGCATGGAGGTCGCTTTTAGGGGTCCTCCTACCCCTCTTATATTCAAATAGAGGAGGATCTTGACTTGGCCCTTGCTAGGGATTTCATGCCTCTAAGCGCCCCATGTTCAAGTTTTGTTGCCAATTGTTGTGCAGAAAAAAAAAAAAGATTTGTCCCCTTCTTCTTGCGAGCACTCCTAGTTTTAATAGGAGAGACCTCAATCCCTAATCCCCACGACCATGATAAGTCCTTCCCAGAATCCTCCCCTATACTAGAAGAAGCCCCTAAAGCTCCACTATTCTCAGCTCAGTTAATCACTTCCTTTCCCAGGAAGGTCAGAATGTGTATAGGACTAGAAGCCTCCCTAAAGAATGGAACCAACGTATTAATCACACTATCCAGTGAGTGGTCACCAAAAACAGATCCACTAATCCTCAGGTCTATGCTAAGACCTTCCATAGTTGTTATGGGGGAAATTTCGTCTGTCAGAGTCTCAAGAGTAGAATCAAGCTCGGGGATAGGGTTAGTCCTAACCACTACAATTTTCGGTCCCACTAGTTCAGTCTTAGAAGATGTTCCCAAGTCAATTACTGGGGAGCAAATCAAGTTCAGAAAGAAGGAACTGTCCAAATGGTCTCGTTCCCAAGTAGTTAAAGAAAAACACAGAGAGGGGAAGTGTATCTTAATCTTACCAACAAAAGAGTCGTTTGGTTTTTCAAGACTTTCTCCAGCTCTCACTGCAACAAACTCCCCCATCTCATGTGAGTCCACTTCATTCATATAGAGGTCCTTAGACATATCCTCCAAAGAGTCCTCCAATTCTGATACCCTAATAGCTGGTTGGCAGTCCTTTCGCAAGTGACCATTTAGCCTGCAGAGAGTACACTGAAGGGTTATTCCCGGGTAGTCCAATATCTGGACTATAATGTGGCTCCGCTAGTCAATTTTGAGAGACTCCAACAAACCCGCGTGGATGTCCACCTCAACCAGATGTTGGATCATGTTTTTATTGATGTCAAAGGAACAATTTATTGTCATAGTATATTGATGTAGTATGTATTGTCATTGTTGTCAATGGATTGATGTCAAGTGAAGTCATTGATATATGATGCATAGATGATGCCATGCATAGATGAAGATGGATCAAAGTGCTTGTCATTGATATATGATGCATAAATGATGTCATGCATAGATGAAGATGGATCGATGTCTTGTCATTGATATATGATGCATCAATGTATTGATCGTTGGATCATGTGGTCATGCATAGAATCAATGACAAAGGGACAATGTCATAGTGGTGTATTGTCATGGGTTATTCCAGTTGGATTGATATAAAGATGACTCATTACTGTCTTGTCATGGTTGATAGGAAGTACAAATGGATGAACTCCAAATTGGTCCCCTTATGGTGAAATCCCTCACAGGAAGACACTTTGTGGTTGAGTTATCCTAGAAGTATGGTTACAGAACCCATGCTTAATTGTGGAATAAAGAGATGAATATCAGTGAATTTGTCAGTGAAACTATCCTAAATGGATAGTGCTTTTCATGCCATTTCTGGTGGTATGTGGAACGTCACATGACTCCTCATGGTTTGAGATTTATGGCTTTATGAAGTTGGAGGACCCTCATTATTGGCTAGAAGCCCCCAAAAGGTCAAAGAAGTAAAATTGTTTACAAAGAAGAAATTATTTAAATAACAAAGAGAAGTGACAAAGTCAAGAGGATTATTTAAATAATAAATTGAAGTGACAAAGTCAAAAGGATTATTTAAATAATAAAGGTAATGAAGAACTTTCTAATTATGGAAAGTGATTATAAGTGAGTTAACCTTAAAATAAGGAAAGAGGGTTAAATGGACAAGTGGCCATGTGAACAAAGTGGCTATGTGGACAAAGTTGGATAAAGGTAGCCATGTGGACAAAATGGTTATGTGGATAAAATGGAAATGTGGACAAAGTGGCCTAGTGGATGTTTCTAAGAAAGTTGCTTGGAGAGTATAAATAAGAGGCAAGGGTCTCTTGTAAAGATATCTCTCTTGAGCATATATTTAAGATCTATTTTATGGAAGAGAGTGATTGCAGGATCTCATGGACGCATCAAATTTTCTATAAGTCTAAGATCTTGACGGTGAAAGTTTCGGAAGTTCAGAAACCCTAGTTTCTGAAGGAGCACGTGGACTATAGTGAGCCAGAGCACGTACATACACGAGCTACAATAAGGCATGGCACGTACACATTCGGGATGAAGGAGATCAAAGCGTGTACAGTTGAAGAGAGTCATGAAGACTTGAGTGTGAGTTGGTCCTAGGTTCCTAAAGTCTAAAGCAAGTTCCAGATATGCATTCTATGGGCTCAGATCTGTAATAGAAATTCTGATATGGTTACATGATTGTCTTGATCAATACTCTTTATTATGGTATGGTGAATGCTTAAGGCATTCTTGGTATGGTTTTTGTGATATGGTTTTATTGGTTCATTGACTGAGTGAGAAACACTCTTATGTTTTAGTACTGATATGGTTGCCATAGTATACTAGGTACTTATACATGATTGAGTAACATTCATGTTGTATGGTTGAGGAACATGACTAATTTGTTGGAGAGCATAGATGTGTTGTGATTGTTTATGGTACAGATTGGACAGTGAAGGGTAGAAGTGGATGTGATAGAGGATACAGAAGATCTGAGTTTTCATGGAGTAAGAAAACCCTAGATCTTAAGGAGGCACACGCAAGTTGTTGTGAGCCAGATCACATACATACGCAAGTTGCACTATTGGTAGGGCGTGTACATACGCTTGTTGCACTACTGACAGGTCATGTACCTGTTGACAGATTGGTATCTGTTGAGGATTGAATCCTCTTCTCAGTTGGTGTTGATTTGTGTAAGTTGAGTCTTACATTGCAAAGCTAGTGCTCTTGTAGAGTTGTAACTCTATTCAGTTGTTGTTGATAAACGCAAGGATTGTAGTCCATAATAAAAAGAAAATTGTACATACATCTTGTGTTCTTTATGGTAATGGCTTGTTGATGATATATGTTGTTGTTATTTGTTGTTGATATATGTTCACATACAACTGGTTATAAATGACAGTAATAAGGGATGAGTAAATGGTTATTGCTAACTAAGGAGTTTTGTGAAGGGAAGTTGAAAGAGATCCCTACACTG
>ML792232.1:0-18823 GCA_009831015.1 Picea engelmannii | reverse complement strand
TTTGTGGGTGATAGTACTTGGCTAAAGTACACCATTGGTATTACTTGTTTAGCATATACTTTGGTACATGATGTATGGGATGACATAGTTGAGACACTTGATTGATTGAGATACATGGTTGTGGAACTTGGTTCATGGTAGAGGCATGTCATGGGTGATATGACACTTGTTTGAGGAACATGGTTGGCATGTTGGTAGAGGCATAAAGTTGGTACATAGTTGGCACATGTTCTTGGTATATGGTTGATACACTCCATTGATGATATCTTATGGTATATTGTATGGTACTAATGTACATGGTTGATGTACATGGAATTTTTGCATGGTTGGCACACACATGGCACATGATGTACATGGTTGATATACATGGGTGTTGTGCATGGTTAGCTCACAATATGGCACATGATGTACTTGGTTGATGTTTTGTTCATGATTCTCTATTCATTGGCGACATATATTTTTCTTCATGATGTATGGTATGGCATGCGTTTGATGCATGGATAGGTCCAAGGATCATCATAGAAAGAGCGGATCATTCTTGAAGAAGGTGATCTATGTTCCAATTGAGTAGTATCATTTGCAGCAAAAGCATATTGCAGTGGTAGCATATTGCTCATATTGCAGAGAAGATAGGGGGAGACATACCCATAGGGGGAGTCATTCTTCTTCCCATGATTCCAGGAGGAGATACTTATGAGATGCAAAGATAAATACTTGGAGAAAGAGAACAAACACATGGTTCCAGGGGGAGAAATGGTCACAGGGGGACAATGAGAGATATGTCTTCAGCATTACATCAGAGTGATATCCCTTGTTCAAAAGTGGAGAGATTATTCAGAGAAAGATCAAAGGAATCCAGGAAGGGGGAGTAGCCCCAAGGAGAGTTTAGGCAGGGGGAGAAGCCCCAAGAAGAGAACTACCCTTTGCCATTGATGTCAAAGGGGGAGAGATAATCACATTGATGTGATTGAGATGACCATTGATGAAGAGAAATGCCATGTCTACATGTTTCCATCAATGATTGGTGTTGACATCAATGTTGGTATTTCCATCAATGCCAAAGGGGGAGATTGTTGGATCATGTTGTCATTGATGTCAAAGGAACAATGTCTTGTCATAGTATATTGATGTAGTATGTACTATCATTGTTGTCAATGGATTGATTTCAAGTGAATTCATTGATATATGATGCATAGATGATGTCATGCATAGATGAAGATGGATCGATGTGTTTTCATTGATATATGATGCATAGATGGATAGATGCATCAATGTATTGATCGTTGGATCACATGGTCATGCATAGAATCAATGACAAAGGGACAATGTCATAGTGGTGTATTGTCATGGGTTATTCCAGTTGGATTGATATAAAGATGACTCATTACTGTCTTGTCATGGTTTATAGGAAGTACAAATGGATGAACTCCAAAGTGGTCCCCTTATGGTGAAAGCCCTCATGGGAAGACGCTTTGCAGTTGAGTTATCCTAGAAGTATGGTTAGAGAACTCATCCTTAATTGTGGAATAAAGAGATGAAGATCAGTGAATTTGTCAGTGAAACTATCCTAGATGGATAATGCTTGTCATGTCAATTCCGGTGGTATGTGGAATGTCACATAACTCCTCATGGTTTAAGATTTATGGCTTTACGAAGTTGGAGGATCCTCATTGTTGGCTAGAAGCCCCCAAAAGGTCAAATAAATCAAAGTGTTTACAAAGAAGAAATTATTTAAATAATAAAGTGAAGTGACAAACCAAGAGGATTATTTAAATAATTAGGTAATGAAGAACTTTCTAATTATGAAAAGTGGTTATAAGTGAGTTAACCCTAAAATAAGGAAAGAGGGTTAAATGGACAAGTAACCATGTGAACAAAGTTGGATAAAGGTATCCATGTGGACAAAATGGTTATGTGGATAAAATGGATATGTGGACAAAGTGGCCTAGTGGATGCTTCTAAGGAAGCTACTTGGAGAGTATAAATAAGAGGCAAGGGTCTCTTGTAGAGATATCTCTCTTGAGCATATATTGAAGATCTATTCTATGGAAGAGAGTGATTGCAGGATCTCACGGACGCATCAAAGTTTTCTTAAGTCTGATATCTTGACGATGAAAGTTTCAGAAGTTCAGAAGCCCTAGTTTCTGAAGGAGCATGCTGGCTGCAGTGAGCCAGAGCGCGTACATACGCAGGATACAGTAAGGCATGGTGCGTACACATGCGGGCTGAAGGAGATTAGAGCACGCATAGTTTAAGAGAGTCATGAAGACTTGAGTGTGAGCTAGTCCCAGGTTCCTGAAGTTTTAAGCAAGTTCCAGATCTGCATTCTATGGGCTCAGATCTGTCATAGAAGTTCTGGTATGGTTACATGATTGTCTTGATGGATACTCTTGCTTATTGTATGGTGAATGCTTAAGGCATTCTTGGTATGGCTGTTGTGATATGGTTTTATTGGTTCATAGACTGAGTGAGAAACACTCTTATGTTTCAATACTGATATGGTTGCCATAGTATATCGGTTACTTATACATGATTGAGCAACATTCATGTTGTATGGTTGAGGAGCATGAGTAAGTTGTTGGAGAGCATAGATGTGTTGTGATTGGTTATGGTACAGATTGGACAGTGAAGGGTAGAATTGGATGTGACAGAGGATGCATAAGATCTGAGTTTTCATGGAGTGAGAAAAACCTAGATCTTAAGGAGGCACACGCAGGCTGTTGTGAGCCCGACTGCGTACATACACGAGCTGCACTATTGGTAGGGCGCATACATACGCGTGATGCACTACTAACAGATCATGTACATGTTGACAGATTGGTATCTGTTGAGGATTAAATCCTCTTCTCAGTTGGTGTTGAGTTGTGTAAGTTGAGTCTTGCATTGCAAAGATGGTGCTCTTGTAGAGTTGTGACTCTATTCATTTGTTCTTGATAAAACCAAGGATTGTAGTCCATAATAAAAAGAAAATTGTGCATACATCTTGTGTTCTTTGTGTTCTTAGTGATGATGGCTTGTTGATGATATATGTTGTTGTTATCTGTTGTTGATATATGTTCACATGCAACTAGTTATAAATGACAGTAATAAGTGATGAGTAAATGGTGATTGCTAAAAGGAGTTTTCTGAAGGGAATTTGAAAGAGATCCCTACACTAATTCACCCCCCCCCCTGTGTGTGTAGTCAGTGTGTCCAACAGAAGAATCCTTTCCATTCTTTTATCCTGTGAGTGTAAGGCAGCTTCATCAACCTTGATGAAATGACCCGGCACATTACCAATCGCCTCCATTTCTTTGGCATTCCACAATTGAAGAGGAAGACCTAGAAGTAGTACCCAAATATGGCAGAAGTTGAAGTATTTAGTTGTCGGGTCGAAGCGTATGTCCCACCTCTTCAGCATTAAGCTCCCTCCCTCCAAGTCCCATAATCTTCCCAAGATAAACGTAGTGTCCTCGGGATTTTTAAACACAAAACCAAACCACCCTCTCAACAGGGTCAATAGCTCAGGGGAATACCCTATAAGCGGTTTCCAAGATCTCTTCTTCCATTCAGAGAGTGACATTTTGCACTGAGACTTGTATGCGAATCTCCCCACCAGTGCATAGATAGAGAGATTACAGGATTCCTCTAATCCCACATCCACTCCCATTACCAGCCGACGCTTAGTCTTTTTAGGCTTCCACACACGAGCATCACGCTTTTGAAGACCACCCTTAGACTGTAAGAAACACCCCTATGTAGACTCTGTCTGTACTCCATTTGGTGTAGTTTTCACTTCATACATAAACCCATCTTCCTGAGGTCATATACCCTAACCTCTACACTCAAAGGGTAAACCAGGGGGTTCCTTACTACCCAAACCTTCTGAAATCCGACCATGTCACTGATCTATTGCACTACAATGTCATGGAGACAGCTTCGGCCCAGAGTTTTGTGTTAGTGGGAATTTCAAAGTGTTCACCCGTGGAGAAATAATATGTTCTTTATTAACACGCCCACTATATTTACTCCTTCACAGCTCGTCCACCAAGGAGTACAGACCCTCCCTCTCCCAAAGCTTCTCGCCATCCGCACCCATGAGTGCGTTGACCTCACAGTCCATTCAAAATTTTCCACCAACCTCTATTTTCCTGCCACCTCAGGAGAAGAGTCGAATCATGGCATAAATGACAGTTCTCCAGGTTCAATGCTTAGTTATGATGGGAGGGGAAGGATATATAAGTAATAAAAAGGCCCCTATCAAATCCTGGCCATTCTCCTGGATAAAACAGATGAATGTTATAGTTAGAATATCGAGAGACGACTCTAGGCCCAACGATAAACCCGTGATTATGCTAACCCACTAGTAGAAGGAAATGAAAGGATAGGGTGATAGCCATAGTTACAAGGTCTATAGTCCGCCAAACAAGGAAAACGAACGCCAAAAAAACCATTGAGAAACCTCCACTAAACCTCCAGTTATACATGCAAATGATAGACTGTCAGAGACACCACTATGCCTCCATTAAGACTAATGTCCCCGATAAAAATTAATGGAGTTGGACCTAGAAAAAGACAGCCTCCATTAAACCTGCAAAAAAACCTCATCCACATAAAGCCTTATTCTATCTACTTCGAATCTCGAACGTAAACCTAAGATAAACTTGTACTACACATTCATATTCTTCAAAGTATGCCACATGATAATACTTGTAAGAGAGGACTGTCCAACAAAACATTATATACCCTTAATTTGAAGCTAACAGTTTATAGAAACAAAACAATCATTTATAGAGGATTTATATATATATATATATGTGTGTGTGTGTGTGGAAAAATACTCTACTCCTAAATATTGAACAAACTTTTAAAAACATTATACATATCACTGAATAAAACTATGTTGGTTGTAAGCTTCCTCCTAATTCTCTTCATTGGTCATGGAGTTTTGGTCCACATTCAACATTTCAACATTCCCTTGTTATTGTTGCATTATTTCTTCTTCTTAAACCTCCTCCACTAAGACGTGACTTAGTAATTAAATGAGTTGTGAAATTTTTTCTTACAAAACCCACAACAAAGTGTTAAAGAACAATACACTCAGCTTGAAGGTATTCCATTTGTTGCTTCTTAATATGCAAAGTTTCCATTATGAAAGCAATTTTAGAATCCTTGGCTTATTTTTGGGACAACATTCTACCAACTAATAAAAAGATTGAATTTCTCCTATCAATGATGTACAATGATGTAATGTAGTCCTCTTGTATTCTTAAAACTGTGAATTTCAATTGTTTCACACGGTGGGTATCTAAAAAAAAATGTTCATGCTCCATTTTAGTTTCCCAATATAACACTTGTTTGAGCCACTTTTCTCCACCCACATGCTTGCCTAGGCCTATTTCTGGTACACGGTGTTTAGTCCACATCAAATTCGATATTAAAATTCAATTATAAAAAATAAAAATAAAATATGTAACCTCTTTTTTACTTTAATATCTATATTCATATTGTCGTCTCAAAATGATCTTAAATTCTTCGAAGTTGTTAAGAGGTTTGACTTTGATAAGCAATTGACTAAGTCTCCAAAGTTGAGCGCACGTTGTTATATTATAAAATCATATAAATATATTTTTGGGGGTTTATTTAAATATCTCCAACTTCCAAGAGGAATAAGTTTGACTTCGATAACGCGGCCTCTAAACAATTGACTAAGCCCACCAAAGTTGAATGCACGTTGTTATATTATAAAATTATATTATTTATATCAATATATGTATATATATAATTTAATTATAAAAAATAAAAATAAAATATATAGCCTTTTTTTTTTACTTTAATATCTATATTTTCATCTTAAACCCTCACAAAATAATCTTAAATTCTTCGAAGTTGTTAAGAGAGTTTGACAATAATATATAGTTTGACTTAGATAAAGCGGCAATTGACTAAGTCCATCAAAATTGAGCGCACGTTGTTATATTATAAAATCGTATAAATATTTAAGTTGCCTTTTGCCTTCACAAGATAATGACTTATCAACTACAATAATTTCAATTTAAATATATATTTAGAAGGTGTATTTCAATTTAAATATATATTTAGAAGGTGTAGTTAAATTGCCCTTTGTTTTCACATTCTTCATATGAAATTAATGCTTTGTCAATAGTTAGATGCATTTCATTTTCTTTAATGCTTTGTCAATATTTGATGCATGTCGTTTTCTTTGCTATATGATCTCACCAACCTATCAAATTTCAAATTTTTAATTTTTTTTTTATTTAAAAATCAATTCAATATGAATAAGAAAATCAATTTAGATAAAAAATTATTTATATTCATATTTATATATTGTTTTTATTTTAATATAATTAATAATTTGAAAAAAAAATGTAGCTTGCATTCAAATCCTAGTGAAAATATCGTTCACGTGAAATACAGAGTGGAGCGAAATCCTGTTTGATTTATATATTTCATCTCATGTTAATATGCAATCCGTACGTTAATTATGAATGTTAATAGGAATTTGTATAATCGTAGAGTTACCATCTATAGAAGTTAGTTTTTTTTTTTGGTCAAGTCACTATGGTAGGAGAGCTTATGCCTTGCTCTGGTAGGAGAGTTGGGTGCCTTGACTTGGTAGGAGAGTTGAACCCAAGGTATGTGAGAACAACTTCGTTCAAGGGATTTGCTCATAGATGGAAATTTGAGGGGTTTTTGCTCACAATTAGAAATTTGGATGCACAAAGAGGTTGGCTTGAGATTTGGAGACGGAGGGGAGCTAAAACCTATGGAAGAATTCAAGGTTGTGGATGTTTTCCGACGGCTTGGTAAGATAGTTGACTTCTGGGTTGGGGGCTTTATCGAGAGGTTTCGAAGAAAGACCGAAAAGACGCCAGAATCTAGAGTGTTGTGGGGTGATATTGTATTTCCTTTGCCACATGTCAGATGAGGTGGATTTCAATAAATGGTGTTTGTTTAATTGGGAGGCGAAAGAATTTTCTTTGAATTTATATTGGGGTTTGGGTTATTATTGTATTTGTCTCCTGTTCAACATTGAATCAACAACTTGGCAAGTTCTATAATATGGTACATGGCATATTGTGGGTTCACTGGCTTATGTGCAATCCTGGAGAGTTGATTTTAATCCGAAGGATCGTGGTCTAGCCAACTATCCATTGTGGCTCAAGTTTCCTCCGCTTCTTGCTAATTTTGAGGCCTTTTGTAGAACTGTTTGATAACCGGTTTTGCAAGGTTTTTATAACATCCCCACTATAATCCCCAATTTAATTAATGCATAATGTAGATATGAATGTGGTTATGGCCAAGTAATGTAATATTCGAATTGTATTTTCTGAATTTTAATAAATAAAATGTGATGCCAACTACTAGGGGACATGGACAGAGATGGGGGTTGAGTTTTCCACAAGAGAAGGGAGTGTCTAAGAGAGGTCCAAGGGGGGAATTATTTATGGGTATTAATCCAAACCCACATTCCTAAGTTTTATTATCATTGTGTATAAACCTTCTATTTTTTATTTTGAGTGTTCCCAAAGCCAATCATTGAATACAAGTAAGAGGGTGGGTGTGACAAGTCACATCCCATAGTTATTGGGAGCATTGGGTTGAAGTACAATCAAAATTGGGGAGAGTGAGAGTCAACTTGCTTGTGGAAAAGAGAGGAAATCCATATGGGGAGAACAAGTAGTTTTAGATAGTCATGTTTTTGCATGACCATGAGGGAGAACAAGGAAAAGAAGAGATATGCAGCTGGAATAACAATGGAGGGCGAATTCTAGATTGTTTTTGGAGTTGTTGAAAACTGAAGAAAAAAGTGGTCAGGCTTGTAGAAGAACCAGGTTGTCAAGTTTGAAGAGTGAACTCTTGTGTGAGTTGTACTGTAACAATAAGTGATTACAATTGTTTTACTGGTAGTTTTCCTAGCAATGAGTTCCCTTGAGTTCCCAGTAGTGAGATTCCTAGTTACTTGTGCTAGAGAGAGCCTAATAAATGAATGGGATGCTCGATGGACTTAGAGTGATGAAGGGGTACATTCCTTGGGTTGGGCAGGTCAAGAAGAAGAGAGTTGACGGAAATCAAGATAGTTGTAGGAGAATACTAGTGGGTTGTGGGATAACTGAGCTATGATTGGACTGTGAGAGCCACCCTTTTTTTGTATGGGATTAATTAGTCGTGTTCATGTTTAGTTCAACATGTTATAATTCCATTTAAATTAATGGTATCTGAATGGTTAAATATGTGTGTATTCTTGTAGCCGGTAAGCTACAGAGCTACAAGACTAGTTGGCAACAAATTTCATATTTATGGGTATTTCTGCAAGTAATGGACCTCAGTTGGGATAGGGTACATTACAGTTTTGATCCCAGATGGAAAACATAATTCTTTCCAACCTAACCCGAGAATCTTTGTGGAGGTTGATATGAAGAAGAAACTGCCACTGTTTATTTCCATGATGATTGTGGATGGGGTTCAATAGAAAAAAGTATGTTATATAAATTTGTCGAATGCCTACTTTTACTGCCAAGCGCGGGATCATCTCATTCAAGGTTGTCCCATCTTCAGGTGATGTAGGTGTTTCATTGTTAGTGTGATCTTGATTTTATGAGCAAAACGAAATGAATACAGATTATTAAAAGATGCTTAACACAGAATAACAGAGATATAGTAAAACGGGTTTTCTATTCAATAAGGAAATAAGCAGAAACTGTAAAATGCAGCGGAAAACAAGCTTGTTGGAATGGTGGCAGCTTATCTCTAAGAAGAGATGTGACGGTTGCACTCATTCGCAGGAAGATTATTACAATGAGGCTCTGAAGACCTTTTTACAATAAACAGGAATGTCAAAAACCCTAGACATCCAAAAACCTAACCCTAGGAGATGAAGCGTCAAAAGTCATGTGGGCCTCATTTGGGTAAGTTAGTACATCAACTTCCTGGGGTCATAACTTTTGCATACGCTATATGTTTTAGGCGCACGATAGCCCATTGGAAAGGTCTATCCGAGGACTACTCATTTTTCTACTATCTATTTAAGGTCATCTTTGATTGTGGTGAGCCCTAAAAACATTGTTTAGGGCCTCAAAACGGCCCTGCAAGTCAGGGACCCGAAAACTAGAAAAAAAAATGTCAAACTGGAAAACTGTCAAAATGAACTAGTTGGAATAGGTGGGAGGCCACCGACATCCATATGGATCAATCCTCCCACCTTAGGAAGAAATGGTCTCCATTGCGTTGAGTTCCCCCATAAGATGAGGAAATTTATGCTGAATTTGGCCCCGGGTGAGCCACTTGCCTTGGTGCAGGAGTTGTCATGATTTGACAACTCGTTAAAGTTGGATCCTTTGATGTCGGGTGCTCTTGATCTGTGTGTCCACAATCTGATCATTGGATGTATGTTGCATGCAGTCAGGGTTGAGCTATGTTGGTGTCAACTGGTCTTCTATCTCTGAGGTGTCCAATAATGGTGGGAAATATGGCCAAAGGAGAGCCACGTTGAAGACTGGGTGCAGACCAAGGAAAGGGGGAATGTTGAGTGCAAAAGCATTGTCACCTACAACCTTGATGATGGTGTATGACCCATACCAGACTGGGCGAAGCTTCCAATGGGGCCATGTAAGGCATTCTTTCTGCAAGTTTAACCAAACTATGTCGCCCACCTGAAACTTATGTGGCACCCGATGTTGATCATGGCGTTGCTTGTACTTGGCATTAGACTTCTGTAAAATATCATGAGCCTGTTGGTGGATGTGATGGATCCTCTCAATGAAACAAGTGGCTTTTTCAGCTTCTGGTGGAGCAGGAGATGATTTAGCCAAGGTGTTTTCCAGGGGTAGTGCAACATCCATGGGGCCCAATGGTTGGAATCCCAACCCCAACTGAAAGGGGTTGTGGCCAATTGAGTTATGCAGGGCTCGATTGTAGCTATGTTGGACATAGGGAAGACTCTCATCCCATCTGTGGGGGTGCTTGGAATTGTACATGCGTAGGATATGTACAATCATCTAATTGACAACCTCAGTTTGACAATCTGTTTGGGGGTGAAAGGTAGTGGATTTGGTGAGCTTGGTATCCAACAGTGACTAGAGGCTCGACCAGAATGTGATGAGGAACTGATTGTCCTGATCTGAGACAATGGTTTGTGGAATCTCAAAGTGTACCCAGATGCGTTCAAAGAAGAGCTTGGCAGTGGCCTCTACAGTGATGTTCTTCTTGCAAGCAGCCAGAATCACCATCTTGGAAAAGCGATCAACAACCACAAAAACACAGTCATTTCCCCTCTTGGTGGACAGGAGGCCTGACATGTAGTCCATTGAGATGGATTCCCACGGCTTGTCAAAAGTAGGAAGAGGGGTGTACAGGCCCTGTTTCTTAGTGGTCGGTTTGGCAATAGCATAGGCAGTGCAGGACCTGATATACTTGCCGACATCCTATCGAAGTTTCGGTCAGTAGAAATGTGTTTGCAGCACTACCACTGTCTTTTCGATGCCAAAGTTTCATGCCACTCGACTGTAGTGAGCTTCCCAAATCATCTTTGCGCGCTCACTTGATGGAACCTAGAGATATCCCAAACGATACAACAGCCCATCCTGAAGATGGAAATTAGTGACCACCGTGTTTGCTCCCAACATTTGGTAGGTGGTGAAGAAGTTAGAGTCTGTCTCATAGAGGTGGGGCCATCCAGAGGTCTCATGGCCTCAAGAGTATAGCACCGTGGTGATTGCGATGATTAGAGGTCGGCTGAGGCAATCAGGAACTCGTTTGGTACTTCATGTTTTATACTTGATGTTGAGGTGGAATTGTTGTAAGTATGTTGACCACTTCTGATGGTGGTCATTCTGCAATTTTCCTTGGGTCTGCATGAACTGTAGTGGCTTGTGATCAGTGTGGATGATTGTCTCCTTCCCCACAATGTAATGTCTCCACTGGCGGCAAGATTTCACAATGGAGTACATTTCTTTGTCATAAGTAGGGTACTTACGGAAAACATATGATAGTGTCTCACTATGATACACCACGGGGTGGTTGTGTTGAGTGAGAACAACGCCCACAACATAGTCTGAAGCATCTGTCTCGATCTCAAAGGGATGTTGCAGGTCCAGTAATGAAATTAATGGGGATGAGCACAAACACTGCTTCAAGTCATCGAAGGCTTGTTGTTGGGACAGGACCCACACAAATTTTTCCTTACTATCGCCCCTGGTTACTTGGTTGAGGGCCCATGCGATATGAGAGAATCCCAACATGAACCTACGATAGAAATTAGTGAGGCCCAAGAATCTTTGAAGCTCAATGAGTGTGGTTGGGGCTTGGTAGTCACGGATGACCTGGATCCACATGCACACCATGTTGATCAACGATGTAGCCTAAGTAATGGACTTTGTCCATACCGAAGGAGCATTTTTCCAAGTTTGCATATAGTTTTTGATGTCGCAGGGTGTGCAGAACTTGCTAAATATATTGCAAGTGTTCCGCCCAAGTCTTGTTGTAGATGAGGATTTCATCCAGATACACCACTACAAAATCATTGGTGAAATGTCGCAGGATATCGTCCATCATCCTCATAAACGTTGTTGGAGCATTTTTCAAACCAAAGGGCATGACCAACCATTCAAAAAGACCTTCTTTTGACTTGAACGCAGTCTTCCATACATCTATATGTTCTATTGGAACCTCGTGGTAGCCAAACTTCAGATCAATCTTACTGAAGTATTTGGCCCCCATGAGCTGATCAAGGAGGTCATCGATTCAGGGAATCGGGTATCGATTCCTAACTATGATTTTATTCAGGGCCTGATAATCAATGCAAAGTCACCAGGTCCCCATTTTTCTTCTGTACCAGTACGATTGGGCTCCCACATGGTGATGAGTTGGGATGGATATGCCCCTTGTGGACCAGTTCTTGGATATGCCTCTTGATCTCCTCATTTTCTAATAGAGAGCAGCGGTAGACCGACCCATTGGGTAGCGGTGTGCCTGGGGTCAGATCAATGGGATGCTTGACCTGGCAGTGCAAAGGTACCCAAGTAGGAAAGGAGAATATATATGAGTATTTTTCCACAACCTTATCCACTTGCTTATGTTGTGTGGATAGATCAGTCGTGGAGGCCCTAGATGTGGCTGCGATGTTTCGCTTACTCTGAGAGTGAATCACGAAGAAGACAAATTTCTCGGTCTGAGAGATGACCTTCCTACATTGCTTGGCATAGATCAATGAAATATAACTAGGAGGGGTTCCCTCGGGTATCCTATACAATTTATTGTTCAAAGTAATAATAACACTACCAGGCCTAGACTCATATACAGCATGACGTTTCCATAAATAAGGTTGGCCCAAAAGAACATTTCAAACTTTGAGAGGATCAACATCACACAATACCTCGTCTTTGAAGGGCTTAATGTTGTATGACAATCGACACTGTTGGCTGACACGAAGATCTCTTCCTTGGCGAAGCCATCCAATGGTGTAGGGTTGTGGGTGAGGCGTTTTCGGCAAGGCCAGCTGCTTGACGACCTCTTCTAAGATGAGGTTTTTTTTGCTACCATTACCAATGATGAAGTGTAGCGGGGTGCCTTTTACCCACATCTACGAATTGAAAAGGCGCTCTCCTTCTTATGGCTTGTCTGGTTCACCAGGCTAGAGCTTGGTGGTAGCAATGGTGGCACTAGGTTCCGCGTCAATGATTTGTCTTCCCCTTTTTGGTTATGACTCACAGTCAAAACCTGCATCTGATTCAGATTTTTTCACTTTGGCCACGAGTGATTTCTTTGAGCGACAATCAGTAGTGTTATGCCAAGGGCTCTTATGGAAGTCGCACCACTTCCCGATATCCTTCTTTGTCTTTTCGGTGTCCTTCTTTGCTTGCATCTTGGACTAGTTTTCCTGATATTGTCCATCTTTGCTCTGTCCTTTTTTCTGTAGGTTGGGGTCGCCCTTTCCTGGGTTTTGCTGCGAGGGGTTCCCAAGCCTAAATTGTCGCATCTTTTGTTTGAGCGTCTGCTCGATTTTGACGGCATATCGATAGGCCACGCCCAAGGACAAGATGTCCAAAAATTCAATTTTGGTTTAAATGTATCTATGCAGAGCACCGGGATAGTTGAGCACCAGATGTCGCTCTGAATATTTGATACCCAGTTTGGTGTGCAGGGTATGGAAGATATTTGTGAAATCTGGCACTGCTTGGTCTCTTTCTTTCTGCAGTGTGGTCCATTTAGTATACAAGTCATCATAACTTTCAACAGGGTAGAAATTTTCCTTAATAGCATCCCTGAAGGATTCCCAGGTGGCCGCGACTGTAAATAATGAGGGTTCCTCTATTTCCTTTTTCTCACAGAAAGTTTCCCACCAATCTTTGACATGGGGAACGACTTTGAGGAGTGCAAAAGTAATTTTTTCTCTATTTGAAAAGTTATGGACAGAAAAATACCCTTCTAGTAGATTCAACCACTTTTCTACAGCATCTACGTCTATTAGACCTTCAAATATAGTAATATTGAAGTTGATTTGTACCTTGAAAGGGGTGGCACCTCCACTCGAGGAAGATGCGTCGCTTGTTGGTATCCGCTGAAGGATTTGCACAAAACTATCCATCATCTCGTTCCTCTGTTGCATGAGGGCTTCCTCAAGCAACATTTTGAAAGGATATCGTGTCCCATCATCTTTCTTTTCTCCTGCTATGAGAGGTTGTTTGGGCGTGCAAGATCTTTTGTCCTCAAGAGAAAAAAGCTCGAGATCCAATTCTTTGTACCCTAACCTTGTTGGGGACATGCATTAAGACGAAAAGGAGCAGACCGCTCTGATACCACTGACCCGAACTTTATGATCAGAATGAAATGAATACATATTATTAAAATATGCTTAACACATAATAACAGAGATACAATAAAACTGGTTTTCTATTCAATAAGGAAATAAACTGAAACTGTAAAATGCAACGGAAAACAAGCTTGTTGGAATGGTGGCGGATTATCTCTGAGAAGAGATGTGACGGTTGTGCTCATTCGCAAGAAGATGGTTACAATGAGGCTCTGAAGGCCTTTTTACAATAAATAGGAATGTCAAAAACCCTAGACATCCAAAAACCTAACCCTGGGAGATGAAGCGCCAAAAGTCATGTCGACCCCGTTTGGGTAAGTTAGTACATCAACTTCCCGGGGTTGTAACTTTTTCATATGATCTTCGTTTTAGGCCCACGATAGCCCATTGTAAAGGTTTATCCGAGGACTACAGACTTTGTTGCTACCTATGAATGATTGTTTTTTACTGTGGTGATCCTAAAAACGTTGTTCTTAGGCCTCAAAACAGCCCCGCAAGTCAGGGACCCAAAAACTAGGAAAAAAACTGCCAAAATGAACCAGTTGGAATAGGTGGGAGGCCACCAACATCCATCTGGATCATAGTGGCCCCTATTGATCAGGTGGGTTCCTCAGTTGGGTCAACCTAGGTTTCTAAGGAGGGCACCTCTAAGACCCCTATGGGAGGGCATGCCCCTTTATCGAGGCTTGGATATGGAAACAAGGTAGGTGGAGTAGTGATTCAAGAGACTTCTAAAGGCATTGGAGGCTCAATCAAACAATCAACTCCTAGAAACTCAGGAGTTTCTTTGGTTCCTCTAGTTAATCCCTTTGTCCAAACCATGCAGATAGCTTCAACTAGTGGTAGTTCTCCTCCTCAAAATATGGAGGAGGGATGGTTTAAAACTAATAATCATAAGGGGGATTCATATCCTATAGTTTTGGACAAGCCTCATAGTACTATGAGGCCATCCCCATGAGTAAAGTATTTTAAGGACACAATGACACACTTTCCTGAGAGAAGGGCACCTTCCTTGGCGATGTCTAATAATTTCAACACTTTTTCCAATCTCTTGTTCTTTGAATGAAGCTCTCCATATTTTCATGGAATTTCAAAGGGATGATGATCCTAGGTAGGATGTAGGTTGTTTGAGGATTTCTTCAAAAAGTTAATACATAAATAGTTTTTTTGCAGGAGGTCAAATTATCCAGATTTGAGATTTTCAATTACATGTTCTGGGCCACTGATCAGGATAAGGGAAGAGGTGGGGTGGTGTTATCCATTTTTTTCATATCTATAGAGTTGTGTTACAGCTTCATGGAGTCACCTGAGAAATCATTGTGTGTGGATTACTATGCTACTTAGGGAGAGATTGTTGGGATTTTGTTCTTTGTATGCACCAAATATTATCTATGCGCATATTCGTCTCTGGATGTGGATGGAGACCTCTCTTCCATATTCTAAGAGGATAATTTGTGGAGATTTTAACAAAGTTGAATGGGATGGTGATAGGGGAGGAGGGGTTGGTTCTATGAATAGTGGTTCAGAGAAGCAAGATTGGTCTAAGTGTAAATCTTGTCTTCAATTGTTCGACCCCAATTGGGGGAAGAAAGGGGTTGAGTATGGCAGATGGTTTACTTGGTCCAACTTTATAAAGGGCTCTGCTAGGGTTCAGGCTAGGTTGGATCGAATCTATGGCCTGAGGGATAATATCTCTTTTTCCAGGAATTTGCATTTGGTCTATGTGTTGATTACAGCTACAAGTTTGGATTGCCTACCCATTATGAATTCTATTTCAATAGGGCATGTGGTGGACTCCAAACCCTCGCCTCTATTCAACCTTAATGTTTCACATTTGGAGTACACAGACTTCAATGATTTGGTGCATAGTGTATGGAATCTTGTTCCTCGTCCTAGGGGGGACAAAGGGTGGATTTTAAGGTGGGATGCATCCATTCATTGTACTGTGAAGTTTATCATGGGATGGGGTCACATGATTGCATGAAAGTGTAGGAGAGAGATTTGGGAGGCTCGACGATACTTAGAGGAGGTGTGTATTCTCTTGGAGGAGAGCCTACATAACATAACCCTCTAGGTGGATGTAACTCAATTTGAGATGGTGGTTCGCAAAGAGGAGAAGTATATTGCTAGAGGGGATCAAGTCAAAACTCGACTACAATGGATTCAGGTGGGCGATGGGGGAATCTAAGTTCTTCTTCAACTTCTTGAAGAGGAAAGTGGTGGCTGATAAAGTTCTTGTTCTACGCAGAGAGGATGAGACTCTTGAGGAGAACCCAATAGAGATCTGAGGTATGTTTAGTGTTCACTTTCAAAATATTTTCTCTAAATACCACTTGTCAAAGTCAGTTGTTGATGTTATGGAGGCTTGTTTTAGAGTGGTTCCTCACAAAGTATCAACTGGAGATCGAGATAGATTGGAAAGATATTTTACAAAAGATGAATTTGTTGTTGCCCTCTCTTCAATGCATAATGGGAAGTCCCTGGGTATTGACGGTTTTCCTTGTGAGTTTTACAAGGAGATGTGGGACACGAATGGGGAATGATTTTTTCAATATTTCACACGAGGTGTTTTCCATAGGGAGTCTTTTGGAAACACTTAATTAGGGACTGATCAAGCTTATTCCAAAGAATATAGCTAATGATTATATTAGTGAGTGGTGACCGATAAATTTATCGAGTGTTTCTTATAAAGTATGGCTCAGGCTCTAGCCAAGAGAGTCTAATGTATGGCATAAATATTTTTCATCGAGAGAAGACAGGATTTGTACAAGAACGTTTTTTTTTTAATATAGTATTTTCTTCTTGGGAGACCATGGAGTGGTCCAAGGAGTCTAATCATCATGCACTCTTCCTGAAAATAATTTTTGAAAAATAATATGATCGTATCGATCCTACATTTATCACTGATACGTTGACTTTCCTTGGGTTTGTTCAGTGTTGTGTTGGTGTGATCGACACCTTGTTTGCATGTGCATTTGCTTTTTTTTCATTGAATAATGTGCCCCCGCATCCATATCCATAGGTCTACCATACAAGGGTGTCCCTTGGCCCATTATCTCTATGTTTTGACAGTTGATGCTTTTGGATATAAATTGGATGCAACCCATATTCAAGGTTAGATTAGAAGTATTTCTCTCCCCATGGGGGGAGGAGATGATTAACAAATATTTTTCATATGACTCTCTTTGTCAATTTATACCGATCAAAAGTCGGTCTAAACCACTAGGGATTGTCTTGCAATGTTTTGTGAGGCTTTAGGGGAAATTGTTAGTGATCACAAGACATACAACTGGCTAGTTGGTCTAGAGGATCGACCCACATGTTTTCCAGTTGCTTGGATATTTTTCCAGCTAGGCGTTATTGTGTGGTATCTTGGTATACCATTTGGGGTATACCTTTCACCAGTTTCTATGTGGGAATAGTGCTTGGAAATATTGCAATGTAAGTTACACTTTTGGAAGTATAAGGATCTTCCCTTTGTTTTTAAGCTAACAGTGGTGAGTATGATTCTTCATGCCTCCCACATCTACTATGTGTATTTTTGGATTCCAATCCCAACATAGGTTCATTGATTGGAACATATTATGAACTTGTACTTGTGGGACAAGTATGGTGGGTCACATGGTCTTCTCACAGTCCCTTGGGCAGTTTGCATCATGCCCAAGGATGAGGGGATCCTTGGTCTAATCGATGTGGTAACCCAAAGAATCATATTGGATATTAAATGGGTGGTTAGATGTTTGAAGGGATCATCTCATTGGAAGGTTTTGATGCAACACAGATTGAATTCATACCAACATCATGGAAAAGTAAAGGGATTGTTCGATTTATGTGATATCATTTATGCTCCTCATAATTTTTAGATTTCAAGGTCCTTCATCTTCAAGAGTATCTGGACATCTTGGAGGAGGGTGGTAGGTTTGGTTCGTTGGCAGTGGTTAGGTAGTAGATCACATTAGGATCTGTCTAGGATGCCAAATTAGAGTAGGAAGAGGGAGGGTACTTTCATATCTAACCTCCCTTGGTTTCAAGCAAGGAGGATTAATGGAAAGAATATTTTCTTCTGGAGAGATCTTTAGGATTCAAGATCTTTCTCTTATAAGACTTGGAATTTAGTGGATAGGGATTTTGCATTGTATTCTATGAATCAACCGACCTTGATGGATATTATTGGGATCATACCCTAGGAGGATATTTTTAAGATAAATATTTAAGACAGGTCCGTTTTGGAAATATTGGGAGTGGAGCTTTAGATGTACCTTGACTCAATATGATTCCCATAATCTCTACTCAATTCTATATTAGAGACATGAATTAGGCCCCACTCTCAATGCTAGGTGTATTTCTTATAATGAAGAGAACCATTGGATTTCGAAGTTGCATGGGATCTGGTCGATTTGAGTTTCTTATAAGCTTCAAGTTTTTTCTTGGTTGGTGATCTAGCAAGAAATTCCCTCCAAAGCTTGACTGGCCAAAAGTGGTCTTTTTTATGGCCTTTGACCCTCTTGTTTGAAGTCAAAATCAGTGAAGCACATCTTATGGGAATTCTCCTTTGTGAGATCGTGTTGGGCTCAGGTTCAATCTCAATCGGAAAACATCCTTCATGGGCATTTGCATTGGCAGGCAGTTTTGCTTGGTGACTCCAGATCAATGATATGAGATTCCTTGGTCGGTATTTGGAACTGTTTGAGAGTTTCTACCTTGTTTATAATTTGGAAACTCTGTTGCAAGTTTTTTTATATAATGAGGTTAGTTCTCAATCAGATTTTTGTCAATTATGGCAATATGAGGTATGTATGCAACTCCTAGCAAAAGGAGCATTACTAATTAGAGATGTCCAATTGTTAGATCCAACCAGTTATTCTGATTTTATAGCTGCTTTAGTATCCCTTCAAAAGAGGATATGATGTTCATTGTATACACCATTCTGGATTTTTCATGTTTTTTTAGCTTTTGATGTAAATATTTTCATGTATATATAACAAGTATCTTTTACAAATTGAAAAAAAAAAA
>ML792231.1:247690-303197 GCA_009831015.1 Picea engelmannii | reverse complement strand
TTGGTTGTGGCACAAAAGACTTGGACACATTAACTTTGAAAATATGATTCAGTTGAATAAAAAGGAAGCAATAAGAGATTTACCTGTCATAAAGGATCTTTCAAGTTCTGTCTGCAAGCAATGTCAACATGGTAAGCAAACTATAGTTAAATTCAAAACCAAAGAACAATCAACAACTAAACCATTGGAAATAGTACATGCTGATGTCTGTGGACCTATGAGAACAACAGGGTTAAAAGGAGAAAGATATTTTTTGTTATTTGTGGATGATTTTACTCGAATGACTTGGTTGTTTTTATTAAAAAGGAAGTCTAAAACATTGTGGTGCTTTCAAGTTTTCAAAGAATTGACTGAAAATGAAATTGATATGAAGATTAAGTGTTTAAGGTCAGACAATGGAGGAGAGTTTGTGTCAAAAGAATATAACAATTACTGTGATGAAAATGGAATTAAAAGACATTTCTCTATTACAGAAACACCTTAGCAAAATGGTGTTGTTGAAAGAAAAAACAGAACTGTTATGGAAATGGCAAGAACAATGTTAAATGAGTCTAGATTGAATGACATGTTTTGGCCTCAAGCTGTTCACACTGTTGTACACATATTGAATAGAAGTTTACTAAGAAATAATACTGATAAGACACCCTATCAATTATGGAAAGGAAGACCAACAAACATAAAACATTTTAGAATCTTTGGGAGTAAGTGTTACATTAAAAGAATTGATAAAAATCTGGGAAAATTAGATTCAAGAACTGATGAAGGCATATTGGTTGGATATTTCTGTTCAAGGAAAGCTTATAAATGTTACAACTTCAGATTAAAAAAAATAGTTGAAGCCATATATGTGAAATTTGATGAGTCCTCATTTTTGAAGTCTAAATCTAAACAAAAGAATCATCAAATATATGAGATAGATGACAAGCATAAAATGAATGATTAGATAAGTGAAATAGAAGAAACTAAGGCTCCTGACAGTGAACAATTAATTCCTACTTTGACACAGGGCACAACTTCATCCAAAAGCATGACTCCATCAAAGACTCCAAGCAAGAGAATACAGAAAAATCACCTTGAAGAACAGATAATTGGTGACATAAATGCAAGTGTTGGAACAAGAAGCAGAAGGCAAGAATCCACCTCAACTCATGAACAGGTATCTTTACTTTCTCTGATTGAACCCAAAAATATTGAAGAAGTAATTAAAGATGAATATTGGATGAAAGAAATGAATGAAGAACTTAGTCAAATAGAAAAGAATAAGACATGGGAATTGGTTCCTAGATCTTTGAATAAGAATGTCATAGGGGCTAAATGGGTTTTCAGAAATAAGATGGATGAATCAGGTAAAATAACTAGAAACAAGGCTATATTGGTTTGTAAAGGGTATGCACGGGTAGAAGGAATAGATTATGGAGAAACTTTTGCTCATGTTGCAAGAATAGAATCCATTAGACTGATTCTACCCTATGTCAGTTCTAAACACATTAAAGTTTACCAAATGGATGTAAAGTTTGCATTTTTGAATGGTGATTTAGAGGAAGAAGTATATATGGAACAACCAGATGGTTTTCAGGTACAAGAAGCAGAACAATATGTTTACAGGTTGAAAAAGGAATTGTATGGGCTGAAGCAAGCACCAAGAGCTTGGTATTCCAGACTTGACAATTACTTGAGGCGGCAAGGATTCAGGAAAGGTAACACTGATAGTAATCTATATATTAAAGAAGAAAATGATAGCATGATCATTGTTGAGATATATGTAGATGATATAATTTTTGGTAGTGATGATAATAGGCTCAGTAAACAGTTTACTGAAAGTATGCAAAAAGAGTTTGAGATGTCCATGCTAGGAGAAATGAATTTTTTCTTAGGCTTGCAAATTACTCAATCTGATAAAAGTATTTCCATTTCTAAAACCAAGTATATCAATGAAATGCTTAAGAAATTTCATATGGAAGAGTCTAAACCAATTGGCACTCCCATGGTTACTAGCTGTAAATTAAGTAAGTTTGATGATACTAAATATGTTGATCAGACATAATACAGATCTATGATTGGCAGTCTTCTTTATGCTACAACTACAAGACCTGATATTATGCATGCATTTTGTCAAGTTGGCAGGTTTCAGGCTTCACCAAAAAATTCTCATCTACTTGCAGTCAAAAGAATTTTCAGATATCTAAAGGGGACAACAGAGTATGGTTTGTGGTATCCTATAGGTAATCATCTTGATTTATATTCTTTCACTGATGTTGATTGGGCAGGTTGTGTTGATGACAGGAAGAGTACTACTGGAGCGTCAATTTTTCTTGGAGGGTGTCTTGTAAGTTGGTCAAGTAAAAAACAATCAGCAATGTCTCTATCTACTGCTGAAGCAAAATACATAGCAGCCGCAACTTGTTGCATTCAGATTCTATGGATGAAACATATGTTGGAAGATATACATATTCATTATGATGACCCTATACCTATCTTCTGTGATAATACCAGTGCAATTAGTATTTCTAAAAATCTTGTTATGCATTAAAAAACAAAGCACATTCCCATTAAATTTCATTTTCTAAGAGAGCAGGTTATGTCTAAAGTTATTAAAGTGGAATATGTTGGCACAAAGGATCAGATTGCAGATGTATTTACTAAACCTTTACCTAAAATGAAATTTGATAGCCTCAGGGATCAGTTGGGGGTTTACCCCTTGTAATTTCATTTCATTCTCAAAGATTGCAAGGGCTTCATTATAAAATCAGACTGCACATGTTTATTGACTATTATTGATAGGGGGGGTTGCTACTAAAATGATACATCTTTGCAAGTGTTTTTATTTGCTTAGGGGGAGTCATCCAATTATGACAAGAAAAAGTTGATGAAGGAGTCCCAGTACGAGAGGTGAGCAATATTGAATTTGCTACAGAGGACATAGTTGAAGATAAAGATGAACAGGTTCAAGAATCAAAAAGAGAAGACTCTGGCTTAGATACAAATACTTTGCAGGACTCAAATAAGACAGTTCATCCATTTAGAGGGAATTTGTATTAGTTGAATATCTGAGGAGCGTGTTTTCTTTGTCATAGATGTTAAAAGGGGGAGAAGAGATTTAAATTTTTCCATCAATGCCAAAGGGGGATTTTGTTGGCAGGAATTGCAGTTTGCACATAACTTGTTTTTGTCATTAATGTCAAACTTTAAAAATGCTAAAGGGACAAGCGTGGATCAGTTTGCACAGGATCAGTTTGCACAGGCACGATGGTTCCAAATTTGGAGATCAACATGCCTCTCGACATACCAAAATGCGAAACTGCGAATATTTCAGGAGTTTCTATTTCAGGATTTTTGCATGGTAACCAAAAACTTCAACATCACGAAGTCCCGAATGTCAAAATATTGAAACCACGACTTAATCTGAGTCGTTGATCAGAGGGAGATCATGGACCATTGATCTGACTCCATTTCGGAGTTTTGGATACCAGGAGTTGGAGGAGTCAAGAGTCGAGACTCTTCATCACAGGAGTCCTGAAGTTCTGAAATGCGAAATACCGAAATGGGAAATCACGAAAGCACTTTATGGATAAGCGCCTGGTCATAACCTATGGTCACATCAATGAAGGCCCGAGGAAGGAGCTAGTGAAACCAAGCTCCAGTTCAAAGTTTCGGGGATCGCGACATGAAGCGTCAAGAAACTTCACCACGAGAATACCGAAATGCCGAAATCGCCAAATGCGAAATGTCAATATGCCGAAACGCCAAAATACGAAAACGCCAAAAAAACTTTTTAGTGAAGATTTCGGGGTTCGTGAATTGGAATGTTGAAACACTTCATCACAAGAAATTTCGAAACACCGAAATGAAAAATGTTGAAACGACGAAATGCAAAATGCAAAAATACCGGGGATCGAGACTTGGAGTATCGAAACACTTCATCACAGAAGTGTTGAAATGCTGAAATGCGAAACGTCGAAATATATTTTTGGTGTAGGCAGTGGTTACCGCTGATGTTCATGTGAGAGGGAGGAGCTAGCACGAAGCTAAGCCCTATTTCGGGGTTTCGTAACTTGAAGTGTCAAGACTCTTCGACACAGTGCCAAATTGCCGAAATGTGAAATGCAAAATGCATTTCGATTAACCTGTGGTCATGGCCAATGGAAATATGGGTTAGCACAAGTGGCTTACCAAAGCGCTCAAGGGTTATTCCGTGCTGAAGAATTAAAACAGATGTATGTTCATCGAATGGTGTTGGTTAAATGTTTAAACTGATCATGTGGATATTGTTCGTCTTGATGCCTTGGCCAATAATAATCACTATAAGGAAGTTATTCAATTATTGTAACTGAATCTTTGAAGCCTGAGGGTTTGATTGTATACGCTGATGATACAGGAAGATATATAAAGAGATTGTTGCAAGAAAAGTAAGAAAGAGAGAGGATTATGTGGAATATATGGCTCTGTAAAATTTGAAGAAGAGAAAAGACAGAGAAGGGAAGACACATACACAGATTGAAAATCTAAGTGGTTTGGTCAAGAATGAATTGTGCAGAGAGGATAAAGAGTTGGCTTGCAGGTTATTTGTGATAGATAATGATTTCAGGGTGGTAGGGAGGAGCAAGGGGAGACTGTAAAAGTTTCTTGTACGAGTTGGTGCTCATACATCTGGGAGTTGTAGCTTCCATTCAGTAGGTGCTGAAGAAACAGAGGTTGCAGCCTCATCTAGGTTGTAGCTCAGATAAAATAAGAATGTAAAGAGGAGTTGGAGCTTGCCTTTCATTCATAAGAAGAAGAGGTTTTTCCCTTTTGGTTTTCCTCATGAAAAATCACTGTGTCACTGTTTCATTTATGTGATTGTATATTTATTGGTTAAATGTATTACTGCAAGTTAAATGTTAAAGGCATGATTTATTTATTAATAAGTAATCTTCTTATAAAATGAAAGAAATTTTATACAATTGATTCACCCCCCCTCTCAGTTGACTTATCCTGTACAACAACAATTTCTCTTTTTCTATCTAATATATAATAACAAACCTAATATATAATAACAAAATGGATAGCATTCAACTTTCTCGTGAAAAATTATTGATTTTCCTTATTAGGGTTGGTCTAAATAAGGTATGGTCATTGTGTGTTAGGTTATTATTACATTCAACGGTCACATACGAATTATGTGTGATATAATGTATGGTGACCTTTTTTCTTTCCAAGGTCACTATACATTATGTGTGACATAATGTATGGTGACCTTGAAACAAATTCCATGGTTAGATTCAACTATGTGTAGTTTTTCTTTCATGGTTGCGTTGCATGGGATGATCTTGATATATAAGAGGTGCATGGGCTATGCAGTCAGTAATCACATGGGAATGCACTTTGTTATGTTTTATTTGTGACCTAGGTATCTTTATTATGTATTTTGTATACTTTAGATACATTGGGGGAGAAGGGAAGGCATGAGTTAAGGGAATATTTTTTGCCTTTTTTTTTAAAGCAGAAGACTTGTAAGGTGTTTTTTTTTAAGTAGAAGACTTATAAGGTGAGTTATCATGGTGGAATTCTCTTCCTTTATTTGTGTATAAGTTGATTCAATGGTTTTAAAGGATATACATATTATATATTATTTGGACCCTTGTATTATGTCATTCCCCATTTATTTGTACCATTTTCTTTTGGAGAGTGCATGGTTTGAGATTGGGTTTTGAGAGAATTTATGCTCCCTTTCATGTCATGGACAAGAGAAATTATGTAAATGTATATTTCTTTATGATTTGTTGAATAACAATTTATTTCGGTTTTATTTGTGCTTCCTTTGTTCCTTATGTGCTCTTTATCATTAATCTATAATGGTTTTTAGCTTGTTTATGTGTATTTAGTCATGTTGTGTAAAAATCAGCAAACATCCCTCTTAATTCTTATTAGATAAAAATGGATGATATACCATTCCGTGGTTTCTATGTCCTTCACATGCCACTACCAACAATAATTGCATAAATATTCTTATTATAAATTTTTTTTAAACATATATAAATTGAATCTATAGTTTGACCACATTTAATAGCAAATATGATACATTTAAAGCTTAACCACATAGGAGAATGCCTAGAGAATATGATGTAAGGTTGCAAGATTGATGATGCATATCAAATCTCGATCCATTCTTTCTCTTGAGCTTACCCAAGCTTATGGTACCTAACACCTCCCTAGCATATTAGAGGTACTTTCCTATCCTCCAAAACCTCCACGCCCATAACTTTGACATGTGATTTGAATGCATGATGGTGCACAATAAATCTAAAATCCAAAATCCCTCTCCATCTAATATTTAAACCAAAACCCCACTCTATGTGACTCTTTGTGTTATATATTCTTTTCTCTTTTGAAATGTTTTTACATAAAAAAAAATCTTCACCTTTTTACTTGCAAAACTAACTCTCTCTCTCTCTCTCTCTCTCTCTCTCTCTCTCTCTCTCTCTATATATATATATATATATATATATANGTTTGTCTTCATGAAATACACATCTCAGGGAAACTTGCTAGGCACTTCCCCTCATTTCGAGGATGTTATGAGGGGTGAAATGGAGTTGATCTAAAAGACTATTTAAGCTCTTTAAAATAACATCACGAGGATAAAACCCCCTGTGTTTTTCGAGAGGCAGTACTCTTTGTTTCAATAAAATACAAGATTATAAAAAATGCCTAAGAGAGAAGACCAAGCTTATTCTTGAAGTAATTATTCACATGCAAAGAATACCTGAGAAAGGACCATGCATCTCCCAAAAAATAAATATTCACAATATGATACAAGATTATAAACTAAGAAAATAAGTAGTCTCACACAATGACATTTCCATAATAGCATAAAGTAAAGTAGAACACATAATTTAGCAGAAGGGAATATAAGGACCACATATGACAGATAACTTTAAATGATCATTCAATTAGGACTCAAAAAGATTTTGATAAACATACATTTGAAATCTCATTCTTAAAATTGAAAGTATGAGAAATCACTAATGTAATGTCTCGAATAGTTATCTGGGAACTTCAAAATACAATAGATGTTTATAAAATTTTATAACAATGAAAGTAAATGCATTATTCCTAAACGAACCCAGATGTGGCTCCCATGGACCAATAATGGAAAACACCTAGAAGAAAAGAGAAAAAGACAGTTAGGAATCGACCTTTAGTATTCACAGATCATGAAAAGAAAGGTCAGATGATTGCTAATGGAGAAAGAAAGTTGAGAGCTTAACATGATGACTACTTAACTCACTAAGATGGAAGATTAGAAGAACATTGTATTCTTATTTATGTTTCTTTTATAGGCTGCTGGGTTGGATGTTCCGTAACAGTTGTAACTGCATTTTGATGATCTAGCTTAGTTATTTTGACCAATGCATTCTTTAACCACAATTCAATATATTCTTGCATGATAGCAATTGTTGTTTCATGTTTTATTTTTGCATTAAACAATTCCTTTTCAATATTTTTGAAATAAAAACTCAATTGATGCAATGAATCTTCAATATCTTCATTTTTATTCATGTAGTGGATCAACCACCTTTTCATCTCATCTTCAGAGTATTTGGTTAATTCATTAAATTCATTTGCCCATAAAAAATTTAGGGAATCTAGGTGTCCTTGTAAATGATCCTTCAAAAGCAACATTGAATCCATTATTAGTTGTGGGCCCCTCAACTCTTTTGTTAAATCAATAAGATTTAAAAACAAATCACCTCTTTGTATGTATGACATCACATTCATTAAGTATTTCCTTTAAACATGCAATCCTTTTCAACCAACTTGCTTTTATTTTCCTTAATCAAGTTCTAGATGGAATATTCCACTCTCGTCTATGCATATCATTCATATTTGAGACCTTAGCAGAAAAAGAACCAACAACTTCCTTATAAAATTTCTCATCATTGTTAAAGTCCTTTTGGAGATATTCCTTATAATTTAGAATCCTTGAAGAGAGTGTAGCAGAACTAGTAGCTAGTTTCCATATCTCAATAATTAGGGAAATTCTCTTCTAGATGTTATCTCAATGTACCTTTTGATAGCCATCAATAAGCTTGAGGAACTTCTTACTCTATAACTTGATTCTGGTACATCTTTCAAATTGTTGAGAGGTCTAATGACATCAATTGGCTTAGTGAGAAAGGGCTTTGGAAACAAGTAATTCTCTAATTCCTTTACTCTTTCTTTCAAAACTTGGTTTTCCTTCTTAATTTAATCAATTGAATATTTTAGTGCTTCCCCATTTGCTTCATGAAATTCCATGAATTTATAGGGTGTCACTCCATGTATATCAATCTTTGAATTCCACTTCTCAACAACCTTTTTATTTTTCAAATTTGTTGTCAATTAAATTTTTTTTGGAATTCTTGTTGAAGGCCACGTAGTACAATGTGAAAAATTCTTCTTAGAAGACTACTAGCTCCTAACAATTCAGTTCACATGTTATTGATCTAATCTCAATCAATCTTTTCTCAGTCCAGTCGGGTCTCCTATTACAGTGTTCACTTCCACATCTCTGGGTTCATCTTCATGTACTTCTTTCCCTCCCTTTTGAATTACAACTCTTTTCCTTTTTAGTCATATAGGGGCAATGGGCGACTTTCCAATATCACCTTTAGAAGGGTCCATATCTCCTCCATCATCATAATTTCCAGAATGGGAATTCTTTTTTTCATGACTGCTTCCCTAAGTTCCATCCTTTGTTTTTGAATAACTTCTTTGTGATACATTGGGTGAGTTGGGGTTAGGTGATCTAGATTTTATGAGAAGAATGAAATGAATACAGATTATTATAAAAATATTCTTAACACAGAATAACATATATACAGTAAAATTGGTTTCCATTCAATAAGGAAATAAGCTAAAACTGTAAAATACAGCGGAAAACAAGCTTGCTAGAATGGTGACAGCTTATCTCTAAGAAGAGATGTGACTATTGCGCTCATTCACAAGAAGATGATTACAATAAGTCTCTCAACGAATTTTTACAATAAACAGGAATGTAAAAAACCCTATACATCCAAAAACCTAACCCTAGGAGATGAAGCACCAAAAGTCATGTGGCCCCCGTTTGGGTAAGTTAGTACATCAACTTCCTGGGATTGTAACTTCTACATATAATATTTGTTTTAGGCACACAATAGCCCATTGGAAAGGTATGTACGAGGACTACACATGTATCATGTGGCGATCCCTACATATTTTTATTGTGGCGATCCCTAAAAACGTTGTTTAGGGCCTCAAAATGGCTCTGAAAGTCAGGGACCCGAAAACTAGGAAAAAACTGTCGAACTGGAAAACTGCCAAAATGAGCCAATTGGAATAGGTGGGAGGCCACTGAAATCCATTTGGATCAATCCTCCCCCCTTAGGAAGCAATGGTATCCATTGCGTTGAGTGACCCCATTAGATGAGAAAATTTCTACTGAATTTGGCCCCGGGTGAGCCACTTGCCTTGGTGTTGGAGCTGCCCTTCTTTGACAACTCGATAGAGTTGGATCCTTTGCTAAAAAGTTCCCTTGACCTGTTTGTCCACAATATGATCACTGGATTCCTTTTGTATTCAGTCAGGGTTGAGCTCTATTGGTTTCAATTGTCCTGCTATCTCCGAGGTGTCCAATAATGGTGGGAAATAAGGTCGAAGGAGATCCACATTGAACATTGGGTGCATGCCAATGAAAGGAGGAATGTTGAGCTCAAATGATTATCACCCACGGCCTTGGTGATGGTGTATGACCCATAACAGAGTGGTAAAAGCTTATGATCGGGTCCGATAAGGCGTTCTTTCTACAAATGCAACCAAACTTTGTCGCCCATTTGAAACTTATGTGGCACCTGATGTTGATCATGGCACTGCTTGTACTTGTCATTGGACTTCTGTAGGATATCATGAACCTGTTGATAGATGTGCTAGATCCGCTCAATGAACCAGGTGGCTTTTTCAGATTTAGTTGGAGCAAGAGATGAGTCGAATGAGGTGACCGCAAGGGGTAGTGTAACATCTATGGGACCCAATGGTTGGAATCCCATCCCCACCTGAAAGGGGCTATGGCCAGTTGAGCTATGCAAGGCTCGGTTGTAGCTATGATAAACATAGGGAAGCCTCTCATCCCATGTGCGAGGGTGCTTGTAATTATACATGCATATGATATGCATGATTATTCAATTTACGAACTCAGTTTGGCCATCTATCTAGCAGAGGAAGGTCGTTGATTTGTTGAGTTTGGTGTCCAGGAGTGACCAGAGGCTCAACCAGAATGTGATGAGAAATTGAATGTCCCGATCTGAGACAATGGTTTGTGGGATTCCAAAATGTACCCAGACTCGTTCATAGAATATCTTGGCAGTGGCCTCTACTATGATGCTCTTCTTGCAGGCAACCATAATCACCATCTTACAAAAGTGATCAACAACCACAAAAACACAGTCAATTCCCCGCTTGGTGGACAGGAGGCCCGATATCTAGTCCATGGAGATAGATTCCCATGGCATATCAGGAGTAGGAAGAGGGGTGTACATGCCCCGTTTCTTAGTGGTCGGTTTGGCAATAGCACAGGCAATGTTGGGCCTAATATACTTGTTTACCTTATGTCAAAGTTTCGGCCAGTAGAAATGTTTCTGCAACATTGCCACTGTCTTTTCAATGCCGAAGTGTCCTTCCACCCGACTGTAGTGGTATTCCCATATCATCTTCGCTTGTTCGCTTGATGGAACACAGATGTGGCCCAAATAGCACAACAACCCATCCTGAAGATGTAAATTAGCGATAACTGTGTTTGCGCCCAACATTTGGTAAGTGGTGGAGAATTCTGGGTTTGTCTCATAGAGTTGGGGCCATCCAGAGATCTCATGGACCCAAGAGTCTAGAACCATGGTGAGTGTCGCAACTAGCGGTCTGCTGAGGGAATCAATGACATGATTAGTGCTTCATGGTTTATACTTGATGTTGAGGTGGAATTGTTGCAAGTATGTGGACCATTTTTTATGACAGTCCTTCTGCAAGCTTCCTTGTGTTTGCATGAACTGCAGTGGCTTATGATTAGTGTGGATGACTGTCTCCTTCCCAAGAATGTAATGTCTCCATTGACAACAAACTTGCACAATGGAGTACATTTATTTGTTGTAAGTAGGGTACTTACAGACAACATCTGATAGTGTCTCACTATGATAGGCCACGGGGTGGCCATGCTAAGTGAGAATGGTGCCCACAACATATTCTAAAGCATTTGTCTCGATCTCAAGGGGCCATTGCAGGTCCGGTAGTGAAAGTATTGGGGCTTAGCACAAGCATTTCTTCAAATCATCGAATGCTTGTTGTTGAGACCAGCCCCACTCAAATTTCTCCTTACCACCACCCCTAGTTACTTAGCTGAGGGCCCATGCAATATGGGAGAATCCCAACATGAACCTGCAGTAGAAATTGGCAAGGCTCAAGAAGCTCTGAAGCTTTGTGATCGTGGTTGGGGCTAGCTAGTCACAGATGATTTGGATCTTGGTTGGATCCACATGTACACCATGCTAATCAACGATGTAGCCCAGGTAATGGACCCTATCCATGCCGAAGGAGAATTTTTCCAAGTTAGCATATAACTTGTGCTACCACAGGGTGTGCAGAACCTGCTGAATATGCTGCAAGTGTTCTGCCCAAGTCTTGTTGTAAATGAGAATGTCATCCAGATACACCACTGCAAAAGTATTGGTGAATGGTTGCAGTATATTTTTCATCATCTTCATGAAAGTGGTTGGAGCATTTGTCAAGACAAAGGCATGACCAACCGTTCGAAAATACCTTCCATTGAATTGAAGGTAGTCTTCCATACATCTTTCTTTTCTATCGGGACCTGGTGGTAGCCAGACTTTAGATCAATCTTACTGAATTATTTGGCCCCCGTGAGTTGATCAAGGAGGTCATCGATTTAGGGAATCGGGTACCGATTTCTGACTGTGATTTTATTAAGGGCCCAATAATCAATGCAGAGTCATCAGGTTCCATCTTTCTTTTGTACCAACATGATTGGGCTTCTGCAAGGTGATGAGATGGGACAGATGTTACCCTTGTGGATAAGTTATTGGATCTACTGCTTGATCTCCTCATTCTCTAACAAAGAACGACGGTAGACTGGCCCATTGGGCAGCGATGTGCTGGGGTCAGATCGATGGGGTGCTTAACCTGACAGTGCAGAGGCACCCCGATAGGTGAGGAGAAGATATCCAAGTATGCTTCCACAACCTTATCCACTTGCTTCTATTGTGTGGAGAGGTCAGCGACGGAGACCCTGGATGTGGATGCGATCTTTTGCTCATTTTGAGAGTGAATCATGAAGAAGAAAAACTTCCTCATATGAGAGATGACCTTCCTACATTGCTTGGCATAGATCAAGGAAGTATCACTAGGTAGGAATGCCTTCGGTATCCTGTACAATTTCTTGTTCAAAGTAATAATAACACTGTGAGGCCTAGACTCATATACATCATGGTGATTCCATAAATATAGTTAGCCCAAAAGAAAATTACAAACTTCGAGAGGGCAACATCACACAATACCTCGTCTTTGAAGGGTTTGATGCCTTATGACAGGCGACATTGTTGGCTGACATGGATGTCACTTCCTTCATGGAGCCATCCGATGGTGTAGGGTTATGGGTGCGATGTTTTTGTTATGGCGAGTGACCTGAAAACCTATGTTGAGATGAGGTTCTTCTAGCTACCGCTATCAATGATGAAGTGCATTAGGGTACCCTTCACCCACATTTGTGAATGAAAAAGGTGCTCGCATGGTTCATCGGGCTAGAGCTTGGTGGTAGCAACGGTAGCACTGGGTTCTACATCAATGATCCATCTCCCCCTTTTTGGTTCTTACTCAGAGTCGTAACCCACATCTGATTCAGAGGCTTTCACCTCATCCACCAGTGACTGCTTTGAGAGGAAATCAACAGTGTTATGCTAGGGGCTCTTACGGAAGTCACACCACTTCCCAATATATTTATTTGTCTTTCTAGTGTCCTTTGCTTGTAGCCTGGAGTGGTTTTCCTGAGGCGGTCTATCTTTTCTCTCTCCTTTGTTCTACAGGTTGGGCCTGCCATTTCTTGACTTTTGTTGTGAAGGGTTCCCAAGCCCAAATTTCTGCGTCTTTTGTTTGATCTTCTGCTCAATTTTGACGGCATATCGGTAGGCCACACCCAAGGATGAGATGCCCAGAAACTCTATTTCGGCCTGGATGTATCTATGCATACCTCCGTGATACTTGAGCACCAAATGTCGCTCAGAATCTTTGATACCCAGCTTGGTGTGCAAGGTATGGAAGATATTTGTGAACTCGGGTACTGCTTTGTCTCTTTCCTACCACAGTGTGGTCCATTTGGTATACAGATCATCATAACTTCCAACATGGTAGTATTGTTCCTTAATAGAATCCATGAAGGACTCCTAGGTGACTGCGATTGTAAATAATGAAGGTTCCTCTATTTCCTTCTTCTCACAGAACTTTTCCCACCAATATTTGACATGGGGAACGACTTTGAGGAGTGCAAAAGTAATATTTTCTCTATTCGAGAAGTTATGGACAGAGAAATACCATTCTAGAAGATTCAACCATTTGTCTACAACATTTGTGTCTATCTGACCTTCAACTATAGGAATATCGAAGTTGATTTTTACCTTGAAGGGGGAGGCGCCTCCGTTTGAGGAATATGCATTGCCTGTTGGTATCTGTGACAGAGTGACAGGTTGAGAGGTTATAGGTTGATGTGACAGGTTGGATAGAGTGACATGTTGATAGGTTATAGGTTGATGTGATAGAGGTAGTGATAGTGATAATGGTAGTGACAGTGACAGTGGCAATGATTGTGGTAGTGACATTTGGTCTACATTTATATTTCATGGTGGTAGGATGGGGCAAGGAAAGGGGGTTGTAGCCTCATTCCGATTGGTGCCAGAGAACTCATGGATTTGGAGCTTCCTTAAGGTTGGATCCAGAGAATCGGGGGGTTATAGCTTCCTTTTGGTTGGATCTAGAGAATTCAGGTAGTTGTATATTCCTTTAGGTTGGAGCTTGTAAATAAGGTGTTGTAGCCTCCTTCCAGTTGCAGCTGGAGAATTGGGAAGTTGGTGCTTCCAATGAATGTATTCTTTGATATATAAGAAAAACATTATGTGGTTTTCTCCCATTTGAGTTTCCACATAAATTCTTGATGTGATTTGATGTTGATTATGTTTATATTCTCATGATATATTGATGTTACATTGATGATATATTGTTGATTAAGTTGAAGTTTATATATTGTGGTTAAAAGTGGTAAAACTACTCATACTGATTCACCCCCCCGCCCCTGCCCCCTCTCAGTATTCCAAAACCAGATACATTGTTATTCAATAAAGAATAAAGAGTTATAAATTTACATGATTTCCCTTGCACATTATAGGCAAAGAGAGAAACAATTCTCTTAAAACTTGATCCCAAATCTTGTGGTGTCCAAGCTAAGATGGTAAAAATGAATGGACAATGACATAATACAAGGGTCCAAAGAATATATACTATATGTATCCATTGGAACCATCAACTTAATGTATGAAAAAACAAAGGGAACCAATTCCATCTTGACAACTCACCTTATACTCCTAAAGAGAGAACATGGAATATTCCCTCAACCCATGTCTTCTCCTAAACGTGCATAATATATACAAAATTCATAATGAAGTGTAGATAATATACCTAAGGAACAAATACAACATAACTTATTCAATCTCACATGAAAATTGAGTGCATAGCTTATGCACCTCCCATGGACCAAGATCATGTGACCCAACACAACCATGATGAAGAACTATACATTGTCAAGTTGAACCACATACTAGATAATATCTTTAGGAGCCACAAATTTTGTGCCAACCACCATATGTTATGTCACACATAATAAGTGTATCACCATCAAGTATAGTAACACAAAATGCAATGACCATGCCCTGCGTATATCTAACCCCAATAAGGGCAATCAAGATTTTTTCATGAGAAATTTGAATGTTGTCCATTTTGTTATGAGATATAGAAAGAAGGGTTATAACCCTAAAGAATGAGTGATAAATGAATCCACCATTAATCATACTTCTAGTTTTGTAGTTTATTATGTACCATTGATTTTCTTGAAGATCAACTAAGAAAGAGGTATTTGATAGCCCTATTATTTGATGACACCATGCACCTTTTCATTGATGTAATACACATACACATATTGTACCAAAATGGATTCTTTGATACATATATGTCTATGGTACCATTCTATAATGCCTATCCCTTCAATGGGGCCACTATTGATAATAAATGCAGATGTGAGCTTACTTCCAAATAAAAACTTCACATATATAAATTGAATCTACCATTTGACCAAAGTTAATTACATACATGATATATTTAAAGCTTAACCACATGAAATAATACCTAGTGAATAAGATGTAGACTTTCAAAGTTGATGATGCATATATAAGCTTGATTCACTCCTACTCCTAAGCTTACCCAATCTTATGCTATCTTGATCTCCCTACCATATTGGAGGTACTCTCCTTTCCTCTAAACCCTCCAATCCCACACGTGAGATAGATAGATGGTGGTTCATAATAAATATCAGATTTAGAATCTCGCTCTATTTGAGATTCAATAAAAAAACTCCACTCTATATAGCTTTTTGTGATTTTTTTCTTTCTCCCATTCCAAATGTTTTCAAAAAAGAATCCCATTTTTTTTGCTTGTAAGCTTATAAATAAGAACTTTTGAAGAACTTGCTTTTAACATGAGATGTTCTAACTTATAGGCTTATATCATATCTCTAAGTAACTCCAAACATAAATAAATAGTCACACTAAATATCACAAAGGAGAGTTACAAAAAAACTAGTCCTTACCATTTGGTGCGTTATTTTTTTATCAATAAGATTTTATTTTTTTCCAAGTGGTAAATTACAGAAGTTTACAAAATGTCTGAACAAACAAGGTATGCATGTGATCATTAAAAAACCTCCACTGTATGAGAATAGTGGTATATACCTTGAAGAATGGGGCATAAATACAAGAATAAGAGAGGGGAAAAGTAACTGGAGTAACATCATGGAAGAGGTAAAAGACTTCAAAAGAAAGTAGGTAATGGTCCTAAAAAGTAGTGGAGGCCTCAAAATTGATTATCAAACAAGAAAACCTTTTAGCTATTTATCATCTTTGGCTTTGGTGGAAATGTCAATGCCATCCTTATCTTACAACATCTTTAGAAAAAGTCCCTTGATTTTACCTAACTCATGGTTTTGTCAAAGGAGTTCCTTGGAGAGTGGAGTGAGGTTTATCTCGAAATAGGTCAAGAGATTTGCTGCTAATTTCTGGAAATTCTTTTGGGCATTAAGGCTCAAGGAAATGAAGGAACAAATATACTACATCATGTCAAGGGTCTTCCTTAAAAGAGTGCATCTTCTTCTTTATTCATGGGATCTTCCATGGGAGAGTTAGAGATAGGGAGATATTTATTTTTCTTACCTTTGACAACAAGCCCAACATCATCATCCAACATAACTACCTCATAGAAGGCAACATTAGAGTGAGAGTGGGTAAATGTTGGGTGATTTTTCTTGTTGTATTCCCTAAAGATAGAAGGGATGCATCTTTCAAAATGGCTATCTTCTACCTCATCTTCACTAGAGTCCTCACTATCCATATCAAGAGGAGCTTTTCATTTCTTGGGTCTCCCAACATAACCGTGACTACTAATAATTCTACCCATTTGGGGGGATTCTAAGTTCCTTTCTCATCAATATTGTGGGGGTCTCTAGATTTCAAGCATTCTGTAGTTTAGGGTTCTCCCATATCATAATGGGGATGGCACTATCCATCGAGGTAGGGTGCACAATCTCAAAGATGGGAAAAGGATTAGGAAGGGAAATGTCTTCATAGGAAGGAGAGGACGATAAGGGAGAAGCAAGGTTTGATGGAGGAAGATGGTAGCTTAGAGGTTGAATAAACTGAAAACAAAAATTGAAAACTAAGAGTTATCGAGGAGTCAAGGGAGTTACCTTTAAAACTTGAATTCCATTGCTCTCCATGATGAGGGATGACCTGTCAACAATCTCGAGATGAAGGAATCTATGGAGAGAGCATGATTGAAGAGTTAGGGTATATGTGCTTCTAGTTGCAGGAGGGTGATTCATAAGCCATCATAAGGACTAAGGTGTGTAGGACCATCATTTCCATGATCAATGATTCTTTCAATGCTTACACCCTCTATGCCAAGTGGCGACCTAAAAGAACCACATATGTTTTGACTGTGGATGACCTCAACCCAACATGCCACCCTATCCAATACCCTACCATTTAACATGTTTTAAGCATTCATATTAAATCTATATAAAATCTCAATGTTTAAACATTAAGTATTTGGCATATGAATTCCTTTTTAGATGTTTATATACATTTAGTCGAAATCTATAAGATCTTAATAAAATATTGTTTTGGATATTCATATGTATTTATTGTAAATCTCTATAAACTCTCAAAATTTATGTCATGAGCACCGCCTAGTATTAAGAATATTTGACTTAATAATGTTTTAAGTAAAAATATAATGACACTCTATATACAAAATTTGTTTAAAAAAGAGTAAAAGTATTGAGAGTAAGTGAGCTAATAATAATAACAACAACGATAACCAGTAAAATTCAAAGATAATAAGAAAAGTAAAGAATAAACTTCAATTTCTTCTATAATAATTTAAAAAAAAAACCTAAAAATTACTCATCCCAAAACAATAATTAAAATTCTATTATTACATTTATTTGATTATTAAATATTATTACTTACTTGATAGTAATAAATTAATTTGCAAATTCTAATCCTTCAATATTGAAGTATATTAGCGGAACTAATGTGATTGGCAGACTAGAAAATTAAAATATTAATAATTATCGAATGTTGTAATATGGAATGAACCATTTATTAAGGCATGAAGTTTTTATATGTTTTATGAAATGCAAGTTCAATCCTTTATATGGTTGTAAAGTATGAATATCCATTACAAATAGATTTGGGAGAAATATTAAAGATTTTGAATTTTTTTTAATCAATATAAGTTGGCAAAAAAGTTATAATGTTGCTACAGCCTTTTGGAGATAAACTGTGTATAAGATATTGAAATGTCCAACTTTTTGTGTGGACATTCCACCCATCATTAGGGACAAAAAAAGTTGAAATAGTAATAGAAAATAGTGTTTGGTTGGATATTATAGGATTAAAAATTGAGGTTAATCGTTGAAATCATTGAAGTCTTTTCTCAAATAGAACAATGATCCTTCTAGCCCATGAAAATGGATTCAGCCTTCCACCTCATTCGAAAACACTATATACTAGCAAATCAAGCATTGATAATATCCACTTTCCATAATAGTAATAATCAATCACTATAGATAGCATCATTACATGTTGAAATTGTTCCTCAAGACAAAAGAACTCTTTTGAAATTTCTTATTGTTAAAACATAAATAACTAGTGCCATTGCCATGATAAGAGAGAATGGCCAAATGAGAATAACATCAACAAAAACCACTAAAATTTATATGGAAACCCTCTCAAGAAGAAGCGTGGTTGATGCAAGGGTAATTGTATACATTGAGGATGTGCTTAGTAAGAATCTTGTACTAGAAATAAAGCAATGAGAATACCTTCATCCCTATATGATAAGAATAGTATCTAAGCAACATAACCAACTATATATGATTAGGAAGGAAACAGGTCGACAAACATACATGACCTTATCATTTTCTAGTGATAAAATTTTTATATTCAAGAAAGCAAGGATCATGCTTGATTATTGAAGTTGTGAGAAACACCTACCTATGTGATATACATAGAGGAAGGATGTCCAAGGAGGTCCTTGAACAACAAGCAAGAGATACAGGGATTGAATGTCGCTCATATGTCAAAACTCTAGTCATTGTCCAAGGGAGATAGATTTACACTATATCATCATTATGTTCCCTTTCATATTGTCTTTAAAATTGTTAATGCAAGACCAAGAGTCAACCTCACAATATAGAATACCTAAACGTTTTCTCCTATATCCAAAGATGAAGAAGCTAAAATAGTTTTGAATGCATGCACAATATGGAATAAGAGCGAATTTTTCATTTTATTCATATGTCTAGAACCTTGACTTGTAGAAGAGACAATAAAGGGGTTCCCAATGGTTAAAAAAATCTTCATCGGAATCATAGATGAGATTAGATCTTGGGTTGATGACTCTAGCTAATATGAAGACAATGAAAGGTATTCCCCATCCAATTTCCATGGAAGGCTTACAATTTGCAAAGTTTCTTTCTTGTGGATAAAGCTACAATGGTAGTATTATGTGGTTGTAAAGGATGCATTGTAATTTATGATGCATTCCATGACTCATTATTAGAAACCAAGTGGTAGTTGGACAAATGCCTTTTTCCGAAAAAAGAAAAAAAGGAAAAAAAAAAAAAGAGAAAGAGAGAAAAAGAAAAAAAATGGTATTTGGATAATGCAATTGAGTAGAATGGTGGTTGGTTACCCTTTAAGTGTCATTCTCATATGTTTTTTCTTATTTTAATAATTTTAAAAAATGACAATTAACTTGCTAATTAAATAAAAAAATTCAAATCATATTCTTACACCAATCATTAAATTAATCCATATATTTAAATAAAAATTTCCAAAGTAATTATAAAATTAATTCATATTTAAACAAAAAAAATTCCAAATCACATATCTCCAATCATAAAATTAATTCATATATCTGAGTATGCCAGTTTCCTCAGTTCGTCATAATGCTAGAGTAACTTTTGGATCAAAGTTGTGTATGGAATTTTGAAACGTCCAATATTTCGAGTGAACACCCCAACCATCATCAAGAATATAAGAAATTGAACCAGAAGTTTAAAATTTAAAATTTAAATAAACTTTAAAATTTTAAATAAAATAATGCTCAATCATTAGGTTTTGACGAGAGAGTTAAAATTAAAAACCCTAAAGTAATAAATATACAAATATCACATCCCACCAACAATTTCATAAAACCCAACATTTCACCCAAATGAGTATTCTTTGTTCAATGGTTCTAAAAGAATATTCCTTATCCAATCATTTTCAACTATGCATCTCACACATTAATGTATAAGCACTTATAAAAGTCAATTATGTTATACGAATCACATTATTGGAAGACACCACACATATTTTCAATGATGTGACACCTATACACATACACATAAACAAGTGTTGCATAGCAACGTAGTCCCTGCCATGTTGGAATGGGAATAAATGCATTGTTATGGCGAGACCGAGGGAGAAATAGAAGCTCGAAACAACAGAGACACGTGGGAAGCAACTTGAAGTACATGTGGTATCCATGCAGAGGATAAATGGTGCCAGTGTGTCACATGCCAGACATTGGGCTGGTAGATGACCCCCAAAGACCCTCCCTAATTAGTTAATCATAATATTATATTAATATGTGGTTAATATGTGAACGAGGATGTCAATCCTACTGTGTTTTTTATATATGTGATACTCATGTTTAAGTTTTTTCATGGGGCGTGTATAGTTCAAATATGGGACTTAGAAAATTTCTGTCTCAATGACTTGAAATAAAGGTTCCTGGAAAAAAGGACCAGGAATCACACACATTAAACATTCAAATATAATAAACACAATTTCCTGAAATCCAACATAGTTGAAGAAAAAAAAATTATCATTCCGAAATAATCCCACAAGGCACTGCTGAAATTGTTCCCGAATTATGTTTCTTTGAAATTGATCAAAAATTAATAATGTCTGTTGCATAATTCTGGAATCTGTTACATATTTATGGAAATTTAAATGATTTTCTCATATAGACTAGGATTGGGGCTCCCGTGGACCATAAAAGAAATAATTACAAGAAATAGGACTGTAGAAAGAAGGAGTGTGCGACGGTAGAGAGGAAGACCTGAAAAGAAGAAATTGGAAGTTATGAGTCTTTGGTTAGAGATTTCTATTTAAAGAGTTAGAATAACTGGATTGATAAAGAAATCAAGATGTGATCAGTATAAACTTACTATGAAGATGATGTCTTTTTGTTTCTCTTGTTGACAACCACTGGAATCGTGTCAACCGGTTGTTTCCCTTCGTCAGTGAGCTTGTCCATTCTCCTTTGGAGCCATTCTTCAACGTAGCTTCTCATGGGAGCCATGTTGCTTTCATCCCAGATTTCTATGTTGAAAAGATCGTATTCTAATTTTCTTAGATCCATAGAAATACTATGCAGAGCATGTTCAATTTCTTCATTGTGTGTCGAATAGTTCACTAGTCATTTCTCGACGTCATCTTCACCATATTCAAGGATGTCGTAAAACTTTTCTAAAGACAACCCCTTTAAAATATCAACTTGTTCATCGAAGGATTGATTGGTTAAGGACAAGGATTTGAGGATTAAGTTTGGGTCTTGAACCTCGTTGGTAATTCTGACTAAGTCTATTTGGGTTAGGTTTCTGAATAATTCTTCTTTCTCTGATATGGCTTGTTCACATGATTCGACAATGAGTTGTAGGTTCTTAACTTTCACTTTCCAGCATGCTTTTAATTGTTTGATCTGGTTTGGGGAGGGGAGATCCTCTTGTATTCTTTTCAGATCTGAGATGTTGATGACATGGTTGGAAAAATGGATCACTGTCTGTAGATAGAAACGTTCTTCATTTTTTAAATTCGTCTGCAAATGTTCATGCAAATCATTTTCACTCATTCAAAAGGAAGCTATATTTTGTGATGTTTCCCATGATTCAGTAATTAGTTGCATTGTTTTCTTGATATTCTTCTCTACATAGCCTCTATAGGATGTGAGGAGGCTACAGGATCCTTTTAACTTGGCTGCAGGGTGGCATGCACGGTTTTTTCTAAAGGACTGGCAAACACTGGGGTAGGAATCAAAGCCTCCTCCAAATCCTTGATTCGACCATTCAGTCTGACATTATCCGCTTCAATTCCTCCAATGGAATTATCAAGAGCATATGTTGTTGCGTGGTGAAATCGAGAGATTTGGGATGGCTTCATTTTCCTAAGGTTAATCTATGAACGAGATTTCTCTTTATTATTTGTTACATATCTCTTTTCAATAATTAAATTTTTAGATTGGCTATCAAAAAAAACGCTCTGGAATACGAAGTATTCATCTTCGTCAAAAATGTCGGTCTCAGCTATTTCCATTGAGATTCGAGGAATGTTAGAAGGTTGTCAGTATGGTGTGACGTGGCAAGTCGACATCACCAGGGTGACGTGGCAAGCCGATGTCACCAGGGTGACGTGGACTCACGATTGATGTGCCATGTGTCATCTCTATTTGTGCTTGTCATAGACCCTATATGCCTATTGGAACGTAACATGTGTCACCACTGGCCTTCTACTTGTCAGCCCGTGGTACGTACCCGCCTAGCCAAAGTGGTTCGTGAAGTGACCGGAACTCCGGGAGTCCGGGACTTCGAGACTCCGGAGGATTTGGAGTGTAGTATTGTAGAGAAATCAAAAGGGCTAAAGGACGGAGCCACATGGCAATTTTATGGGACTTCGAGACTCCAGGAGGTCTCGTGCCTAGACAGTAAAGAGTCATTCAACGCCAAAGTGCTAAAGTGCTGGAGCGTCGAAGTGTCAAATCCCTCTATAGTCGGTATGTTAGATGAATACTGAGTTCTTCATTGGCTTAGGTGATGAATGGATGTTCCCTGCAAAAGGAGAGAACCTGGTAATGGATTCCCATGGATTCTACGTGGATCTCAACCAATGAACACCCGAAGAAATTTGGGAGTCCATAACTTGCAACCCAAATCTCAAATTTGAGCCCGGTAGAAGTCTTTAGAACACTACGAGTAAGTAGGAGAGGATAAATATATAGGACAAAGGATTTGAGGTGTTAAGGAGAGCGACATTTTGATGCCCCATCCCTAGGAAAGATACTCAGGGGTCGGGTGTGTTACAAATTGGTATCAGAGCATGGTTACAACACTTGGCCTACTTGGGCTCATGGATGATTCACTTAAAAACCATGTTTAAAAAAATCTTAAGGGTGACACCGTACCTTACCTCTTTCTTGAAGAGTCTAGTTAAACTGTTACTGAAGAAAAGAATGAAAACTTTCTACTATGTGTGCGTATTTAAGAAATATGAACTATGTGTTGTTCATGAACTAATATACTGTTAACTAACAACAAGTGTTTTGTCATCACTCAAGTGGTCAGTAAATCACGGGAAACTACAAGTATAAAGGATACTGACATGCCAAGAAGTGGGGGTTGGCTCCCACAATAGAGATGAAGAATCTGACGAAAGGAGGGCGGTGGAAACCCCTCCAGATCTGGATGAAACTGTAAGGAGCCTCATGGCTGAATTACAGAGTTGCAAGGCCGGCAACGAGAGATTGATAAAGGAGAAATAAAAACAAATAGAAATTAATGCAGTCTTGTTGCAGAGTTTATCCAACATACAGAGGTAGTTGCAGCATGGACCCGCAACCAGTCATGTAGACCAACGACATATGAAGAGAAGTCAAAGTCCACCTAAGATACGAAACATGGCCCCATAAGTGGTCACAGTCAAAGGATTACATCAAGGAAGGCCCAACTTGGAGGTAGGGGACACTCATCAGGAGATTCCTCTAGAGAGGAAGATGACAACCCCGAGGGGTATTCTAGTAGAAAGACTAACTCACATTCTCAAAGAAAATAAAAGAAGCGAAATCATTCCAAAAGTTGTGATCCTTAAGAGTTCAAGAAAGCCAAACCACCCTCTTTCGATGGAGAGATTAAGAAAGGGGAAGAAGCGGAAGCTTGGATGCTTATTTTAAACAAGTTCTTCAGAGTTCATGACTACTCTGAAAACTTGAAGGCTCGAATAGCCATCTTCAACATGAATGGAAAGGCTTCCATTTGGTGGGAAGACTCAAGGAATGTGAAAGGAATCCATGAGAAGGACTTATCATGGAAATAGTTTGAGAAATAATTCAAGGAGAAGTATCTGTTAGAGAAATACTTTGATGGGAAGACTAAGGATTTCTATAAACTTAGGCTGGGACAACTCATCATAGAAGAATATATCAATAAATTCCTTGAGTTGATAAGGTATGTACCCTACATAAAATATGAAAAGGTAAAAGTGAAACGATTTATTAGTGGGTTACCGCAGTCCTATCGGGATAGGATTGATTTTGATGAGCCAAAGACATTAGAAGAGACTATCTGAAAGGCAATGTTTTGTTATGAACAGTTTGGGAGTCGAACAGAACCTCGCGAGGACTGGAAGAAGAATAATAGTTTGGGGTTCAAGAAGAAGGGGTTTAAATCCTCAAGATTTAAGAACCATGGGAAGGTTTCTAGGATGAGCCTTCCTACTAGAAGTGTGTATCAACAAAATTTCCCCTCCCTGAGTGGAAATAAACATTTTGGATCAACCCCATGAAAGAATGATAACCCAAAGAGAGAACCCTTGAAATGTTGGGGTTGCAGAGAAGCAAAATTTGCTGAGGGATTTCCCACGCAGACAGCAAAACAGTAGGAGTGTCTATAACATCCAAGAAGTTACCACAGTCAATGGTGTGGCTAGGAGCATGCCACGGATTTATGCAGTCGTGGATAATAAACAAGCCGACCACCAAGCCTCAGTGGTGGAGATGGAAGGTATGATTGCCAACCATTTGGTTTCTATTTTAATTGACCCTGGTTCTAATTTGAGTTATGTAGCCCCTCAAACTATTGATAACTGTAAACTGCAACTAGTTAGACATGTTAATCCATGATTGGTATCACTAGCCACTAGCACCAAAAGAAAAGTAGCAGAGGTCGTACTGGCTTGCCAATTCATTATGGATGGATTGCCCACTCAAGTGACCCTTAACATACTTCCCCTAGGAAATTATGACCTATTGATTGGTATGGACTGGTTAGCCACTTATAAAACCAAGTTGGATTGTTAACATAATATCTTAGAGTGTTAAAATGAAGAAGGGAGAAAAATAACCCTCCAAGGGATTCAGAAGCCTATCTCAGTGAGACTAATATCAGTTCTTGAAATGAAAAAGTATTGCATAAAGGGATGTTCTCTATATGTAATACATGTGTTGGAATCTGTTGAGGATGAAAAACCAAACCTAGAGGACCACCCCATATTAAGAGAATATAAATATGTGTTTCCACAAGAGGTATCGTGTCTACCTCTGAGAAGAGACATTGAATTTTCGATAGAACTTGCACCAAGAGTAGTGCCAGTCTCTAGAAATCCCTATAGGATGAGTACACCAGAGCTAGTTGAGCTCAAGCTACAACTAAAGAAGATGATGAACAAAGGTTACATCTGACCTAGCGTGTCTCTGTGGGGAGCACCAACCTTTTTTGTGAAAAATAAATATGGCACACTCTGACTGTGCATAGACTATAGACAACTCAATAAGACAACCATAAAGAACAAGTATCCCTTACCAAGAATCGATGACATGTTCGACCAATTAGGGGGTGATTCCATTTTCTCAAATATTGACCTAAGGTATGGATACCATCAAGTCTGAATCAAGGATGAAGACATCCAAAAAACAGCCTTCAGGACAAGGTATGGTCACTATGAATTTGTGGTGGTTCCATTTTGATTAACCAATGCCCCCGCCACTTTTATGTGCTTTATGAATAATGTACTCAACAAATTCCTAGATAGATTTGTATTGGTTTTCATTGATGATATCCTAATCTACTCCAAGAACAGAGAGGAGCATGAAGAACATATTAAATTAGTGCTACAATTACTAAGAGAGCATCAGATCTACGCTAAGTTTAGCAAGTGTGACTTTTTCCAGAAGCAAGTCCATTATTTAGGCCATGTTATTTCTGAAGAAGGAGTGGCAGTAGATCCTGAAAAGATTAGATCTATCATGGAATGTCCTACCCCAAAGGATGTATCTGATATCAGGTCCTTTATGGGCTTGGAAGGGTACTATAGAAGGTTCATAAAAGGATTTTCCAAGATCAGTTGTCCAATCACTGCCCTTCAGAAAAAAGGGGGTTAAATTCACTTGGACACCAGAACGTGAAGAAAGATTTCAAGAACTGAAATAGCTTCTGAACCATGCACTCGTGCTGAAGATTTCAGACCTTGATAATGACTTCCTCGTGTGTACAGATGCCTGTAAGGAAGGACTAAGAGGAGTCCTTATGTAAGCAGGGCGTGTAATTTTCTACGAATCCATAAAATTGAATGAGCATGAAATCAATTATGTGACCCATGATATAGAGTTGGCTGCCATAGTGCATGCTTTAAAAATGTAGAGGCATTACCTCTTGGGTAGGAGAAATGTACTTATGACAGACTATTGTGGGTTGAGGCACCTATTTGATCAACCAAAGCTCAATGCTAGAGAAGCTAGGTGGATGGCTCTCCTTAGTGAGTTTATTTTCGAAATCAAACACATCAAAGGAAAAGAAAATAGGGTGGTCGATTCCCTTAGCAAAAGTGTAAAAATGATTCAATTAGCAGCAATAAGTACTTGTGAAACAGATGTCAAGGAAAGAGTCAGGAATGCACGAGAAACATATGCATTCTTCAAGACCGTGACATCATACCTAAAGCAAGAGCCCACAGGGATAAAGTATGAAGGCTATCAGATGTTGGATGAAGGTCTGCTGACTTACAGAAATAGATTGTATATCCCAATTTGTGACAACTTGAATAGGTTCATAATGGACAAACTACACAAGAGACCATATATTGGTCATCCAGGTTATCAGAAAATTATTACGGCCACTAGAAAACAATTCTATTGACCTAGGTTGAAAAAGGACATAGATGATTATTTATCTAAGTGTGTAGAATTCCAGCAAGTTAAGGCCAAACATCTACATCCATCAGGGTTGTTACAACCCCTACCAATTCCAGAATGGAAATGGGAAACCATTTCCATGGATTTTATCACCAGATTACCAAAATCAACCAAGCATAATGACGCCATCATGGTAGTGGTGGACAAATTGAGCAAGTCTTCTCACTTCTCTCCTGTCAAGTCAACTTGCAAGGCAATAGATATTGCCAATAACTTCATGAAGGAGATATTTAGATTGCATGGGGAGATTATATCTGACAGTGACACAAAATTTACTTCAAGCTTCCGGAAGTCCTTAATGGTTGGTTTTGAGACTAAATTATTGTTTAGCACAGCCTATCACCCTCAAATAGATGGACAGACATAAAAGGTGAACCAAATATTAGAAGACATGTTAGGGATGCATGTAATGCATCAGCCTAAGAAGTGGCAAGACTACCTGCCATTGGTATAATTTTCCTACAACAACAGTTATCAAGAGTCACTGAAGATGATCCCTTTTGAGGCCCTCTATGGTAGACAGTGCAAGATTCCAATAAGCTAGAGTAATCCAGTGGATAGAATTACAATAAAACCTGACATGATGAAAGAAATGGAACAACAAATGATTCAGATAAAGAAAAATCTGAAATTTGCTCAGGATAGACAGAAGAGTTACGCCAACAGAAAGATGACTCCCAGAGAGTTCAAGACAGGATACCATGTATATCTCAGAGTTAGGCCCAGGAAGAGTCCCTTGACAATGGTAGTTTGTGCCAAGCTGGCACCTTGGTATTATGACTCTTTGAAATCTTAGATAGAGTGGGACCTATAGCCTATAGGCCAACACTCCCTCCCACTGTGAAGGCACATAATGTTTTCCATGTTTCGCTATTAAAGAAATATGTACATGATTTTGATCATATAATTGACTCGTTTGTGATTTAGGTGGATCTAGAGGGAGAATTCATGCCAGAACCTCAATGCATACTAGACAGGAAGGCAACCTCACTCGGGAACTGAACCATTGCACAGGTAAAGGTGCAATGGAAACACTTTGGCCTAGATGAGGCCATGTGGGAAATGGAGGATGCCATGAGACATCATATCCATTTTTGTTTACTTCTGTATATATAGAGCACGTTGACAGATAGATCATCGAGGACGATGTTCCTTTAAAGGGGAGGGTATTGTAACACCCTTGTTTCCCCCAGTTTGTAAATATAACTATATGGGCCAAGAGACTATGGAAAACTCAATATGCATGAATGTTTTATTTGATGGACCTTTGTATAAAAGGTCAATGAATGTAAATTTTGTTATTTACTATAAAATGGATAGGTGTTGCATGACTGTTGGAAGGGGGGTGTACTAAGAGATACCACATATGCTATGAAAGAGATGGTGAGGGGAAACCTGTAATGGTTGAGATAAACCCCACCAAACCAGTACCTTGTTGGATTTAATTTATCAGGATCAGAACAACCCTCTGACCCAGAAATGAATTACAATCGGGATGGTAGGTGGGAAGACCTCCTCAAGAGTTAATGAGGGGATGGGGAAGAGCACCCATCTATAAGGCTTCTAGACCTGAACACGGACTGGGAATTCAATCCACATACAATATTATTGAGGAAGGAAAGAAAGGAAGGCGTGGTGGGGAGAGGAAGGCCTGCGAAGAGTGCAGAGATGAGATCCTAAGCTCTCGGGTTCAAGGAAGAACTATGAAAGAAAGTGAATTCTGATCGCAGGAAATAGAGACTAATTCAGGAGAAGGAGAGTAACCTTCATCCCTATCTATGACTAAGTCGGGATAAGGAGATTAACCTTCATCCCTATAGTTGATTGAGTCGGGAAAAGGAAAGTAACCTTCGTCCCTATCTATGACTGAGCGGGGAGAAGGAGAGTAACCTTCGTCCCTATCTATGAATGAGTCGGGAGAAGGAGAGTAACCTTCATCCCTATCTATGACTAAGTCAAAAGGAGAGTAACCTTCATCCCTATCTATGACTGATTCAGGAGAAGTAGAGTAACCTTCATCCCTATATATAACTGAGCTAGGAGAAGGAGAGTAACCTTGTCCCTATCTATGATTGATTTGGAAGAAGGAGAGTATCCTTCATCCCTAAATTTTGTTGAGTCGGAAGAAAAGATTCAATCTCAGAGAATCATGGTCTAGCTCGGGGGTGTCTAGTGGTAAATCCATTAGGAGTGATTGAGCCTATGGTTGGGTGGAAATGGGCACCCCTTTCAGTCGTCGCATCACGTCGTCTAGTTATGATAAGTGTTTTCATACTTTGTGTATTGAACTAAAATAATGGATGAATGCATGGGTTTATATATATATATATATATGCATATATAAATGGTTTCTGTGTGGAATGGTCATGATATGTGTATGCATTCATCTCCTTCTGAACTTATGCTTTTGAATGCTAGTTTGTATGTCCCAGCTTAGCCTTGAGGCTTCTTGGGACATAAGCCTGTAGGACGACTGAGATAGGAGATATCGTGTCAATATGACCCTGTCCGTCTGAAGAAGATACCTCTTTCAGACTCCTTGTTGTGTGACTGGGATTTCATGCCCAAGTCCTTAACCATTTCATGATAAATTTCAGGAAGGATAGCGAGGTTCAAGCCTTGAAAGAGAAGATCTCTTCGTTTGGAAGATGACCGGATGAGATCTATTTGGGAGGACCCATATGACCAACACCTAGGAATCTTAGGCTAAGCCCAAGGGAGCTAATTCCTCCTAGCTTCGGAGCTCCGAAAGTCTGGGACTTCTGAGTATTTTCGACCTTACCAGCCTTAAACTGGCCGAAGGTAAATGGGAGATTCGGTTACCAACAAGTTGCCCGACATTGAATGGTTTCCCTAGTGGTTAGGCAACCTATCTCACTGTCTGAACCAGGATCCAACTCTCCATCACGAAGTAGCGCGAGCCACCGATCAAGAATGTTTGGGGGTTCCCTCAACCATTGGATCTACACCAAGACAACTTCGGAGAATTTCCACTTCAGGAGAATGGATATGCTATAGCATAAAACTCCCCAGACGTCAAACTTATGAAGTAAAAGAGAGCCGTATCTTTGGGGAGATCGTTAGGATCCTTGCTTACCGTTCGATCATCCAAAAGGAGGGACATGCACATGGTACTTCGGATAAGTCTTGCTTCGGGAGAATGGAGTGGCAGTAAAGACAAAACCCCTAAAGGTCGGAGCCACGAAGTAACAAGAACCATAGATCTAGGGATCCTTCGGGTTCTTTCCTAGCCATAGGATTCACGATGTAGTCAGGCCAATGTTGACCACTTCAAGAGGACAAGGGTGTTGTAACGCCAAAATCCATGAAGACTGAAGTCATGAAGTAACGTTATCCGTGGATCTATGGATCCACATGGTCGGATCTCGACCGTGAGATTCAAGGAATGTTAGAAGGTTGTCAGTCCATAGTGGCATGGCAAGCCGATGTCACCAGGGTGTCATGGACTCACGATCGATGTGCCATGTTTCATCTCGATTTGTGTTTTTCGTAGACCCTATATGCCTATTGGAACATGACACGTGTTACTCTTGGATTTTCTAGTGTCAGCCCATGGTACGTACCTGCCTAGCCAAAGTGGTTGGTGAAGTGAACGAAACTCTGGGAGTCCGGGACTTCGGAGGATTTGGAGTGTAGTATTGTAGAGAGATAAAAAGGGTCGAAGGCCAGAGCCACATGGAAAGTTTACGGGACTTTGGGAGTTCAAGACTCTGGGAGGTCTCATTCATAGACAGTAAAGAGGCGTTCAATGCCAAAGCATCGGAGTTCCAAAGTGATGAATCCCTCTATAGTCGGTATGTTAGATGAATATTAAGTCTATCATTGGCTTAGGTGATGAATGGATGTTCCCTATGAGAGGAGAGAACCTGGTAATTAATTCTTGTGGATGCTACGTGGATCTCAACCAATGAACGCTCGAAGAACCTTGGGAGGCCATAAATTGCAACCCAAAGCTTGGATTTGAGCCCAGTAGCAGTCAATAGAATGCTACAGGTAAGTAGGAGAGGATAAATATCTTGGACAAATGATTTGATATGTTAAGGAGAGAGAAATTTTGATTCACCATCCCTAGGAAAGATACTCAGGGGTCGGGTGTGTTACATTTTTGTAAGAATGATCCAAAAGGATTGGTACTTCAACATGCATCGTAGGTATCCTCATGTTTTCCATATTCTCATGACAGTTTCGAAGATGAGATCTTTACCGAGGACACACAGGATTGGGAGGAACTGCTCCATAGAAGGGATAACCCTAGTATGACCAAATTCAAAGAAATGACCATGGATGAACAAGTTTAGACAATAGAGCACACAACTCTAGAGGCCATCAGGGTAAGAGAATAAAACAGTGCAGCAGAAGCGACAGAGGCACGGAAAAGGGAGCTATTTTTACTAGAATAAGATTAGAGAGCTATGAAAATATTAGGGGAAGATCCCCCACTTAAACCTTTGGTATGACCCTTCAGAATTACCTAGATCGATATAAACGACCATGAGGAAGAAATAAATGGCTCAAAAAAAATTCCACCAAAAGAGACTGTTGACTAAGAAAACACTAGCCCTATGTCACCACAGGCAGGATCGTCGGTGACTGCTATAACTCAGTGAAGGTCAGTGAGAGAATCAAGCAGGACGGTTATGCCTACCATCCTTATAGATTTAATCACCATATACGATGACGAGGAAGGCTCAGAAGCTTCACACATAACCCCAGTGCCAATCACACACAAGGACGAACTAGGGGAAAAATTTGCTCCAGCCTCTGATGATTTGGTCCCAAAACCCCAAGAAGGCGACCTGGGAGCTAGGACCACTCTCAACACTATTTTTCTCAATCAATTGGAAACACAACCATCGGGAGAAACACAACCTCATGATGGAATCTCTAAGAATGACATGGATACAGGTGAACAAGAAGAAGTAATGGGGCAACCAGAAATCGACATCCCAACGGATGAACTCTCATCCAATATCGATACTCCATCCACTTCTCCATCTAAGGAAAAGACTTCGTCAATCGACGAGGAACAACAGAAGGCCAAGTCACCAGGACACAAAATAGGATTCCCTTCTAAGGAGATGAGATGACCAATCCTTGAAATAGAACAACCACCAACACCATTATTACCGTAGAAAGTGTCGATTGAGGAAGAGGAAGGTCAAGTGGCCATCCTGGGAAGAGACATAGAACCTGCCATGGAGCACCTCTATATGGCGGGAAGCCTAGGAAACACTTTGTCTTGGGGAGATCAACAGATTCATGAACCAGTAGACGAAGTCGCCGAGATACATGAAACTGATTATGACAAGAAAAGGAAGGTCATGATGAGAAGAACAATCAAGAAAAGGAATCTCATGCTTGATAACACTATGTTCATAACCATATAAGAGACGTTATTCGACACTGAAAGTGCCAAGATTACTGAGCTAATCAGAGAAGGGATAGCCATAACCGATGCCACATTAGATAGGGAAAAAAGGGATGAAAGGAAGGTAGCCACCATGAAGAAAGAGTTGGACCACCTATGACATCAAGCTAAGTATTACCAAAATTCAACACAAGAAGTGGTACTCTTGAAGAGTGACTTCCGAGAGATGTATGCACAATTCACAAGGGAGAGAGACCTATTCACCGCTCGCATAGTTGATTTCCAAGAAGATACCCTTATGGGGCTAGCAACCTGCAAAGACATAAAACGGTGGTATGAGAAGGCACATCAAGCCTTGTACGGATTGACTACATCAGAGAAGTAAAGAATGACTGAGATACAAAAGTACATGTCATCTGAGTGCTGATGGACAGTAGCATCGCCCGAATATGGAAGAAAACTGAATACTGGGTACACATGGTCCAAGAACCCTGGCGGAAGATGCAAGAAAGATGGGAAGAGTGTGAGAAAAGTTGGGAAAAGATCAACCAGGAAATGAGGTATATCGACTTGCCAGAGTTCGGGGCACCGAAGGATTTTGTTGATTTACATGAAATAGTTAAGCGGCACGTAGAGCAAAACTAGGTATGAGAAACGGATATTTCATAGGTTTCAAGCATGATCTCGGGCCAAGTGAAGAAGTTCATGGAGCCTCTGATTAAAGCTCTCGCATTCTTACAACGCTGAGTGTCAAACTAATAAAGTACAAATAACGGGTAGTTGAGATGAAGGAGGTCCTCTCTACTCTTATTGATCAACACAGGTTCCCTTATGCAAATACATGTGAATATCTCTTCTGCGGATGGTCAGAGTACGAAAGGAACAATCCACTTCAGTAAAATGACAAGATGATCTAAAGAGGAATAAAAGAGAATTGGTAGATAAAGTCCACCATGTGTCATTTTCTTGACTTAACACAACTTTAGTATCTATTTTAGTTTAGTTATTTTTATAAATAAGATAATCGACCTTGTGTTAAAGGTTGATGGTTTTGGAGAGAAAGATTTTTTCTGGAATATTATAAGAGAATTATTTATGAGCAAGTTATTTTAATTTATAAGTTTTGTTTAGAACCAAAGACACTTCTTTCATCTGAGGCATGAATGTGATTGGACTGGGGATATTATCTCTCTCTTCGAATTCAATATTTGTTGTTGTATTGAGTAAGAGTTGGTGTATCTATTATTTAAGTTATCTTATAATGTTGCAACAGTTCTTTTATTCTGATTGATGAATAGAAATCGATTGTGTTAATATGTGATTGATAGTAGAGCATTGAAAATTACTTTTCCTGCACTAATTTCTTGTCATGTATATATTTTCTTTCTGTAACCGTTATCTCAGACAATGTTGAATGTCTAGAACTCAAAATGGTATTATTTCTAGTTTGAAGTGGTTTAGATCTTCATTGGCTGCATGCTAAGGTATAAACGTTATCCCAAAAACCAACTTTCTCCAATATATCTTAACTTCCCTCTATCATTTAGTTTAAGCTCCACCTTTCATTTTCACCAATGTTAGAAAAGAACCAAAAGAGAACTGCATAGCCTAAGGAAAGGTTTCACAGAAGGACATATCTATCAGTCACGATTAAATCCCATCGATAATTCCATCCAGATCACAAATATAGAGAACCTTACCACTCATCAAATGCTTACGAGTCTAATTGGGCCTCTTAATCAGGTTTGGTTCTTTTTGTTGAGTCAAATGGATCTCAGACCCCTCAACACCCAACAACAATGCCAAAATGTTATCGCACAAATTGTAGGTTGATAAAATATTGACCCAACCACCAATTGGCGACCAATAATGGACATTATACCCAATATCACCTTGATATAGGTCTTGTGCTTCAAGGGTGACTAGGTCACTCTAGGTAGGCAATCTCAGTGACCCTAGGGGGATTGAGACAGGTGGAAAGGAAGGAAGAGAAGTGTCCCCTTAAAGGTCAATAAGGAAAAAAAAAAATTCTTTGATGACTCGTCTCAGGAAGGTTTTAAGGCTGCCAAATATTTGGGTACTTGCAAAAGTGATTGTACATGCTCGAGACACAAGAAAATCCAAGATTGCATACAGTATGTTAGATGGACAAGCAAGTTAATATTTCTGTCCCTAATTGCAGCAGTAATTAGAAATATATATCAGCAATGAAATCAAGTAACTATTGCAGATTTAACCACTTAAAGCATCAAATATTAGTTGAGTTATGAAGCACAAAACATGTAGATAAATTCTCAACACTTTAGAAAAACTTTAGTGATATTTAGATGGATGTAAGGATGAGTTTTCAGAGTATATTTGGGACAACCAATTGGATGTAGCAGTGTTTTTATACAGAAGAAACTTTTACCCTAAGAGATCAGCCAAAATATTTCCCAACAATAGCTAACATCAAATAGATTTATAATAGCAACTTTCCAACTAATTCCAACAGTAAAAGAGTGAGAGATTGAGCTTGAAAATGATAGTTTGTTGTAGCCCTAATGGTTGTAGCATAAATTTATAACAGAAATAAGAAACACTTAGCCAATTGAGACACGCTAGGGGAAATAGAAAGACTAGGACATCAAAGAAAGAAAGCAATTTGAACAAGTTGATTCCTTTGTGTTTTCACATATCCCAATGCAACAATTTTATTTATCTAATGCAAATTTAAAAAATGATTAGTGTTTTACTATTGGGTTGTGGGGTAAAATAATATAAAGACTAGACTAAGTCCTTGGGGGTGTAAATCCTCTTACTCCCCTAGGCAAGCTAATTCAACTAGGAAATGCTAAGAGGGTGTAATCCCTTTTACTTCTCTTAGAAAAACCTTATGCAACAAAATGACCTTGGATGTATGAGCTTGATTTACAAATAACCTATGGGTGTAAGCCCTTTTACTCCCTAGAGTTTGTGAAACAAACAAAGGTGGCTTGGAGGGTGTATTTCCTTGTAATTATCCAAGAAACCTTGCAATCAATGACCTTTCACAAGAAAATAAATGAATCTCGGGGAGGGTGTATTCCATTATACTCCTCCAAGGGTTTGTCCACTAACAATTATGGAAGAAAACAAGAATTTCAAGACAATAAATGCAAAATTTCCTTACCAATTCCAAATAGATGCAAATTCAAACTCTAAGTGACCAAGAATAATCCATCCACAAGCATGATAAAAATCCTCCAAGTGTAGCGCACCACTTTATTCCATCAATAGCAAGAGAAAACCATAACAATTGCAAAAGAGAGATGAATTGCTCCAAGAATAGTGAAAATTTCAACTAAGTATCCTTCTCCACATGGGAGAGATGTTAAATTGAGATCTTATGATCTCTTGTTTATACAAATTGTCACTATGATAGTTTGTCAACATAAAATTAGGGTAAACCACAAGACTTGGGGTAAAAAACCCTAATCTTTCCCATTTTACAAAATAATATTAAACAGTTCACTTAAATTTTACTTTTACACAAAGAGAAACCCTAATTTAGAGTGTCAAGCATCCAACTCACTTCCTTCATGTTCAAAGCCTCAAACTCCTCAAAAATTCCTTGTGCCAATGCATATCATCCTCACCACCAAACCCTAACCCCCCTAGGTGACATCATGTCTCTAAAGGTCACATTTTGCCTCTCCTAGACAAAGATTTTGGCATGTGGGGGATAGGTTATTTCATCCAAGTCATCTTCTAGGCCTCTGAGGTTTCATCTCTCTCATCCAACATGCGGGCCCTTGGCATTCACCTGTGGGATTCAAGCCCCATGGAAGCCCAAGCTAGGCTTGTTCCTCTAAAATTTTCCACCAACTAGATCCTACAAAGACAAGTAAGCACGACCTCCAAGGATCTCAAGTCATAACATCATGATAATTAAATTAAATAAATAAATGATCCACCTAAGAATGTGCATCAAAGATCACCATGTCAAACAATTAAGTGCTCAAAGACATTATGCGACTTGTCAAGATTGAATATGGGAGGGTTGACGAGGTGTCCTATTAGGTAGATATTTCTCTAGGTCAAGGAGAGTTTCTAAGAGATCCCTCTCTAGTCCATGTAAAGTGGATGAATTGGTTAGGGTCAAGACTCTATGGGCATGGGGTTCATGATATACAAGGGTTTGTAGTGTCTCATTAATTTATGCCTTTGTAGAGGGTGTGTGGTACCTTCGTTTGCAATGCACTTTTTCCAAGCCCATTATTTTTCCATTCTTTGTTTCTTTCATAATTTAAGGACGATTTGAAGGCCACTACCCTAGTGTGGTGTCCAAATAATGAAATTTTCACCTACAAATACCTAGCAAAAATGAGAAGGTTGGATCGTGATGAGACCCTCATTCTCTCGGCCATGCAACTGAGAGTCATTAACTTGGCTTGGTGACCAGATGATGGTAATGTCATACCACTATATATCCATGAACATGATAGGTCATCTCATGATGAGACCTCTTATCCTCCAACTAACCTTTTTAAGCATTTATAATCATATTTCTTGTGGGTCCCCCTTTTCTCAAAGATACATGTTTCATTTCTTTCTTGGATGATCCCTGGGCGAAGCATCTAGAATATTTATACATAGGATTTTCTATTTTACCGAACAACAATCCCTCTGGGCCTTCATCCCCTTCTTCTGATAGAATGAGAGACAACCCCTTCTTGGGTCAATACACCCAAAAATCCCAAGAGATAAGGAAATGGGGGGAACAAGCGATGGAAAGTGGTAAGTATGGTCAGGAACGATACGATGGCTCTTCAAGGGAGTTCCTAGTAGCAAGAAAATCCCCAAGCAAGACCACTTAATAGGGCACAATGTCAACCACCAAGGTGAAGTAGGGAAAAAGACATAATTTCCAAGCATGTAATATGAAATCTAAAGAAATCTAAGATACAACATACTCAAATTCCTAAAGTATTGAAATGATACTTACCATAATACTTGACTTGTACCTCATGGAGCAAGGCCCATTGCCTCTCAGAAGCCAGCTGGTGTCATGGATTCCATCTGAAAATATACGACCTCTGTGGTGATGAGAAGGGTCTCCATATGTGCAAAAGGATATTGCTAGTCATGTGGTCTCTCGACACTCCATATCTGCAACCTGAGGGCCTCGAGACATAATCTCCTTAATTATCCACAAAATGGGGATAACAAACCCAAAAAACCAAAATATGGGGAAACAGAAGGGAAGAAGTGTGGAAAATGGTAAGTATGAGTGGTAATGGTGTGATGAACCTTCAACGAAATGCCCAGTAGAAACCCTTTTCCCTAGGGTGACCAACTTACTAGGATACCATGAAAACCACCAAGGTGAAATTAGGAAAAAAATATAATTTCCAAGCAAACATTCCATAATCAACAAAGGACTCTTTTGCAACATGCAATTTTTTTAAATATTAAAGTGACACTTACCATGAGACTGTTTGTGTTACTTCATGAAGTAGGACATGTTTCCTTCTGGGAGGTAGACTGTTGTAGTGGGCATTGATGATGATGATGGTGAAGCGTGGTGAATAAGAGGGGTTATGTGGGTTGTGTTTTCCATTCAGCTCTCAACACTCCATGTCTACTACCTGTGGGCCTCAAGACATCATCTCCTTAGTTACCCCTAGGATGGGGGGTAATATTCCTTAAGTGATAGTTGGTTTAGGTTTCTAAAGTACACAAACAATCAAATGTATCCACTCTTCTTCTAGACAACTACCAATCTAGAAATCCAACAGGAATATATGATGGGGGATTTGATCCCATAAATCAACCATTTTTTGGAGTTCCTTTTGGATTTGGGGGGGGGAATTTGGGATCAATATTTCTTAGTTTCTACCAAAATGGTTTGGTCCCTTCTACAATAGGGATGAAATGTTGGATAATATCGCCCTTATAAACCTTGAGATCAACATATGTCCAAGAAAAAACTTCCTTGTATCCTTGAATAAGGATCAATATACTTTCCCTTTCGACATGAACAATTCCCTTTCCTATCTTCACCATTTTTGGGTCATGTTTTGAGCCGATATTAAACTCAGGGGATTCATCGGATATATCAACAACAAGCTTTCCCATGTACATGTGTCCATGAAAAAACATCATTCTATCCTCTAATAAGGCTCAATATACTTTCCCTTTCAGCATGAGTAGTTCCCTTTCCTATCTTCACCATTCTTGGGTCATTTTTTGAGTCGATATTAAACTCAAAGGATTCATCAAATAGATCAACAACAAGCTTTCCCGTGTACATATCATGTCTATTGAACATTCTTTCGAAAGGAAGAACTCCTTTTGGGAGAGTGTCATTGGAAAAGTATTTGATATTGAAATTCATGGATTCAGGTAGGAAATTAACATGAGAGTCTGAGAATTCCTTGTTTCTTTTTAAAAAGCGAAGGATCTGGGTATCATCATTGAAGACTTGCCAATGTTCAAGGTTATCAAAGATAGATAACTGAAATACAACTTCCATCTTGCATATATCACAAAGCATTTCTTCACAAGGTTGCAATGTAGTTGCAGAGACAACCAAGGTGTCTGTAGCATGGTTCTTCTCTCTTTATATGGCTTCAATTGAAAAGGAATCAAAGAGATCTATTGTGTCCCAAATTGAGTTCATATATCTCCTCAATATCTCATTCTTAGAAACAAACTTCATTTTCACTTGGGATACTACAAAGTCAGAGTCACCTTATAACCCTTAAGCACTTAATCCTTCTATTGAGGGCTAGGTTGATTCTTATGAGTAAAGATTCATATTCAAAAATGTTGTTTGTACAATCAAACTCTAGCCTATAAGAGAAAAATGTGGCCTTCTTAGAAGGAGCGATGCGGACAATCCGAGCACCATATCCATAACTAGAATGGGCACCATCAAATTATAAATTCCACATTCCACTATTGTTTCGACACTCTTGTACCTGAGTTGTAGGGTTAATAGCATAAAAAATTCCTATCTTATCATCCAAATACATGGCTTGATCCATAGAAATTTTGGGAGCCTCGACTTGCTAGCTTACATTATGTTCTATGTATAGGGTGAAAAATCCCCCTTCAGGGTGAGGGATAGTAGCATAGGAAAAATCCATTTGGAGACTACCCCCTAAGATTGCAACCCTTTCTCTAAACAAAAACATCCCCCAAGCATCAGATATGTTAGTTACAAAACATCTATGAGAAGGGATATATTAGGGTAAGCAGCCAAGCTAACCTTGAGTTCTTTGATGAGACCACAAACAAAGATGGATCTTGAATCAATTCCATACACATTCTTATACAGATGCATAATATCTAGTTTGAGTTGATTCATGACTTTCAAAGAAATAACATTAGTGGAAGCACCGAAATCAAGAATCTAGTTGTGGAGGATGAGTTCATTAACTACTAATGAGATTACGAAAGGTGCATGACTTCCATTTCTTCTATCAAGATTAAAAAGTGTGGAGAATTACAGGGATTTAATTTTCTTCTTGAGGCTTCTCAATGCTAGGTTCTTATGAAGGTATGGGAATATTGGGCTTATGTCAAAGGTCTATGGATTCATTATATGAAGGAATAAGGTTGGTAATGTTTGTGTCATGATGATTATCTCCTTTGGGAATGATATGGCTAGCGCTTCCTTAAAAAAATTCATCCTTCTTCTTGGATTCTTGACCCATAAGACCTAGAAGTTGTGACTTGGATCTTCTAACAACTTGGTCCTTCTCAATATCCCATTTTCTTTTAGAAGTGGAAAAGTTTTCTTTGGCACAAATGATATTATTAAGGTATTATTTGTAAAGGTCGTATTCCCTCTCAAGAATATCAATCTAAGCAATAAGTATCTCTTGGTTTTGTTTCATTTGCATGAGTTTTTGTTCTTGAGTAGTTGGGTAGGTCACCCTTTCAAAATGATTGTCTAGTTCGAAAGAAACTAACTCATCTTCTATCTGGGAGGTGAGTTCTTATGCTTCAATAAGGGAGTCGGGAGACTTGTCCTTTAATATTAAACCAATTTTTCCTTGGAGGGAGTGAATATATCTCATTTGGATAGCTTCTTCTCCAGGCCTAAAATTGTCACAAAAATCTCCTATCAAAGTGTCAAATCTTGCATTGAATTTACTAAAATGATCTTGATCTCCCTTTGTGATGTGGAAAAATTGAGAGAAAATCAAGGCACCATCTTTCTCAATGCCCCATTTTTTCAAAAAAAACATCCTCAAGTACCTCCCATGCTTTTATGCTTTTGCAAGGAAGTATTTTACACCATAACCTAACATAATTTACTAACAAAGTAGAGAAGAGTCTCATTGTGTCATCTTGGTGTTCATAGAGCACATTGTGCAAGACCAAAGTGCCATAGAAATTGTTCAAATTCTCTTCGGTTGAGACATCATTGTTAATATCGAACTTAGGGATCCAATTATCAACATTATCAGGAATATCATGGAGAAAAAAAATCATATTCCAGTCATGTCTAAGGGTATAAGGTGATTGTTATTCCATGGACGAGAATCCATTTGGGATACAAGTTGATTTGGGGCTTGTTTTCTTGGATAAACCTTCTTACGGGTTCTCATAGGTGGAGTCTCTAGATGATATCTTTAGAGGAAGATCATTAAGAAGTAAATAAATGGACTGTTCCCTCAATGGACTTGCCAGGCAAGCTTTGTAGGAGAATTATTTGAGGTAATCTTACCAAATAGGTGTCATAGGAAGAATGACTCAATTATGCTCGGGAACGACACCAAAATTTTATCAGAGGATTTTTACTTGTGCAAGTCCTTCCACAATATGTCAATCTTGTGTAACAACTATAAGCACTTGCCATTGTCACCTAGGCAAGTGATTCCCTTGTTTTGGTGAAGGAAATAGGTTAAACACAAGGGAGGTTTCCCTAGTGACCTCAACGGATGCTATAGTAAGCTAAGGAAAGTATATAACTCCCCTATATTCATCACTTAATAGGTTAAGCTAGTTCTAAGAGAGGTGAAGGGAATAATTAGTTTGAATGAGGAAATTGGTCAACTTGTGTGAGATAAGAAAATTTTCAATGCATAAAATCATCAATTACCAAGTTATTTCACATATCAATCACCTTTAGACACTAGATAACAAGTAAAACCAATTGTTGTAGTAAACCAATTTATATAAGCAATAAGTGATTTGCAACAACAATGAGTAAATCAACCTAGAAAATTAGCAATTATGTCTTAAATGTTAGCCTTCCACAAGTAGTACAATATCCAATTTCTAAACATGATTTATAAACAAATTTTTCCACAATATTAAGTAAGTATGCAACAATAAATACAAGCCCTAATGGTTGTAGTATTCACTTTATCACAACAAGAAGTTATTCAATGATTATTCAAATCATTGAAGTACAATTAGCATGACAATGATGTCCTAATCTAGATTGAGTGAGAGTTTTAAGAGTTGAACTAAGAGTATTAAGCATCACAAGAATAAAGACTAGTTTTGTCTACTTTCTTAGGGAAAATGGAGTCAAAATAATGCATTCAAGGAGGCCAAGCAAGAGAGAAGGTGAATATTTAAACCTTAGAGCTATCCACTCATAGAACTAGGTCAAGTATCAAAGGAAGAGGCCACTAAAGTTTATCAACTCATAAACCCTAGGTGTTGCCCCACTTTCTCTAATGCATCTAGAAAATAATTGAATGGAACTAGGTCTTGAACCTAGGGGATAGCCACTCCTAACCCCTAGAACCAAACCCTAGTTAAGATAAACCCTAAGGGGATAGCCACTCCTAACCCCTAGAACCAAACCCTATATAAGATAAACCCTAAGGGGATAGCCACTCCTAACCCTTAAGGAAAATATTAAATTCTTCAAATAATAAAGGTGGAAAACAACAAGGGAAAGGGATAACCACTCTTTATCCTTCATTAGGGTTTCAATATTTTAGAAAATATCAATATAACATGCAAAATTACCACTCCAATAGAGAAAATTACTAATATTTGTCAAGAAACGTCACATGCAATCAAAGTAAACACTTACTAGCAAGGTGCATTAGCATGAGGAAACCCTAGTTAATGAAGAATTCACCATCAACAAGAGAAACATCCATCCAAATATCACTCCAATAGTGTGCACAAGATATTCCAAGAGAATAGGATAAGTAGAGTGAACTTTTAAGAGAGATCCCTCACAAGTGTGAGGAGTTGTGATGATGATAAAAGAGTTTGAGCACTTCCTTTATTATTATGAGGAAACAAAGGGATAATATCCACAACAATAGTGAAAAATGACACTAATCCATGATAACAAGTGGGTCTGACCCCTCACATAACCTCTTAAATGAAAATAAATGCAAATAAAACATCATAGGTTTACACATGTGGTGACGTCAAGCCCTCAATAAGGTGAAGAGATCCTCCTAAGGCCACATGTATTCGTATAGTGGTGAAAGCATGGTGGAAAATACTCATCAAGTGTCATGGAACATCTCAAGTCATCAAATGGTATCCAATTTCCAATAATCCCCATCATCTCAATCAAACCATAGCACATGATGTCTTCATCAAATAACCCAACATCAGGGTGAGGTAGCCATCGTCCAAGGTGGAATGATCATGCACCACCTACCTAAGTAGTGTCCAAGCCAAATCAACTGCAATTTCCTCCATCAAGTGGTTGAGCAAGGTGTGGGTGTACTGTCCAAAGTGAGGGATTTATGCCCATATGTGGGCCATCATGACCATATCTATCAAATTGAAATAAAATGTATCCATCATCCAATGTATAGAAGACATGAGAGCTTGTGGCTGAGTATGTCCAGCCATCAAATGACTCAACGCTCAGCATCAGCGTGCCATATCCTACAAATAAATGCACAATGTCCTGGGTGAAATCATGGTACATCCTTCAAAGAACCATGCCAAGTGCATCCAAATCAATCAAATTTGTGGAATCAAGTAAGACCAATGTTCACAAGGTATAAGAGTCCTTAAATCATAGAAAGTAATTTGTTACTTAACATATAAGCCACACCAAAAATTAACATTAAGTATCACCTTCAAACTTCACATTAGCTCAAGAAATTATGTAATTTGACAAGTTTAAGTATGGGAGGACCATCATCATACCCTATTAGGTGTGCCAACCAAAGCAGGATATAAAATACCCAAGTATAGGGATACATCCCGAGGGAAGGAGGAAAGAAAAGAAACCCTTCAAGAGTAAGTATGATAGTGAAGTATGTCGGGATTACTTCATGGCTTATGGAATCATTTGCTCCATTTTTATTATCCCCTTTGTAGAGGGTGCACTTTCTCTTGAGTTACCCCTTTCTAGGTGCTATGTTTTTCCAAACCCCTTAATCTACCTTTTATATTTTCCCTTTTATAGATTTACAAGTCCCTTGTATAAGGTTTCAAGCATTAGCATTCATTGCTTCATATAATAGTGGGATATTCAATAACTCCTTTTCAATTGATGAGGCATTTATTCACTCTCAGAAATGGGGTGAACACAAAAAGGGTAGAGCTCAAGTATGGACTATGGCTTTTAAATGTCCTTTCTATCCCATAACATTCTTTTTTTTTCATTTCTTACCAGTAACTACATCAACCTCATCATTCTATCCCTTATTTTCACAAGAGAATGAACCATGACTCATTACCAAAGCTTAGTACACTACGATAGGCTCCAAGATGGTAAGTGTTAAGTATGGAGGGGAAATGGAATTTTACCCTTGTGATGCCCCCCTAGTAATACCCCTATTCCTTGGAGGTGACAACACAATACTAGAGTACACATTATGTCCACCAAGGTGAAACAAGAAAACACACATAACTTCTTGAGCTTACAATTCATTATCCAACTTCAACCAATGATCGCCATTCACATTCCTAGTATATTAAGAACAACACTTCATATGAAAAAAGGGATATTGTACCTCATGATGACATTGGACCACTATCTTCCAAAGAGAGTGTTGATTGAATATGATGAGATTTGTTGATCAAGAGTGAAAGAGGCATCTAAGAGGGTTGTTGGGTTTCCATGAGTGTATGTGTTGATCATCATCATTGTTATATCATTTTCTTCATTGTGGGCCATGAGACATAATCTCCTCTAGTTACCCATAGGCATGGTGTGGTAACATGGAAATAAAAATAGGTAGCAACAAATAAATGGATACAAAGGTCTATCGTCGAATTAGAGGCATCCTACATCATTGGAACCCACCAACATGATAGGCTATGGACATCCTTATTTTTGTAGAGCTTGCTAAAGTTTCCATGATGAAAATACGTTTTCCTTATACCTTAAAGTATACCAATCAAACAGTCACAATAGAAAGTCACCATTGGAAACCTTTAACAATTGTTTGATGGACATGGCTGTCAGAAGTGCCAACCAAAGGAATATGAAGAAGAAAGAGAAAATAGAATATTTGAGAAGATGTCTTCCCAAGAAGAGATAAATAAAATACTTGAAACAAGATTTTTGGTTAATAGAAGACATAAGAACAATCCCCTGCAAGATCATCCTAGACTTTCCAAGCCTCCAAAGAAGGATAATCAAATTGCAAGGATAATCAGACCTAATACAGAGGTACCATGAATTAACTATTCAACAATCAATTCTCTCGAGATGAATCTAGATGTAATAGGATGGTTTAACAATGCTAAGGTTCTCGTTCCTATCATCGAGTTAATGAAGATCCCTTCTATGAAGAATCAAATCAAAGAAGTTTTTGGGATTGAACCAACAATTCAAGCAACTGATATTGCAAATGAAAGTGAATATGTACCTATTATTCTCCAAATCATGCACAAAGGAAGCAACAATCCGAAAAACCAGCCATTTTTCATATCATTGATAGTGGGATACTTTCTCTTGCACAAATGTATGCTAGACTCTAGAGCCTCGACCAATGTCATGTCTCTCAAGGTGATGGAACATTTGGGTTTGAATACTTCGAGGAAATAAAAGAATATTTGTGCCATGGACTCCAAGAAAGTCAGATTATGTGGATTAATCAAGGATCTTCAAGTTTTCTTGGCCTCTCATCAAGAGATTTGCTTAGTAATGGACGTGGTGATCATCAGTGTTCACGATGCTTGAGGAGTTCTTCTATTTAGAAAGTGGGTTGTTGACCTTGGAGGCAGTATTCATATGGATTTATCATATGTTGTTATTCCAAACTTTCATGGTTTTCTAGTCATCTTGCACAAAGAGTTGATGAGGAAATAACATATGGAGGATCCCCATGACCTCGAGAATGAATTGGTTTTATTTGAATAAGAACTTGCATCCTACACCATGCTTACAATATAATTATATCCCATGACATAATTCAACATGTAGAAGATGAACTTCGATGGGGAAAAGTCCCAAGAAAGCATGGGTGTAGGTATTATTTTCCCTTTCCCTGAAGGTAATGTTTCATGTTATGCTTAACACTTGAAATTTGAAGGAACAAACAATGTAGTTAAATATGAAGCACTTATACTTGGTTTGAATTTAGCTAAGGATCTTGGAATTAATATTTTGAAAATTATTGGTGATTCTGACTTAGTCGTTTCCCAAGTGAAAGGTCTTTTTACTTCTAAAAATGAAAGATTGAAAAGATACACGAATGTAGTATGGGACACCATGGAATGGTTTTATGCTTTATCTTTGATATATGAATCAAGGGATTCGAATGTAAGAACCGATGCAGTATTCATCTCTGTTGTGACGCTACAAATTTATGATTATTTGATAAATAATGGAAAATTGGAAGTTATTTTTATACCATCAGTCCTAGATGAAGTCGTCAACTCACATATTTTCGATGATGATGCTCAGGTTTTAAGATTCATGAAAAAATTGCAGGAATTTTCCAAGAATGAGATCCATTGAACATAAGAGGGTTCTTAAGAAGAAATAACAAAAAACAAGATTCTAATAGGCCTTGTACCTCTTGAATGTTTATTTGATAGACATGATAGGTACAAAGAGAAGAAAGAGATGGATAAGCCCAATGAATATGAAGAAGTCAATATTGGATCCACCAAGAATATAAAGATGATAAATATCATAAAGGAATATCAGGAGAGGAAAGAAAGGCAATCAAAGATCTTATCATAGAATTTAAGGATATATTTTCCTTCTCCTATGATGATTGAATGACACAAGGGAGATATAATTCAACACACCATACCCTTGAAAGATGGTGCCAAGTTGTTCCGACAAAAGTTGAGACAGATCAATCCAAAGTTTCCCCTTCTTGTCTAGAAAGAATTGCAAAAGTAATGAAGCAAGAATCATCGTCCCCACATGACATTCTACTTGGATCTCCAATCTAGTGATAGTGCAAAATAAGACCAATGAGATAAGAATTTGTGTGGATTTTAGAAATCTCAACATGGCATCTGAGAAACACAATCACCCATTGTCGAACATGGAAAATATGCTACAGAGAATTATATGATCAAAGATGTTGTCATTCATGGATGGATTTTTAGGTTACAATCAAGTTTTGGTGAACAAAGATGATAGGCATACGACAACATTTACCACACCTTGGGGTACTTATGAATATTTGAGGATTACCTTTGGTCTGATGAATGTAAGTGATAAATTCCAAAGATCCATGGATTATACATTCATATATCTCATGGGAAAAATAATTGAGATTTATCGAGATGACCTTAGAGTGTTTTCAAAGATTAGGAAATCTCATGTTGAGCATCTCAAATGGGTATTTGAAAGGTGTCGCAAGTACGAAATATTTTTGAACCCAAAGAAGTCAGTATCTGGGGTTCTTGAAGGAAATATTCTCAGGAACATTTTTACAAAATATGGGGTAAAATTTGATCTCAAGTGGATAAAAGGAGTTAAGTAAATTTCTCAACCTCGAACTCAGAAGGATTTGCAAACAATTTTCGACAAGATCAATTTCCTCTGAAGATTCATCCCAAACTTTGTCGAGATCCTAAAGCCTATAAAAAACGTTGATAAAGAAATATATATCTTTCAAATGGGATGAATACAGTAAGATATCCCTCAAAATTATCAATGAATCTATTGCAAAATCTCTGGTATTGGTAAGTCCTAATTATTCCAAGAATTTTCAAATTTTTTGTTTTGCTTATAATAGCACAATTGTAGGTGTGGTGCTTCAAAAGAATGATCAAGATGAAGAACAACTCATAGCATTCATGAGTAAATTTCTCATGGATTATGAATTGAACTATTCCATTATGGAGAAGAAAGCTTACAGTTTAGTCAAATCCTTGAAGAATTTCATAACATATGTTGGATATTCCAAGGCGAATTCCTATGTTCCATGCTTAGTTGTAAAACATATCTTGGCTCAACAAGATTATTTTGGAACCAGAGGAAAGTGGGTGACTAATATTTAGGAATATGATTTGGAAATTGTGCCCACAAAATTGGTCAAGGGCAGAGGTTTGGCGCAGATGTTCGCTGAAGGAAATGAAGTTTCCCATGGATTACAAGATCATGCATCCACTATGATTTCAACAATGGATTGAAGAATTGGAACATCATGATTGGTACATGGATATCATTTCCTATCTCAATAACCTTATAACTCCAAGGCACCTTCCAGATCACAAGAAGAGAGATTTAAGATTGAAGGCCTCTAAGTATTGTTTCATTGAGAAAGGCCTTGGATGGAGAAATATAGATGGTTTGATCCTCGTATGTGTAGATCCAAAGGAATCAAATAAGTTGATAGATGAATTTCATAAAGGACTATGTGGAGGACATCCTGCATCAAATACCACCACTCGCAAGATTTTTTGAGGTGGTTACTATTGGCCAAGTATCTTTTCAGATGTGCATAAGTTCATGAGAGGTTTCCATCCATTTCGGTTCTTCATAGGGAAGCAGGAGTTAGCAATCCTCCCTCTTCAACCAATTATAGTGGAAGCACCCTTCCAACAATGGGGCCTTGATTTTATTGGTGAACTTAATGATAATTCAAGTAATGGTCATAGATAGATTCTTACAGCTATATATTATTTCACTGGATCGGGTGAAGAGATACCGACAAAGAGGGCCACAAATAAAGTTGTCATGGATTTCTTGGAAGAGAGAATCATCACCCATTTTGGGGTGCCAGTAGAGATCACTACCAACATTGCCAAAGAATTAATTTATGCAGAGTTATCTACATTTTGTTTTGACTATGGCATTGTCCTATCCCACTCCTCTAATTATTAACCCCAAGGAAGTGGTCTCGCTGATTCAAGCAACAAGAATTTGACGACCATTCTCAAAAAGACAGTGGGGGACAACAATAAAAGTTGGGATAGCAAGATAAAGTACGCTCTATGGGAAGATAGAATAACTAAGAAATAATCCACTAGAAAGATCCCATTTGAGATAGTCTATGGGATGGAAGTAACATTTCCAATTCATTTGAAAATCCAACTTTATAGGTTCATGCAATAACACTCCTCCGATCCATATGCAATGCAAGGCATAATTAATGAATTAATCGAGCTTGATGAGAACCGAAGACATGCCTTTGATAACTTGATACACAATCAAGAAAAGGTAAAGAGTAATTTTGACAAGAAGGCTATTGGTGAAGATTTTAGAAGGGCGATCTTGTTCTCCTATTGAACAAATGAAATGAAAAAATTGGTAAACATGGTAAGTTTGAAAATATTAGGTTAGGTACTTACATGATTGGAGATGTTGCAGGTACCAATTATTTCTATTTAAGTCATTTGGATGGTGAGAAGCTACACTTTCCTGTGAATGGGAAAGCTTTGAAATTGTTCTATCAATGTAATATATGATGCCTTTGGGGCATCCTTGTATTATATTAAGTTTTCTGACTTTAGCACGTGTGTTTCATTTTATTGAGTGTTGCATTTTATCTTTTTTGAATAAAGGAAATGATGCTTACATTGTATGAAATAATCTAAAGGTTGGTGTTATGTACTTCATTCAATTCATACTTGGATTTATTTTGTCTCAAGGAAGTGATATGCACTTTTTTATTACCCACCCTTGCATTTAATATCCATTTTGTGAGAATTTTTCAGGTCTACATGTTTCTGTAATATTTTGGAGTTCTCGTGCTATCTCGAGATGAGCACATGTCCCTAAGTTGGAGCCAACTATTGCAACCCAATTTCTCTGTAGTGTACCCTACATTTTTTCACGAGATGTGACCACTACAATGTGTCCAAAGTGTGATGATTTCTTTATATGTGGCCATGATGGGATAACTTGTACAAGTGTTGATTAGATTTTACTCGAATCCCCTCAAGTGGATGATCATGACATGTCATTTTAGTCCCCATTCTCAAGGTGCTTGGTTTTATTGCTTCGACTAACTATCCCTTGGAGGTGGTAATTTCCTCTAAGATGGGAATGTATGCCTTGGGTAGGTATGCAGGAATTTTGAGATGGATCTACTATGATACATGATTTATGGGGCCCTAATTATTCACTTACTCTTTTCTATGTAAAAGGTGATTGTGCTTTGTAAGGGTTGCCATGCTTGTGGTTTAGCACACCTTATTTTACCCCACATGGACCCTCTATTTCTTATGTATGTACCATGCTTTGGGTCATGGGTCCTTGGAGATGATTCTGCACATGATTATCTAGTTTCACGTTTCTCAAGGTAATCCCATGGTTTTCAAGGCATATCCCATATTTTGAGGCATTGGTCACACTCTCTGAGGCATGGACAAGTTTTTTACCTCCACGTGGACCTCATATACACTTTCCATGTGTTAGATGCCAAAATTCCCTCCTCTTTTGGCACATTTGTAAAGCATTTTTCCAACTAGAGGAGGGCTAACTTCACTTGGGACACTTTATGACAAACGTGGGGTTTATTTTGAGCCACTTGAATGATGTGGAGGTCACTTGAGTGACTTTTCACTTGAATATGATGACATGGCACTCATTCATTTATATGTTAGAGGGGATTTAAATCACCTCTTTGATGACTTGTTAGAAAATTGAAGAAATCATCCACTTAGAGAGGGTGTTATAATTTGACTTGGGGTGAGGTTGTAACATCTCTTTAAGGTGGATGTTAGAGCTATAGGGTGGTGTTGACGTGGGAGAATTTCCCTTCAACAAATAGGGGTACTCCCCAGTATGAGGTTCCAATTAGAGTTCACACCATTTGGATTAGGAGACCCGTCCAAATTTTGTCCTGGCTACCATTATTGGTATGAGGGTGAAAGAATGGTTTGATGCAAACTAAGCTAAGTTTTGAAAGGAAATATATTATATCATATCATATCTTAGCTAGGAGTGTTAACATTAAAAAATGAATAGACCCAAGCATTAGTAATCCCTACATAAATCCTTCATTCAGATAAATGAAATGAAGGGAAAAATACTAATAACATATACATATGAAGAAATAAGCAGATAAGTCTTAACTATGACTCCATACATACAAAATTTTCATCATCTCAGTACAATTTATTAAAAAGAGAACATAGATAATTGTAAATGTTATCTATTCAAAACAAAAAAGTCTAGTTAAGAAAAATACAACACTTCAAAACAACTGACATTTTACTTGAAAAAAATCATTGTAAAAGACTGCAAAGAAACACAACAATTCTCTCAGTCAAAATGGCCTGAGGGCTTCTCAATATTATCTTAAAAAAAATAGTTCTAAAAAATTACAAGATTGAAGATCCCCTTCCAAATGGGTCTCTTGTGGTTTATATAACTTCCCTAAGTAAGTGTCCATTATGACTTCTTGTCTTCCCAAGAAGCAGTTACAAAACTCTCAACTATCCCTAATTTTATTTTCTAATTGACACAATGGGCACAAGAAATAGTGATTGATTCAAATTCAAATTTAATTCATGCTCTTCCATCTGTCCTTGTCCCTATTGTAGGAAGATCATGCTTCATGCCAACCTAAAATGGAAATAATTTTGCGGCACAACAGAGACTCTAGGGAGACCTCATGGGCTATTGAGTTTTGAGAGAGAGTAACCATGTCCCTTTTGAGATTTTCCATGAAAGTTGGTATCATATTTTGAGTTCAGAAAGGTCTCACGAGATGGTTATCCATATCAGCACTAGGTATTCTAAGTAGCACCCTGGTGGCTCTCTCTCTATCTTGCATATTCTCCTCGAGATATGCTACAATCTATTCATCTTGTCTTTGGCTAGCCTAAACCTTCAATCCGAGGAAAATGGAATTTAAAAATAAAAATGAAGGAAACTTTGTGAAGCTTGGCACATGTTGCAAGTGAAGCTTTCAACTCCTTTTCCATCTTTTTTCCTGCTCGTTGACAATTATCCAAGGTGACAAAATTTAGCTTGCCTTCCCAATCATTCATCCAAAGAAAATATTCTAGAACATTTGGATTATCAAATTCCCATAGTCTTATTTCATTTAGACCAACTTTGATACCGATGAATTCCTTGTTCTTAGCTTGGACTCTATCTAATTGATCCTTGATTTGAGCATCCTTTTTCTGGAAAAATTGCAGTCTTGCGTACATGTCCTTGTCCATATTCTGGATTTCATGCCTTACTAACTCATCACACTTTATGAACTCCTCAATGCTTGTTCATTCACCTTTATATAACTTCAACTCTTCAACCATCATCCTTATCATTTATTTATCCTCTTCTAATTCTCGTAATACGTTCTTTAAATTTTGCTTAGAGGCTTGAGTGAAGGCTACACCAATTGAAGTTATGGCTAGAGGATCTCATCGAATGTTCTCAACCATTTTTATTTCAGTAGTCATTGATAGAGGGGATAACCCAGTTATTGAAAGTTTCTTCACCTTTTGTTACACAATTATGCCCAAGACTTTGTCGAATCTGAAAGAGATTAGGTCTGCTACTTTTCTATCTTTTGAAGGCGTGAAAGGTCCCAGCCCCAAATAACCAATAGGTGAGTGTCCCCCAATAAAATGGATATCTATAGATGACCATGGGACATCTGTGTCCATGATATTTCAAGCTTGATCTTCATATTATTTTTCCTTCCTTCTTTCTTCGTGATTCTTCCTCTACTTCTACTTTTACTTCTATTGTTGCTTTCGCTTATGCTTTTGCTTTTCCTACCTCTTCTTGTCATTTGCGTTCAACTTTTTATTTCTTTCTCTTATTTTGTTCCTCTTTTGTTGTTGCTTCAACAACTTCTACTACTTGTATCTTTCTCTTCTCTTCTTCCTGTTATTTACTCTTTTTCTTTTCTTCCTTTCTTTTATGTTTGGTTGTCGTGTTGTTTGCCTCTTCTACTTTCTTCTTTTTCTCTTGTTCGGATTTCAATTGATTTTCTTCTTCTTTTCTCTTATTTTTTGCTTCTCTAGATTTATTTTCATCTTCTATTATGCCCTTGTGTTGAGAGATTATTCCTATTATAAAGATTACTTCATCATAAGTTCTATCCATGTGATGGATTTCTTCTTCTTCCTAGGTTTTTAACTTGTAAGTTCACCTATATTTGTAGTTATAGAAGTGTAGATTGACGACTCCTGAAGGGTCTTGTCTGCAGAATCTTTCCTCTCCAAAGTGGAAATAATCCAATGTGTTCACCTCTTCCTGGGATTCTTTCATATTTTTGAATGAAAATGATCCCACCCAAAGTGACAAAGGTGGTCATATGTCTTTCTTATCTCTGTACACAAACACACCTACTTTGTGTATCATTGTCTGGTCGGCAATTTCTTATCAAAACGAACCTATCCGAGATGAATTTAGGGAGTATATGAGGGGATTTCATGGTATTGTAAACCCTTATATATGTCTCGTATTCGAGCAGGTACCAGTCACTTAATCATCCTACAATGGACAGATTCTTGTCATTCATACAAGGTGTCGGTGATCATAATATGAGTTGGTGCAGGGGAATAAAAAACTCTTCACAGATTTTCCGGTACTCAAACATGTACTTGTGTTCCCAAAACACTTTGAAGTAGATATGAATGGGAGGATCACTCAAATACCATGTCCACCCCATCCCTGGGCATGAGTGAATCATAGAAATCATGTCCAATAGATAAAATGACATGTGGGAAATGGGGAAATTTTTAGCAGCCATGTGTTGGGAAACAACGATTGCTTCTTTTAGCGTCGAGGATAGAATGTATGCCTAGTTGAATGTCGATTCTGAGAATGTGACATAATGGGTGAGGGGAACCCAAGATATTTTGAATTTCTAAGCATTTGGCTCCCCATAGATCCTGCATACCATGGCCACTGCATATTGGTATGGTAGTCGAAGAGAATTTGTAGGGTACTCGTTTGAATTCTTGGTTTTGAAATGCTTTCCAGGTTTGTTCCAACCCTTTAAGAGGTCCCTAGGATTGTGAGGAAAATTCTTCACCAATTTGTCATTCAAGATATTTTCTCCCTCTTCCAAATGATAGTAGGATGCAATAGTTGAAGGTTGGAAAGATCCCACTAGTCAGAATTTTGCATTGATTATATGTATGCTTTCCAAATCTGGATGTTTTACTATCCATGATATAGCTTATGCACAAGAGAACATTGTTGCATGAGTTTCCACCTTATAAATCTTAGATCTCTTAATGGCCCTAAAGACTTTGAGATCATGATCTTGCTCTGGCAGTCGAGGGAAGGATACTACCCCCACTTGAATGTAGTATCCTTATCAATGAGGCACTTGGTATCATCATAGACCACCCCTAGCGTGTCAATATATTCTTCCTCTTCATCCATGGCTACGGGAACCTCTTCAATGGGAGCCTTTTATGGATTTTGGGATCCTTTTCTATGTGGAGACATGATTGGACCTAAATCAAACAAGTTAAATCCCAACATACAAACTTGAAATCAGTTCAAGCGAAATCAAATAATAAGCATAACGAAAGTGAGCTCACTCTTTTATTTCACATAGAACAAGGGTTCATGGGATGAAGGATAATTCCATCGAAGTTTGGTATTGAGGGAAGACTCTGCATTGGGATTTTACAGGATTTATAGGGCATGAGCGTGAATATGGTTTCACCGCTGATACAGGTTGTATCGACAGAGATATGGAAATTTTTTTGATTAGGATTGTATCGATGGGGAAACCTTTTATGGTCCACTGATACAGTTGGCTTGATTACCTGTGAATTCTCCAAAACTTTCAAGTGCTTGGTTACACTGGTTTGTGTGCTTTAGCTCTGTTACATTAACACCTCGAAAGTATGTGAAAGGTTCATGTAAAAATGAAAATTGAAAGTGAGACATATCCATATCATGGTATGGCGCTTGGAAAGGAGTCAATGATTGGATTACATGTCTCTTTAAATCATTCTCACAAATATTTGAAGTGTTGACCTTGCACACATTAACTCGAAAGAAAAACTATGGCTATGGGAATTTCTCGAAGGTATGGAGTTTAGGATAGGGCCGACAAAGGGAAAGGAACATCGACATATTAAATGGTGTAAACCATATCCAAAATTTGTGGGCTCTAATTCTTCGAAGGCATGGAGTATGGAGGCGTAGGAGTTGTAGCGTGAGAGAGCAACGACCCACAAAAAACTTTACCAATCCCTACCCTGGATGAATGTGCGGGTGGGGTTTGGAGGAACAGGGGGAGGGGAATGTGTGACATGGTTTCCCCCCCTCTCCCTTCCTTTATATCACTTTTCTTTCCCATTCAAAGGAAATTTTAAAAGAATCCCTGAGGGAATATAACATAAATGGGATAGCCTATGCATATTTCCTTCTTTTTAAAATTTGGAATAAAACACACAAAGAAAAACAACAACATTCAAGGGTTATCGTTAGAAGTAACTTATCGACAAACAGAGTGATTGAGGATTGGGTGGTCGGAGGTACAATTTTGTTGAGAGGAGGCTTGGGTTCTCTTACTCTATCAGTCCTGTAATGAATGATAATGGGATGGGGGAAGAACGAGGTTAAATAGTCTTTTCTTAGTGTTGGGATTAAATCACATGAAAATACATCTCATACATGTGGTTGGAAATATGGCTACAGCAGAGATGATGCAGATGATCCAGGTTGTCATTGATGGCAATCGATTGTTTATGGAGAACAGAGGCAGGAACATAGAAGCTGAAACACAGACGCTGCAACACAAATGCGAAACTGCTGAAACACAAGTGTTGAATCACAGATGTTGAAACGTAGATGCTGAAACACAAGTGCTGAAACACAGATGTTGAAACGTAGATGCTGAAACACAAATGTTGAATCTCAGATGTTGAAACGTAGATGCTGAAACACAAATGCTGAATCTCAGATGTTGA
>ML792231.1:191833-206239 GCA_009831015.1 Picea engelmannii | reverse complement strand
TGACTTCTTGGGTGTTGTGGCTGCAGTCTTGGTGATCTTCCCTGTATTCTTTGCACTCTCGTTTTCTATATCTATAAGCAGATTCAATTTTCAGAAGAGATGATAACCATCTTTTCAAGAGGACTGCTATTAGTGTTGTATACCTAACCAGAACATCCACATCAGGTATTAGACTTTACATGAGCCATTTGTGCACAAGCTCATGATTTTGTAAAAATGTTATATTTTTAAAAATGTTACTTTAATATAATAAGATCCTAGTTTGTTGGGGTGTATAATAAAACCCTAGTATGTTGGGCTGTGGTCTAGTGATTGAGATAGGTTCTTGCCATGCTTAAGACCCAAGTTCAAACCACGATGGGTATACAGCCTTGGAAATTAAATTATTCACTGAGATTGATGGCATTTCAAATGCAACACTTGTCTAATGACTTTATTGGTGACTAAGTCTTATGTTAGAGTTCTATTAAGGTTTTTGCCTCTGTATGGGTTTTATAGGGATTTCCCCCCTCTCATATGTATCTCTGTCAATACAAACAATTAGTTTATGATGTTTTTTGGAGACCTCTTCCTTGATTATAGTGTTACTGGGAGCGCCCTTCCAGGGTCTGCTCCCCCCCCCCAGAACTAGGCTTCGAGCGAGAGCGTCCAGGGAGCACCCCTGGGAATGCAGTTTGGGGTCCCTAGGATGCTCCTTGCCACTATGGGAACATGACACTCCCTGGGAGAGCAGGGAGCATGCTCCTTGGATGATGCCTGGGCGCTCTCTAGAGGCTTCCCAAGTGCTACCTAGAGACATTGAACCATGATTGTGGTTTTTTAGTAGGTTTGAAAAAAAATGTTGGCAAGTAATGGTTTTAGGATGTTTGAGAGTTGTTCCAACCTCATTGGACTTCATATGGAGAAAGTAGAATTTCATATTTGTAATGCTCGAACTAGCAATCCTAACTTACATAAATTAAACTCAAATTAAACATAATAATTTGCATCCATTAACTAATAAAATAAAGACGGATTAATTCTGGTTGCATAATCCATAAGAAAGAGGGAGTGGTGAGAGTATTACCTGAGAGTTATAGAGTTCAACTCACTTAAATGTGAACGCAAAACAGTTGCACTCAATCTTTGATCCATTTGGTCGCAACAGAGTGTCGGGGATGACTCTCCTCCCAACCAATCTCCTAGTCAACATAATTGAGATCCAACGAGCCCTCAATCAACCTTGTGTGCCAACCTCTAATCCATTATTCTCAAGATTTCCCCCCCTCAGCCCCCAAAGATCCTCCACTCCCTTCTCCTCATTCATTAAATAGAATCCATCCATGCAAAAAGATCATGCTTAGGTTCCACTTGTCATCATATTGTTTTTTAAAGTTTTTCTTGATTTATATTTTCCTATAGTTCCAATTAGTCGTTTTTGTTTTTTTTTACCTCATTTACTCCTAATATATTAGTTGAATACTAGCTATTATTATCATACTATTATTAGTTATTACTTTATTTATTATTTTTTAAAATTGTTATCACCTATTATTATTTTCTTCCTCTAGTATTTATTATTTATTATTAATTACATGGCATTACATATTTTCTTTATTCAAGGAACTTCATCTCGAAGTTCACTTTAATTATGCTTCTTGTAGAGTCTTTTTTTTTAAATATTGTCTTCATGTACCGTCCACATCACCCTATGTTCTAACTAGTATAAGAGCCACCCAAGTGACCACAACAGGCATTGAAAGTCCACATCACAACTCCGAGGAAGTGCGAGTACTCTCTAGCCCTCTTTTCAACTTTCGATACTAGGCGTAAAGCCTATCAATTTAACTGGGACCCCAAGGCTCGAGACCTCATCTACTCAAGCATGGAATTTGTCTAGTACACTACTCATGTACCCTAAGAATCTCAAAAGGTTGGCCTAAACTTCTTTCACAACTCCTACCGGGTACTTAGCCCCAGGCATCGAAACCACACAACTCCACTGGTGAGTAATACTCTAGCGTTTCTTCCAGACTTCAGCATCACAACTCCAATATCGGGTACTCATACCTTCTCAAGATAGTCCCATGTGCCATTGTGAATTATACAAGGAAAAAACCATCGGCTTAGGTTGGTTGATTGAGTTTGTCACCAACCCATAAGATGTTATTTTGTAGATATTCTCCTTCGTAGTTATGGGATCCTACGAGATCATTGAATGAACAGGCTCTCTGTGCCTAGTAGTGGATTTCTTGTCAATCACCACCTCACAACATGAAACAAATGCATCAGTTGTAATCATAACATTGCCATCTAATAGAAAATAAACCACATTCTAATTGTTGCATCTCATCATGAGAGCACAACATTGTTGGTGTCACAACATCTTGAATAGTAAGGCACCACATGCTCATGCATGCCATCATAAAACATCCCATCATATCATATGCAAATACCATAGGTTTCTTACGATAGCATAACATCCTGAATATGATAATAATATCAACACATTGCACATGCAGAGCAATTAAACGGCATGGACATTCTTATCATGATTCATCAACAAAATCAAAGTCACTAGCCTGCATGAATATATATGCAATGAATATTAGCAATCCCATCTAATGCAAGAATGATCACCAAACATCTATCTAGGATATGCTTTTGGTTAAGTTTTTCAGCCCAGGTTAACTCTACAAAGGTCATCAATACTATGAGTACCATGTGATTGTCAACATGCTAAAGTCACCCTATCAATATGCTAAGGTTTTCATATATTTTCCTTGTCTAAATACACTGTTGACTTTTATGTAAGCCTCCATCATGTAGAGCCACTCTCTAGTCACGTATTCTTTCCTGCCTAGGGAAATTTGGTGAAATTTAGCATTGAGTTATTATTGATCTTACTAGCATATCTTAAATTGTTGATATCAAAATATAAATTCTCGGTTTTGTATATCTTTTGATCGTCACCCAAGGTTCTTATGTCACTTTACATCTTTGGTTTATTCATTCAAGGACCCTTATACCCAATAACATGTAAAGACTAGGTCATCATTGTTCACTCTTAGAAGGATTAGCTCACCTAATCCAAATACACAACCCGTCATTGGTATACCAACTTCTTACTCTTCATAATAGGTGTTTTATCATCAATCTCTAAGACTTAATCTATCACATGATCTATTTTCCTTTGAAGCTCTATAACTTGGATGTGGACAACTATTATACTTGAAAATTTACACTGTAACTTTTTCCTTGGTTAACAATTTGTCATCCCTAACCAATTGTGAGTGCTTTAGTTCACAATTCCCTATCTTGATACCTTAAAATGATATAATAACAATAATAATCTAATTTTAAGGTCACGACCAAGCCAGACACCAACTTGGTTTATGAGACCCCCTTGTTTGTGGGACAACGAACCCCCTCCGTGCAACGATTTGACTGCTAAAGTCTATGGAGTTATGCATATTGTAACCCTCTATGGATTTGAACTTGTGACCTCTTAGGAGGAAACACATGTTCCCAACCATTAGGCCCACTCAAGTTGTGTATCGCATAATCATCCCCCATAATCATCATTCAATTTTCTTAATCCACTTGTCAATATTGTTACAAGAACTTGCCACTTGGGTGAGACACCCCTTTACCATCGTTACATAAGTTTTCCTTAGGTTTTATTACGTTTTCATAGTTCCCCTAGCACTTCAATTCTATCCATTATGTATCCACCTTAAGGGAGTCATGTGAGCTTTAATTAGCTGATCTAATCCTAAAATTTTAATCTTGTTGTTATTCAAATTGGGCACCTTGCTCAATTATCACTAATCTTTCACTGGCTAGGAGAATATTGCCTTTATGCTAGAGTGTTTTCCCCTTTTTGCTTGAGGAATTTTTATAAATTTTTACTAGTCTTCTTCGTTCCCATCCTACATGCACTCGTGGGTTTATTACTTCTTTAATATAATGTTTCCATACTTCTCAAGTTCCTTAAAATGGCCTACATCATTATCCCAATCACTTAACTCATTTAATGTTTCCATACTTCTCAAGTTCCTTAAAATGGCCTACACCATTATCCCAATCACTTAACTCAATTGATTAATTGACAACATTTTCTTCTCGATAGGCATTGTCCTTGTTTAGAGCTTATTGTGAGACTTATCGTGTTTCCTATCGACAAACACTTTTGTGATTCATCAACAATTTGCCAAAGATTTCCACTTCATTATGATTATTCCCTCATGACTATTCTAGAATCTTCCATCATGCTCTAGAATAGACTACACCAATTTTTACTACAACTATAATCACAACTATCGTTTGTGAAACTCACTCAACTCACCTTATCATCTTCGTGAAGTATCTATCTATGACTCTTTTTCTTTTCATCTCATATTTCCAAGTTGGTTATGGTTACGAGCACTACCATAAGTTATTGTTATTAGAAAATTTCTAAGTGCATCATTTTCTCTTCCTATATGAGGTGACTTCATAGAATGCTTAATAAGTCAGGCATATACCACGAATCATTGATAATCAAACTTAAACCTTTCCTACTTTGTCTCTCTATACTTATTTTTCCATCTTCTCATTCTAATAATAGTTAACTATATTTCTAGGTGTAGTTGTATACTATATTTAAGTTATACACACATTGCTTCCAGTGTTGACTTTAGTTGAAGTGTACTTTTAGGGAATTGTACTACTCTTTTCTCAAATCGATCAATTATGTTTTTCTCACATCTCACCTAAATAGTCAATGTCTTGTTTACTTCCTCAAGTTACATAGGCTAGTTTGGTGTATTAAGTGATGGCATATTACTGCATATATGATGGTATCTTCTTAATGTCCATATCGAAGCTTTTAAGTTTACAGTATATGGAAGAAGGGAAAAACATAAGACACAATTTGATTATTACCCTGCACTCATCAGTGTAGGTCAACATAATAATGTTAATCTTCTTACTTTGATAATGAGCTCCAACATGCTATAAAGAACATATCAGAGGGTGCCATCATTCCCCTTAGACTAATTATAAGTTCCTTCTGTTTTTTTCCTATTAGTATCTTTCAAGGTTATAGTGTGACTATGAGTTTAATCGTAGCCTCGTTTTGGGTCATGCCTATCTTCTAAGGGCATAAATAACATGTGCATTATAGTTTCTTCTATCCTACACTTCCTATCAATTTTTTAGAAACCATTGCGTCCATTTTATGAATTTTGGGATTTCCTAGAAAAATATAAGTATCAAGGTATAGGCTTTAGGGATCAACCATGCATATTTCAATAAACCACACATTAATAATCATTCATGCATATTAATATTCGACCATGCATATGCATATGCCTAATCTAATTAGGCCCCAAGGGTTAGCTCAAGTGGTTATGAGCCAGACATGAAGCTAGCCCCAATAGAGGAGGTCACGGGTTTGAATCTCTTGTTCCCCCTTGGAGTTAGGCCTCATCATAATCAAGGTCGACGATTTACCCCGTTTACCATCTACAAAGTGGGGAAGTACTCAAGGGTTTCCCCGCGAGGTATTACATCGAATATAAAAACAAATAAGAGGGCAGACGAAGAAGAGAAGACACATCCTATGGAGGTTTAGGGAGATAAGTCCCAAATCTCCTTTCCTTATGCATAGATAATTCTAATGCACTCCTCCTAAGGATTTACTTTCTCGTGTTGATTGAAGCTTGTATTGGGTCATGTGTATTGCATCCAAAGTAGTTGTGAGGATGTCCTCGACGCCTTCGACAACTCATTGAATTGCACCCAAATGACAAGTGGTTCGAGTATTGGAAATCTTTGCTTAATATCTTATAACTCCAAATTGGACCCTAGTCTCCTTATAACTGCCACTAATTAGATTAAAAAATATACCATCTCCTTGGGATGGCTCCACAAATGCTCTAGGAGACCAGTGGTGTGTGATCTTGCACTCTAGACAATATGATGGGATGTCCTTGGGGATGTTGTTTCCCCTAACATTGGTGCATGCAAATGATAAAGTAAAACTAGTTGCAACTTAAAACAAGATCCATAATACAATAATCGATTTGTTACATGAATGCCATTAATTATCCAATAGACACTACATTATTTTGTTGCATTAATTATCTTTAGACAAACAACTTATCACACTAGATAACACCTAGCAAACATGAAAAACAACCATAACACAAATATCATGCCAATATGTATTTTAATTTATTGAACCATGATTTTGTTGCTTGTATTTAATAAGTAATTTTTAAAATATTAGTATCATGAATATCAAGCTTTAATTAGTATAATCAAAGTTGTAATGTTAAAGAATTATGGATAAATAACATTTAAGGCAAAGTAAATTATATCAAATAATGTGAATTAATTATAGTAAAAATATTAAATGATTCAATTTTAGTAATATATATATATATATATATATATATAACTTTGATTGGAGGTACGATAATATATCTCCACATATGGATAAGAATTTTTGTTTCTAAAAAAAATTGTAATATTTGTAATTATAATATGTTATAATAACAAGAAATGTGATTGTGGTTTTTCTAGAGTAGCATTTAAACAAAACAAATGATCCATTACATAAAGAAGAAGAAAACAAAGGAATGGCTTCCTTGGAAACCTTATACGTTAGTGTTTAAAAACCCACTTAGTCTACCCATCTATGTTTGATCTCACCAATAAATCCTGTGCAATGAAGGTTAAAAAAGAAAAAGGAATAGTGAGATTTTATGAGTTAAGTTTTTTTTAAGTAAAAAAAAATTGGAATGATATATAAATTCCTACACAAAAGGAATCCCTTGTCTCATGAACAAGGTGGTCTCATCCACAAATTTGATGTCAACTAAATCTATGCTCTTATATTTAAAAATATAATTAAAACCATTTTTTGTTTATGAAACACACTTGTGTGTTCATTTAAAGTTTAGTATGAATACCTTTAGAATTGTGTAACTTTATTTAGTATTATGTTGAGATTTCTCCAACAAGATTAGAATATGACGTCAATTTTATAAGTTTTGTGTTAGTATTGAATCAATGATATTGGTAAATGATGTGGCAAGCTAGAGGCTATTTTTGTTATTAGTAGTTGTCTTAATATCCCCTAAATAACTTTGCTAACAAATACAATTCCCCATTATTACCACTTAAATTTGTTTCATGAAACTAGATAAGATGACAAAATTTTCGGGGAGTTGAGAACTAGGATTGGATAAATTAGTTGAATTATCTTCGCAAGACAACTTAAACAACATTACCCTTTTAATACAATATGGACATAATAAATACAATATACTATCATCGTGTAGTTATATGTTGAACTAAAGGCAAAAAAAATACTAGGTGCAAGCAAATGGAAATTACAATGGAATGACTATATTGAATTCTAGCCCTAAAATCTATAATTAGAACACAAAAGGAGTAAAACTCATAACTCAATGGCTCAATGGAACCAAATGTTTTTACCAAAATGCAACCATGTCAAAACAAAATTAATAAAATGACAACCTAGTGATATTGACGTAATTTGAAAATGACAATTTAGTGTTGAGAAATATATAATATGGATTCATGGTAATTGTTGAGTTATAAGTAGTATAATTCATATGAATCATTATCGGTCAACCTTACTATGAGCACGTTGCCTCTTGAAGAAGCGAAGAATGGTAGTAAAATATTGATCAATTAACACCAAATAATGCCATCTAGTGTATTTTTTTTTAATCGATTTGGCTCACAGTGCATCTTACAAACTTGAGTGCACCAATGTAGTATGTTGACATAAACACATTTATTAAACAATGTACAAATAAAATAAAAGTGTAGTTACCCCACTGTCACAAGTTTTCTTCTTATCATCCAATTGTTTGGTGCGATATTTTTTACCATTGCACCAAATAACTTTGTGATGTTTCACTTGCATGCTCAACGTGTTATAAATGCAATGTCATGAATTGATAATATATGTATAGAATAATTTGAGGGACATAAAAACAACAAAAAAAACATGAATTAAAATCTAAAAATTCATTGCACATTTTTTAGTTGTCCACCTAATTTGACTTCGAATGTTAACTTGGTCAATACTTGCAAATATCAAGTTGACTTTCCAATTAAAACCCTTTTTTTCTTAGTTAATAAGAATAATTAATTACACATTTTCTTAACTTACCAGTTCTAAATTTTATGTACACAATTGCTTTGTATTATTGAGTTAATTTTCCCTTTTCTAATATGAAGAATATATATGAAAGTGGCCACTGCGTCGCCATCTATAAATGAAAGTCACCATCGTGGTGCTATCATGTAACTATCTTCATTTGGGTTGTACACTCCGCTCGTGTTATGCATGAGAGAATTTCAAAGAAACGTTACCAAGCCATTATTCTCAATTTTATACGTAATATATATCATGTGTTACCATCCAAGCTAGCATCCTTTGTGAGGGTGCTATTGGGGATAAGCACAACATGGAAAATGCACCATTGTCGCCTTAGCACAACCTCCCCTTTGTTAAGTTTCTTGCTTAAGTTGTTATTATTAATTGTGGGTTCAATAGTAATTATTACAGTTATAACAACATCATAATAATGATCTTACTGAAAGAAACAAGATCACATAGTACACAAGCATTTATCCTGGGAAACCTTCAAGGGGAAGAAAACCCAGCAAAACTTCTTTAATATAGATTCAATAACCAAGTACAGTACCAGAATAACTCTCTCTCTACGAGAGACAAACTACTATGATGCTAGACCAAAACATAATCAAAGAACCATAGCCAATCCAATGCTAAGACAATAAACCAAACACTAAAGAGTATCCTCTCCCAAGCAATGTGCCTCTTTGTCTTCCTTCTTCTGGCCACTGGTAATTGCAGCTTCCTTCAATACTTGTGCACTAGATGAGTGAGCTGAGTGAGTGAACAAATGAGGCGTTGGATTCCTTTATTTATACAAACTGGCAAGTGTTGAAAGGAGGTGTCTCTTCACTGGCAGGGCCGACTTCTCTTTCTGGGTAGTTAGAACCACTTTAATTTGCCTGGGGGTTGACTTCTTAATTTGCATATTACATTTAGGATTTGACCAATCTGCAAAAGAGGATAAGAATATTCTTTTCAGTTACACAATATTTCAACACTCCCTCTTAACAAGATGGATATTCTTTATCTTTTGACAGGTCACTAGATGTCATCATCAACTGAACAATATCATCTGAGCAATATCATCAACATCATCAACTGGACAACAACATCAACTAGATAATATCATCAACTGGGCAACATCATCAACTGGGTAACAACATCAATTGGGCAACATCATCAACTGGGTAACAACATCAACTGGATAACAAGAGGCATCAATATAATCCACTTGTTCATATGGCATCACGATCACTGACTGGTTCTCCATGAATCCATATTAAAGAAGTTTTGTTCTCTTTATCTTTGCACAGAAGATACTCTTTCTTTCTTTCATCTTCACACAGAAGATACTCTTTCTTATCTTCACACAGAAGATATCTTATCTTCACACATAAGATGTCTTATCTTCACATAGAAGATATTCTATGAGTTTTTCCATTCCTTTTATGTTCTCCCTTCTCTTGTAGTCATTTATCTCACCCGTCCACTAGGGAGGACTACTACCATATATTCACTCCTAGTCATCCCACATGAACTACAGAAGCTAATATGCTAGCCTGGGCAAGACTAGACTCCCTTTCCATGATCCACGTAGGATCACGACACAAACCTCAAGAGCCAACTAACCATTCCACATGATCAAGGTTTGTGTTCCAGGCTACTCAATCCTTGGCAGAGGAGAGTATATGTTTGATGCCCCTTGGAGAAACATCCACACCCCTCTCTACGAGGGTGGTCACACCCCTCTCTATGAGGGTATTCTAGCATGTCCCTAGAGTATCCAAAACTCAACACTTGGACAGAGGACAACCTTGGAAAATTTCTCATTCCCCTTATCTACGAAGGTCTCTTCCTTCTCTACGCAGGTCTCTTTTCTTTTCCTTCTCTATGAAGGTCTACCTGTGGGATTGCTCATTCCTTCTCTACGAAGGTCTCTTCCTTCTCTACGAAGATCTAGCTATGGGATCTGGAAAAAATATCTTGTGGTCCAAAATATTTCCATGGTATAATACCATGCTACCCATCGGTTGGGCACCATCCATCTACTGGATAACTTTCATCTTGATCAAAATATCTCATTACTCATCCACTGAGTAAATTGTTCCGTGGACCACTGCTTTACTAACTGCACCAAATCACGATCCTCCATTTCGAACTCGGAGACATAGCTCCCTCTTGCACCAAACTAAGATCTTCTTTAACTGTGTAACATATTGATAATCATCATCCTTGAAGTTTTCTTTTGTAATATCCTGGGTTGCTTCTTGAGTTTGAACATTTCTTTCTTTCTAAATTCATACTGGATCAACCTACTCCCTCTGCATTTATAAGAACAGTACTAGAGCAACCTGCAGTTACCTACATCTCATCAACTATATCTGAGTATCCATCTTTCTCTTCATCTTAAACATTTATGTTCTGCATCTTTAGGAGCCTCCTGCTCCTATATGAATATTGGATATTGTCTGGTTCTTACTGATTGTCACCATATCATAAGTCCTTCTCATGTTGTCTAACTTTTGCAAGTCAAGGCATAAGTTCTTTCTTCTGAGACCTGTAAACTTACTTACAATATGTTTTCTGAGATATGTCACTTAGCCAATTAGTCAGTAACAATAAGCAGTGATCAAATAAAACTATATCATGATTTCTATCAGAGTAGTACACATATTTTCTTAAGAAAAAATTGTCCAACATGTACACACCTGAAACCCTAATCATGAATAAGACTTTTGAACTCATTTTCACTCTAGCTATGAAATTACCAAATTTTCCCTTACTATCATAGCTAAACACATACCTTTGTCACTCTCATGAGTGATCATACCTGAAATAAATATTTTATCTCTTTCTTTATCCTCTTCTTGGATACTTTCTTCATAAATCTACATAGACACTGAAATAAAATGAGGTTAATTAACATTCTCACAAAAATCTAACTTGTAATGATAAAGTATTAAAGTAAACAATATACTAAAAATAAACATGAATACTTGTGTTTTTCTTTTGTGTGGGGAGGCTCCACAGACTCCACCATTTGCTATCTTTCTTCAGATCAACTATCTTCAACTTAAAGTACATAATCTTCGATTTCTACTAAAGATTTATTTGAGGGAGGAGATTCATCTTTCTCTGCAACATGTGTTGGATGCTTTCTTTTCCCTTTTCCTTGAGGATAGTCATAGGAAAAGTGTCCCAACTTTTGACAGTTGTAGCATCTGATCTTTGAAACATCTTTCTTCTTCTCTGGAACTCTTACGGAGTTAGCTCCTTTATTGTTCTTCCTAAAAGAACTTCTTCTGTTCTTTTGAACTGTAAGAGCTTTCTCTTCATCAACAATTAATCTCTTATGTTGGTCTGCAAGTCTAGATTCTTCGTGTGTGCAATCTGCCCATAACTTATCAAACTTGGGTAACTTGCTTCTTACACACACTCTACAAAAGGAATCCAAAATGTTGGAACCCCATTTAGGGTTGTGGTTACAAGCTCTTTGTCACTAATGACATCTCCAATAGCTGAAATCTGATCTCTAATCTGAGAAACTCTCATAAGATAAGATGAGACAGATTCTGAGTTTTTCATCTTCATATTACGAAGCTAATTTCTTAAGGCAAGATTCTGGATAATGTGTTTGCTTTCATATAACCTGGTGAGTGCTGCATACATTTTCCTTGTTGTATGTAGTTCAGATATATGAGGGATCAAGTGATCCTTTACTGAATCTGACACGATTCTCTTTGCTTTATTTTCATTCTTCTTATGCTTGGTCTTTTTCTCTTGTTCCTTTGGTTCTGGTACACCCACTGTAACATGTTCTAGGAGATCATTCTCGTCTAGAATCATCTGCAACCTATGCTTCCAAGATCTAAAGTTTCCAAATCCTTCCAACCTGTCTTCTACCCTCATGTTGGTAGCCATTCTTTCTTGTAGTAGAAAGCCTAGCCCTCCGGGCTATAAAAATAATAGAAAAATCAAATTTCTTGGATTTGAAAAATGAACTCACCAAAATATGCATTGGACTAAGGTGAGTATGCTGGTATAATCAATTTCTGAAAATTCCAATTTCTGACCCTTGAAACTGGACCTGCGATATTCTGGACTGCAGCTTTCTGGTTCTGGTTTTCTGGTACCAAGTCAAACTAGGGTTTGACTTTTCAGGAGTTCTGCCCACTGAAAATATTCGATTCTTGAGACAAAATATGCACCTAGGAAGTGTGCAATTCCCAATGTGGTTAAAATTCCAAATATTCAAGAAACCCTAATTTTTTAATCTCGACAAAACTGAAGACTGAATCTGCGACAATGATCTTTCAAGCTTGCTCTGATACCATGTTAAGTTTCTTGCTTAAGCTGTTATTATTAATCCTGGGTTCACTAGTAATTATTACAGTTATAACAACAACATAATAAGGATCTTACTGAAAGAAACAAGATCACAGAGTACACAAGCATTTATCCTGGGAAACCCTCAAAGGGAAGAAAACCCAACAAAACTTCTTTAATATAGATTCAATAACCAAGTACAGTACCATAATAACTCTCTCTCTACTAGAGACAAACTACCATGATGCTAGACCAGAACATAATCAAAGAGCCATAGCCAATCCAATGCCAAGACAATAAACCAAACACTAGAGAATATCCTCTCCCAAGCAATGCGCCTCTCTCTCTTCTTTCTTTCGGCAACTGATAATTGCAACTTCCTTCAATACTTGCGCACTAGATGAGTGAGCTAAGTGAGTGAACAAATGAGGCGTTGTCTTCCTTTATTTAAACAAACTGGCAAGCGCTGAAAGAAGGTGTCTCTTCACTGGTAGGGCCGACTTCTCTTTCTAGGTAGTTAGAACCACTTTAATTTGCCTGGGGGCTAACTTCTTAATTTGCATATTACATTTAGGATTTGACCAATCCTCAAAAGGGGATAAGAATACTCTTTGCAGTTACACAATATTTCAACACCCTTCACTTTAGGCCAGCTCTTTGAAGCCACAGGGGGTATCCCAATTCTTGGAAACAATATGTATAGTACAAGTCATTTCCAATTACACACCTCAATATATGTTAGATATACTAGTGCCTTAGTAGCAAAATGCCTTGAAAATATTCAACTAAGAATTAAGGAAATAAATACTACAATATAAGGAGGGTTAGGAGATAATTATATGAGTGCTGAGATCTGAAATAATTATGATACAACATAAATATAAATCATCACTAAGAAATCACTTTTTAGATGAAGAGAAAATGTACCTTTGACTGCTCAAGAGTGAGATCTAATTGCACAAATCAAGAGAGAATGATATACTTGAATTATACCTTGATCATATGTTGTAAATTGGACTAGCTTGCTATTGTTCAACAATTTTAGAGTTTGACATATGATTAAAAAAAAACACAGAAAATACAGATTTTGGGTGAGGAAAAGCACCCCAAGGGTGCTTAAAATAACTTAGAATGATAAACATTGGGCACTTTAGCTAGGGAAATGAATAAACTATGCGAAAATAACCCAACAATGATTATTTGCAAGTACAAATGAATAATAACCATGTAATTAGCTCAAACTTGCAAAGAGAGGTGGTGAATACCCCTATGGTTTCACAAAAAGTCTTCAAAATGAAATATAAAAACAATGACCATTTAGGAGATGAATTCACCATTAAAATGTGTTAGACATCCTTTATAAACAATCCATAAGTGAAATATAAGTTAGGGTAAGGTTAGAAAGCACCTTTTAAGGTCAAACCATAGCATTAGGGTTTCACAAATTCTGATTTTTATTGTTGTAATTAATTTCCAAAATTAGTAAACAGCTTAAATTAGCCACAAAACATTAGATAAAACCTTGAAACACAATATTGATAGGGCCACTTTTCCTTCTCAGGGTTAGAAATTAATAATGAAGCACAAACTCATGGATGAAAGTGTTTAAAAATTTAAAGTAAATTGTTAGATTTACTCTAGACAATGAAATACATATTTTTGAAGATTTATCTTTTATATTTTTTTGTATTTTTTTATTTATATGACATGAAAATAAAAGAATTGATTTTTTAAGGTTTTCATGGTTGGTTGTTGGAGTTAAGCTTAATGTCTTGTATCCACTTAGGGCATAAAGGGTCAAGAAGTATGCCCTTCTAAGAATTGGTTATCAATGTTTATGGATTAGAATGAGACTAGGTCCTCAAGGCTAAGTCTCTTGTCTAATCAAGACAAACCATGAAACCAAAACCTTATAAGAAGGGTTTCCCCAAGGGAAT
>ML792231.1:167426-191315 GCA_009831015.1 Picea engelmannii | reverse complement strand
CACTTGTTGTGCCAGGAGTAACACCTTCCCATTTTCTTAACTTCATCTCTAAAGTCATTCAGTTGAGTCAAGAAATAGGGAACCCTCCTTCTTGTTTTCAAGATTCTTGTCATTTAGTTGGACTTAGAATTCTTCCCTTGCAATTTCAACATCCTTCTCTCTTTACTTTTCATTTCTTAGGCTCTTCTGCTGAAGAAATTCATCTTCCCCTTAGATTGTCGATACACATTGTGTCGTCGACGTAAACACTTTTATCATCGATATAAGGGAGACGAATAGGCATAAGTTGTTGATACACCTAGTGTCGGTGGAAATGTCATATTTTTTTCGATATATTGAGGCATTCCAACACTTATCTTTTTCTCATACATTATTCCTTCCTTTCGACATATCGGAGGCCAAATCCCTTTTGGTTTCCACATATTGGAAACCAAATGGATTTTTCCATCCAACATATCAGAGGCCAAATCCCTTTTGGGCTACGATACACAAAAGACAATCCACCAGGGTTTGATTCCTTTTTCTTTTCAATATGCCAGAGCTCACATCCTTTTTTGGCACCGATACATGAAGTTCACCCACTAGAGGTCAAATGACTTTTGTGTGCTGATGTATCAAAGGAAAAATCGCTTTCACCCTTTGGTGCACTAGCGCATAGATCATGTTTCACCTATGATACATCGATATAAGAATTGCTTCTCATCACCGATAAAGCAGAAGAAGAATAACATTTAGGTGTCGATACAACGATGATCCCACCATTCCTTTCATGCATACGAGAGGTATTTTCACGCGATTTTGTTGATGTTTTGGTAGTTGTAAGAGGTATTAACCTCCACGTATAACCTATGACTTTGAATAGAATATTTCAAAAGCAAGTGAACCATTAAATAGATGTGTCGAAACCTTAGAAGACAAGTCGACCTAGCAGAATAAATAACATTAGAATATTATCTTCCAGAAATACAAGTCGACTCCACAAGAAAAAGATAAACAAAAAATATAATTACTAGAAAGTTAGGTCGGCCCAACCAGAAAAGTCACTAGATATATTAATATAAATAGAGGATGTTTTAGCTCATTTGTACACCTAGTTAGTGTGCAAGTCTTGTGGAGAGTTACAGTTGCAGCTGCAACTACAATTGCAAGGAGGAATAAGGGCGCATGGTCATCTCTTGGTCTTGGTCTGTCTCTTGGTGACTTTCTTGGTGATATTCTTGGTGATATTGTTGCTAAGTATGGAGCACGTTTGAGAGAGAGAGCAGTGCAACACCAACTGTTGTAGTTGTGTATGGTACTTGTCATGTGGATATGGAGACTCTCTCTCTTGTGCTCTACCCTTGGAGAAGGAGTGCTCTACTTATCTTGAATTGTTGTTGCAGTTAGCAATTAGGGTTTATCTATTGGTTATGGAGTAGGCTTGCTAGCATTATTCTAAGTAAAGATTAGTGTGCTTGGGGGTGGCATATGTGAATGCTTATGGTTGGGTGACAATGATGTGACATTGTCTATGGTTAAACGAGCATACCAAAATTTCAACATCGTATTAGAGTTGGTTTCCTTTGTAACAGTATAACCATTGGAAGGAAGATCATCAAATTCCCCCACCGCCAATCTCATTGAGAACTTACTGAACTCACTAAGAAGGTCTCCTAAGTAGGGAACATCTCTTCCTTGGATCAAATCTGCAAATTTTTGAAGTTGATATATTAGGGTTTCCTCATAAAAACCCTAGGGTTGCAGTGCCAGTTGCAACACATGTTGCAGTGCCAGTTGCAACACCAGTTGCAGTAAATGTTTTGTGAAACATTGGGCCTAATATTTGGTTGTTCTAGTGCACCTTGTTCAAGTTTAAGCTATTATTAGGTTACCTTTATATTTACTAGATAACAATAGCATAGACAGGATCACTGAGAGAAACACAATCACAAGAGTACACAAGCATTTATCCTGGGAAACCCTCAAGGGGAAGAAAAACCAACAAAACTTCATCAATATAGATAGCCAATACAATGCCAAGATAATGAACCAAACAACACATAAATTCCTCTCCCAAGGATGAACCTCTCTCTCTCTCTCTCTCTTCCTTCTTCAAGAAACTAGTAACTGCAACTTCCTTCAATACTTGCGCACTAGATGAGTGAGTTGAGTGTGTTTCCAAATGAGGCGCTGGCCTCTCTTATTTATACAATCTGGCAGGTGCTGAACATGTGTCTTTTCACTGGCAGGGCCGACTTCTCATTTTGGGTGGTTATAACCACTTTAATATATTATGGGGTTGTATTTTCATTTAGCCTATTACAATTAGGGTTTGACCAATCCGCAAAAGGGGATTTGGTCAATTACAATGCCTGACATGATCAATCCACAAAAGGGGATTGATCTAATCAATAATAAATATATTTTATCTTTATCCACAAAAGGGGATAAGAATATTCTTTGTAGTTACACAATATTTTAACACTCCCTCTTAACAAGAAAGATATTCTTTATCTTTTGACAGGTCACTGGATGTCAACATCAACTAGGCAACAACATCCACTGGATAACATCATCAACTGGGTAACATCATCAACTGGATAACATGAGGCATCAATATAATTGTTATAACCCTAAATTGCACCACACATACTTACCTGGCATCAGGCCAACTCATATCCCTTCTTTGTCAAAACACTATTGAAAAACTCTTTGAAAATCCTCTTGAATAAAGGCCCACGCGCCCTAACTCATTACTGCACGCGTGTACACGTTGGCTGACCCAAAACAGCCCGCGTGGACCGACAAAAGCATGAAAAAAGGAAAGTTGTCGACGGAACAAAAAGCTATGGGTGAGTTAACTGAAACTCCCGGCCATGCATGGCTGAGGGTTCGTTCAAATACCTAGCTCCTTCTAGCCTATAAAAGAAGGGGTAGGGGTACCATTTGGAAGAGGAAAAATATAGCAAAGAAACTCTGCCCATTTATGTATTCCCATTGTCCCAACCCTTTAGCCTTTCCTAATGCCAAAGGAGATTTAAAGCAAAGCAGTTGAAGGACAGAAGAAGAGGAGCCCAGGATCAGGTTCAAGGAGCGGTGGCCGGTCTCAACTTTTGTAAGTTGAATCATTTTAAGTAATAAAGATAATGCTTTTCCCGTCCCAATTCATGAACTTTTTATGGTTTGATTAGTTTATGTTTGATTTCTAACCCATGAGTATATAAGTAGTATGCATGCATAGTTGTTGCTCGTCTTGAATGCAGGTCAACTTTGGAAGGAGTATTGCAAACAAGTAATCAAGCACAACGGAGGATCGACATCAAACATCGGTAACGAGGTAGGTTGATCTTTCCATGCATTTACTAAGAAAAGGGGATTTAAATCTAGGGATGAAGGTAGAAAGTAATTTCTATTCGGTCATATCTGCATGCAAAGTCTGAACTCTATTTGCGAGTCTGTAGGGTGTTTTTCCCAACAACAGAATTGGTGACCATACTGGGGAGAATCTCTAGGGTTCCTGGAATTTTATTTAGTTTTTGGGTAGTTTAAAGACTAGTTTTTCTTGCCTGTCTTTTCTTTTCGTTTCTGTAAGGTCTGAGCTAGCAGGGAGTCTGGTTTTCCATACCAGCTTTCCCTGACTTTTGCTTGACTGTGTTTTTTGGGACCCACAGAGGTACACGCGGCCTGCACAAGGTCTACACGCGTGTACCCATGCCCTATCCTCTTACAGGCCACGTGTGAACGCTAGCTGTAGAGGTAGCAATAGCGTGTAGAGTTCAGAGAACCTCAGAGGCAGTTCTCCTCTTCCCTGTCAGAATCACACATTCTCATGGGGATTTTTGGAATTCTGTCTGAGTCTTGTTTGATAGCAGTCCTATCTCAGATTGTTTTTGCCTTATTATTTTTTCTCTGCATTATTTGTTTTTTTGTTAGAAAGAGTATCCAAGCCTTCAAGGGATCCTAGTTATCAATATCAGTGGTCTCTTCCTGGTTTGGTCTATCTGTTTTCATTTTTTCTTAGAGTTTAGATATACACGTGGCCTGTACAAGGTCAGCCCGCGTGTACACACCCTTTGTCTCTATTCAGGGCGCGTTCGCATGCTTGTTGTTTGAGTAACAATCACGTGCTTGTACATGATACTTTTTGTTAAGGGTAAGGCAGTCATCATTTCCCTTGATAAGAATTATTCCTCTCAGGTGTTTGAATCTCTGTTTGAACAGTCAGTAGCTTAGGATTAATTTTACCCTTAGCTTGTTTTTTCTCGTTTCAAACGTTGTAAGAAAAATAAAAAAATTTACGGTTTTTAGACAAGTGTGAGAGTCATTGTTTTTACAATTGCTATTGTGTGATTTGTTAATCTGATTCTTTGCGATCTACGATTTAGGCCAAATTTTGTTTTCCTTGGTTTTTTGCTTGTCGGTATTTTCCCTTTCTTGCTTTACTAGCACTTAAATAAATAAAAAATCTCTTTTCATTTTCTTCTTTGGTTGAAAAGTGTGTTTCTGCATCATTAGCTAGGGAAAAGTCTTTTATTTCATAAGTTTTTGCAGTTCACTTAGATCATAAGTAGCTCGTAGTCAAGTGAAATTCCTTTGAGTTTGTTATCCAAAATCTTATAAAAGTTCAAAACTCTTTCTTTTGAAAAGTTGTTCAAATTTTGTATTTAGTAAAAGTTTTGTTTCCAGCTTTTTTATTCATTTTTTGCTTTCATCTTTTACACATCATCAGTTTAACCCTCATACCCCTTGACGTAATACAAAGCCATAAAAGTAACGCTAAATTTAAAATCTACTAGACTTTTATGTTTGTAGGGTTCACAAACTAGTTCAAGACTAGGGCCTTGAATTAGGTTGGAGAGGAAACTCTTCAAGGCCATTTAAAATCAAACATTGGAGTCTGAGATAGGGAGTGTCTAAGTCCATTTTCATGGAAGTTATCCGGGACCCCCCTCTAACACAGGGGATAAACATGAGGTCGCGTGAAGAAAGGTAGCGGAGATAACTCCTTCAAAGACGAACCAATCATAGTGGAGAACACATATAGAGGGCTTGTTTTGGGATTCCGTCATTTGCATTTGCCATAGGGCTTCGTGGGTCTCGAATCTGTTCGAGGTCCTCGGTTGTCTTCCGGACCATTTTCTCTCGATACCCTTGATAGGTTTCGGGCTCGATACACTGCTCATTGTGGTTTACCCGACTTTCGACTGTACCGACCTGGTGATTGTTCGCGTGCTGGTAACCTAGTTGCCAATCTTTGTTAGGGACATACACAGGTGACTGCGAGGGTATACCGCGGTACTTAGGACAGACATTAGGCCACGCTTTGCAGAGTATACCCGGAGGGTGCTTCCGTGTTTGAGTTGCACTTGCACCGGTAAGTTGCTCTAGTGTTGGCTGTTGTATCTCTTCTTCCAATTAATTTAGTGTTTTCTTGTCTTATCTTCTAGGGACTTTTTTCTTAGTGTGTGTTACTTTTGAGCGTTTAGACTACCTTAGAGTGTCTTGGATCTTCTCACAAAGTGGAGGATCCTGAGCTCCGCCGGTCACGAAGGCTTCTTGGCCTGCTGCCTGTTACACTGGAGCCACCCCCGCCACCATTCAGGCGGAAGCTAGACCAACAAGGGTCTTTTGAAGCGACCGGGTTACACACCATTGTGCCTGAACAACCCCCGAAGGAATCAACTATTTTGGACCTTGAAGCAACCACTCTTGGCTTGGTTGAAACCCCAACCACTGATTTCTTGGCACCTTTTATTGTACCAATTCAATTTCACGAGCGCCAGATAGTGTTGCACACAACAATGGAAACAAATGTTGTTACTCCTTTTGGGAATTTTTCAATTCCCACCACGGTTGTCACCACAGGAGAGTCGTCATCTCCTAACTTACCGTCATCAGTCTGAGCCACCATGGTCTCGACCGAAACTACTTCGCACAGTGGTCCGAACCTGTCTTTGGCGGCGTCCACAACCCCTTTCACACCTAGTGCGACAGGCCCTCCGTTCTCATACGGTATGCCTAGTTCGAGTACAAGTCCTGTACTTTCCTACTCCACTTTACAGACTTTGGGTCTAGGGGCAGGGATCTCTAGCGCTCCTCTGCAAGGTCACATGGGGGGCACTCCTGTCCTTTTTAACGCTTTTCCTTGCAGAGAAGGTCATATCCCTCCTTCATCCCCTTCACTCGGTGGCTCGCATCAACAATCCATCGGGCAACCTACACACAATAGTTTATTTGGAGCGGGGAGTCAAGGACCACCTTTGCATAGTATGCCGGTAGGTTCGACACCATTTTCTTGGAACAGAACGTTTGGTAACAACACCTTCTCGTCAGCCGCTTTCCCGACTTGGGGTAACCCCATTTTTGGACAATCTACTCCTGGGCAAGGTACTATTCTTGCATAGGGGGCAAACCTAGCGAGACCTTGGAATTCAGGGCAAGGATCCGTTCACTCCTCCGGAATGCGGATCTGGGGTAATTCTTTCCACAATCAATGGAACCCCGGACAAACTACTATGCCTATCCCCACGGGACTGTCATGGGGTAATCCTTCCCAAAGTACTTCGAATACAATGCATGCCCAACAATCCATGTCCTATTTGGGAAATCAGTCGATGATGTCTCCACATATGCAAAATCCTTACGCTGGCCAGGGTCATGGTTTTTACCAAAATCCAGGCCAGCAGCCAAACTTTTCCTGGCAACCTGGTGCCAGTCAAACTCCAGGTCCCTTTTTCCTAGGTTAGTAGCAGCAACCCAAACTACCGTTCCTGGCGATGTTACACTTGCCAGATTTGACCAGGTTGTTGAATGACCCTATTTGTCATGATCCACGTTGGCCTCCTATGCCGACGAAGTTGCCTTCGAACATTCCAAAGTTCGAAGCCAAGCCTAATGAAGATCCATGAGATCATGTGACTACCTTTCATCTGTGGTGCTCATCTAACTCATTGAAGGATGACTCCGTATAGTTGCGATTGTTTCAACGTACTCTCATTGGGAGTGCCACGAAATGGTACATTGAGCTCGATTGCTCAAGATACTCTTCTTTTGGCGAACTGGCGATGGCTTTCCTTAACCATTTCTAGTTACCTGTGAGATACGACGCTGGCACAGAGCTGCTCGCTAATTTCGAACAGACAACAACGGACCATATCTCTGATCACATCCAAGAATGGAGACGTCGAAAGAGTTTAATCAAGGTACCAGTTCCACCAGCATTCCTGCTTGAGTGGCTCCTTAAGTATTTGGTCCCGCAGTTATCCAAAGACATTGCAATGTCAGGATTTTTCTCTGAAGAAGACGCCATCATGAGGGCTCAACAGTTTGAGCTCATCTATTCTCAGTCTGGTTTATTATACAACATCTTGCCAGATGCACCACGTTCAATACTGGATAAAACTAGACAGAGAGCTGGACCGCATGTCGATGGTATTGTCGGTTCAGCACAAGCCAAGCCTGCTGAGCAATTGACAAAGCAGTTGCAACAGTTATCCATACAACACATAGCGGCCAACCAAACTACTGCTTTGGCTACTCCCCCTATCCAAACGTCGGAGGTACACACAGTGCAGTCGACTAACCCAAAGGCCACCCAACAGCCTGAAGGGAAGAAAAAACAACGAAAGAAGGGTAAGGGGGATAAAAAACCCAACGATAATGCTGGCGGGGACAACACTGAAAAACAGAAGGCAAGGTATCCTTGCAACTTGTGTGCGAAAGACAACTCGACCCATCTATGTCCTCAACTTGCAGAGGCCCAAAAATTTGTCACGCAGCAACAACAAGCGGTGTTGATGAACCCATTTCAACATGGGCAAAATCTAACTCAAGCCTCTGCAAGTACGAAAGGGGGCAGCCAAAAAAATTGCCCGCCTCCGAACAACACCTCGTCCGCGAACGTATATATGGTTAGGGGTGATGCTTTCATATCGACTAGAGCGCACGATTATAGTAAACCAAGTGCTTCTGAGAAGGGCAAAGAAACTGACCTCCCATCTCTTCCTCTACAGATTGAGAAGACATTGGGAGAAACAATGACACGCATTCCAAAAGATGCATTTAAAAAAGCTTCTCATAACCCAAACGTAAGGGCCACCCAGAACTACTCTGTGGTGGAAGATTTATTACAAACCCCTTGTGCGATGTCTGCTTTGGAGGTCCTCCAAAGTTGCCCTTCTCAGAGAAAAGCTTTGTTAACCGCATTGGGCTCTACTGAGACTTGTAATCTGGGTACCATCATGTTATATACAACCGACTTAAAACCTCGTCTGCCTTACCACGTAGCGTTTCAGATAGTAGTGGCTTACCCCATGAAAACTTTTACACGGAATATCTTCCGCACGGTGGTCGACGAGGGCGCCTCGACATGCATTATGTCGTTGGCATGTTGGAAAGCCAGTGGCCAGCCCGTTTTGTCTCCATCACCTACTCTCCTCACTGCTTTCAACGGTTGTTCATTTTGACCACATGGCATCGTTCCTTCTTTACCCATGCATTTAGGAGGGAAGACTGTGTGTGTCGAAGTAGAGGTAGTCGATGCTCCCCTTGACTATAACCTCTTGTTAGGATGGAGTTGGACTTATGCTATGCAAGCTCTTGTTGCTACAGTTTTTCGGGTCTTGTTGTTTCCACACGAGGGCCGAATAGTGATCATCGATCGATTGTCTTTCTCCAGACCTGACCCATCTTTGGGGGCATCCACAGTCCCAATGATTGATAATCCTCAACCAGGTGTCGTCAACGTAGGAGTTGGTTTGTGCCCATCCTTGATGGGTACCTTTGATTACCCACCTCCTCAGGGCGATATCAAATTTATATCTAATCACCATAAGGTTGAGATTTTTCAAGTTTTGTCGTTCCGCACGACTTACTTCGAGGATCCATGGATTATTCCTTCCCCATCAGCCACAATGGATGAGACATGGCACCCAGGCATGTCCATGCCCTTGTCTGCCGCTGAAGTAGCGTACTCTTTAGTCCAGCAAGCTTTGGCTAACACTGATCCAACTCCTACACAAGAGTTAGATCCACTTCTAGAGCCTATTTGGGCTCAGGGTTCTCTCGCTAACGTCGATTCGTTAGACTTAGTATTGCCTTATGATGAAGCAGTAATCGAAACAATGACTAGTCTGGACAAACCTTAGGAATATCTTCATCACAGATCATATTTTCTCCCAGAGTTAAGCCGAATCGAAGCAGGAGAATTCACCATGACCATGATGGGAGATCAACCGTGTCCTATTCATCTCTTAGCTACACATGAAATTTATGCTGAGGAAAATATGGCGACTAAAACTATACCAATCAACATCTCCCGAAACCCTGGCATCGTGGAGAACATCTTCGTTGGAGTGGATTGCTCCCCCGAAGAGATTCAAATCTACACGGATCTTTTCAAAGAGTTCTGCGACGTTTTTGCCTGGTCTTATGAGGAAATGCCAGGTATTGATCCAAAAATAGTTGAACATGAAATCACAACTTATCCTGATGCCAAGCCTATTCGACAGAAGCTTCGTCCAGTTAATCCCAAGAAAGAAGCAGCCATCAAGATTGAGGTTGAGAAATTGCTAAAGTCAGGTTTTATCTATTCTATCCATTTGATTCAATGGGTGTCAAATCTTGTGTCGGTCAATAAAAAACAAGGCATGATTCATGTATGTACCGATTTCCGTGATTTGAACAAGGCATGTCCCAAAGATAATTTTCCAACACCATTCAATGACTATATCATTGATGAATGTGTTGGTTGTGAAGCCTTTTCTTTTATGGACGGTTTTTTGGGATATAATCAAATCCAAATCAAACCCGAAGACCAACACAAAACGACATTCATCTGTCCGTGGGGTACATTCACATATCGTAAGATGCCTTTTGGTCTTAAAAATGTTGGAGCCACATTCCAGTGGGCCATGTCTTTTTCCTTTCACGATCTCAAGCATATATTCAAGGCCTATCTAGATGATTTAGCATCATGATCTCGCAAGAGAACGAATCATCCCACACACCTTAGACTAATCTTCGAACGCTGTTGCTACTTTTGGATTCGCTTGAATCCAAACAAGTGAAAATTCTGCGTAACGTCAGGACATTTGTTAGGTTTCATAGTATCAACAACAGGGATCATGGTCGATCCTCTCAAGGTGGAGGCAATAATCCAGTTGCCCCCCCCAAGCACAATTCTTCAACTTCAGAGTCTACAAGGCAAGGCGAACTTTTTACGACGCTTCATCGCCAACTATGCCAAAATCACCAAGAGCTTTATGCGCCTACTGAAGAAAGACGTTCCTTTTTACTGGGACGAAGCCACTCACCACTCTTTCGACGCATTAAAACACGCCCTCACAACTGTGCCTCTGCTACAGCCACCTAACTATAAAAAACATTTCTTTTTATATCTGGCTGCCGCAGAGTCAACCATTGGCATGGTTTTAGTTCAGGAAGATGATTTGTTCTCAGAATACGTGATCTATTACCTGAGCCGAGGCCTCGTAGGACCGGAACTCAATTATTCTCATATCGAAAAACTTGTGTTGGCAGTAGTTCATGTTGTTCAACGGTTCCATCATTATGTTTTGTTTCGCAAGACCATCATCATTGCTGTCGTGAATCCATTCCAGTACATGTTGACACGACAGGTTATAAGTGGAAAAATCAGTAGATGGATAGTCATCCTCCAAGAATTTGACTTAGACTTCATTTCAGCAAAGTCCAAAAAGTCATTGGTCTTCGCAGAGCTTATTTCGGAACTTCCAGTTGAGTCAGGTGACGTTGTCCTTGAAGAATTGCCTATCCGGGGAGATATGTTTTTGATCACATCTTCAAATCCCTGGTATGGAGATATACTTATCTGTCTCCAGACTTTGAAGTGCCCCACTTCTGCTTCTCGTGATGAGCATCGGCGTATACACCATCAAGCTAAGAATTATCTCATACTCAATGATACGTTGTATCGGAGAGGTGTAGATTGCATCTTATGTCGATGTGTCGCACATGAGGAGGCAGTCATCGTGCTCAACGATTTCCATACCGGAGCTTGTGGCGGTCATTTGTCTGGGTTGGCAACAACCCAAAAAATTCTACGAGCAGGTTACTTCTGGCCGACACTTATCAAAGATTGTATAGAATCAGTCAAGAAGTGCCATCCGTGTCAAGTCTTCTCTCGGAAGATGAGGGCACATCCCACTCCTATTCTTCCTATCATCACAGTTGGTCCCTTCACCAAATGGAGGATTGATTACACTACTTGCAACCCCCCGTCAGCAAGGGGGCATGGCTATATCATCATAGCTATAGACTACTTCACTAAGTGGATCGAAGCTATGCCAACGTTTAAAGATGATGGAGAGACTGCAACTCTCTTTTTATTCAACTAGATCATAGCAAGGTTCGACGTCCCAAGAGAGATTGTTACTGACCATGGCAGTCACTTTCAGAACCAAATGATGATCAAATTAACATCAAAGCTTGGGTTACGACAAGATCATTCATCACCCTACTACCCCCAAGCCAATGGGAAGGTGGAAGCTATAAACAAAACTCTTAAGACTATTCTACAACGAACTATCAACTCAGCCAAGTCAAATTGGCATTTGATGTTATACTCGACATTATGGGCTTACTGAACATCTGTTAAGACTGCAACTAGTTTCTCACATTTTCAACTCATTTACGGGTTGGAGGCAGTCTTTCCCATTGAATGTCAGATCCCATCTCTAAAATTGGCAATACAATTATTGCCAGACACTTCTCCACTTGAAGAACAGTTAGTACACCTTGAGCAACTCAATGAGCAGCGTCATGATGCAGCCCTAGCCAACGAAGCTCACAAACATAAGGTCAAGTGTCAGTATGATAGGTCCGTTCATCCTCGGATTTTCTTTGAAGGCGACCTTGTCCTGGTCTATGACCAAGATAAGGACCCCCTGGGGGCAGGAAAATTCAAACCCATGTGGTTTGGTCCCTTCATCATAAAAGAGGTATTAAAGAAGGGCGCTTGTCATTTGGTTGATTTTGAAGGGAATACTTTGGCAGAGCCTAGAAATGGGCTCTACCTCAAGAAGTATTACTCATAGGCAGGTCACTGTGGGTAACTTTTTGTAACATATGTATAGTCTTTGTACTATTACTTTTTAGTTTCTTTTAAGTGTTATGGACGTGTCATTGATGTTATCTTTCGTCAATATGGCAGATGTCAAGTGATTCCAAGGTGTTCGTTGGGTATGCAGATGGTGCTAGTCGGCACACTCGGAGGCTTGCTTCCGCAGCTTGGGTAATCTTTACACCTCAGGGCCAGTTGTTATATTCCAGAGGTATATGCTTAGGTGACACCACAAATAATGTCGCCAAGTATAGTGCAGTTATTGAGTTGCTTCATGACGCCGTGTCATTGGATATTTTTCATCTCTGGGTCTACCTCGACGCTCAACTAGTTGTGTCACAGCTAAACAGAGTATACCAGGTTCATGATCCAACTTTACACCGACGATTCCTTAGGGTACGTCTCTTAGAACGAAACTTTGATTATATTACATATTTTCATGTTCCTAGGAGATTAAACCAAATTACAGATACTCTAGCTAATCAAATTTTAGATTGGCATCTTGCACACATATGAAAGAACATTGACATAAGCATGTAAATACATTTTTGCACACGTGATCCATAAGACACAAAAGATCAAAAAAACATATATAACATCATAAAATAACCAGAGTACATAGATGGACACAAGCGCCTAAAAAATGGGACTAATAACGAGTCACAGGGCTTATGCCCTCAAAAAATATATACAACTAGTGCTCGTGGCATGTAAAAAGTCTAAATAGGTTCAGGGCCTATGGGACATGTTATAATAGTCCACAGCATGGGCTAAACGCCTAAACAATCGGACCCACGTCTGAGGTGCCCCCACTACATGAGGCTGCATGGATGGCGGCAGGTCCTCTATCTCTGCCATCGGGACGGTGCGAGTGAGTGCAGTGAAGTTCCACTCAACTCGTCTAAGGACCCTCTCAGCCTCTCCGACTAGGAGGTTCCCTGCTACTGCTGGTCCCCCTGTGGCAGCTACGGCTTCTGGCCGAGGACGACGCATGTTCCGTGCATAATCGATAGGTCGCATGGGTCCCACATCTGCATGCAACAAACGTATACCCGTCAAATACTCTAGCATATAAAAAAATGATATATATAACAAAAAATGACATAAAAATTACATATGCAAACAAAAAAACTACAAAGGTGGAGATTTACCCATCTCCCCTCGCTCCTCACTAGGAGGCACGGGTATCTCAGGATCTCTAGAAAATTCTATCCCTGCATATGGGTAATCCTAGATCACAGGGATCTGCCGTGATAGTGATGCAAAAAAGTCATCATCGAAGGACTCATTGGTCCTTCCACCACCCTGTCGCGGCAACAATACTGCCCATCTACATAATGCAAGAAATGAGGCCTGATGTCCTATTACCACTTCCCGAGGACTAAATATCGAAACTCTCTCAAAGAAGAATGAACACAAAATCATCCCAAGCCCGAAGTTCCTCTGTGTCCGCTGTCGGCAATCTGTTAATTGCCTCTTCATACACTCAAGTAGTGTGGTACTCCAGTCAAAAATTTGTGCATTCAAGCATTGGATAGCACCGTTCATCTGTGCGCGAGATGCCTGATGCAAGGTTGTTGAACTGGTAATCTGCCTAATCAATAATAATATTGCCTGCAGCGATAGGTTAGTGATCTTACTGATGGGCACCTGGGAGCTCACACGGTTTGTCCCAGCCTCACAGTGCTCGGCTATCAGTTCTGCTATGTTATGCAGCCCCACAGGAAACGTCCTGAAGTTGATTGGTTCCCCTCTCCTTGAGAGGCCAGTCAAAAAGTAGATATCCTCGGTGGTGGGCATCAATGATTGCCCCTCTAGCATGAAGGCCTCTGCATCAGGGTGCCAGTAGTCAATCAAGGTATTCAGTAGCCTTGGTTGCGCTCGCATAAATGGACATAGGAAAAACTTAAGTAAACCACATTGCATCAATATGGCCATGACATTCGGATCTCTCGTGACCAACTCACTAATTGCTTCATGCTCCCTTTCCCTCCACTCGACATACATCCTGCCAAGACAACAAAGTTCAGGAGGGTCAGTGCTTGCCCTTTAGTTCTTTTTTTGCTATAAAAGGGGGGTCCACGCGAGCTGTAGAGGCGACAGTCGCGTGTACATGCGGGCAGCCTTTACTCTGCCCGAGTGTACATGTGGCTTGTCCAGAGACAACCCGCGTGTACCTAGAGCCGACCTTTTAAAGGTCGACGCCCACCCAAAAAATGAAAGCAAATGCAAAATTGAATAATTCAATAGCTAGATAGGGGAGTTTGTACTTACTTGGTCCAAGCAGAAGTTCGTTTCGTCCACTATAGCTCCTGGAATCACCATTTTTAGCAAAGGGGGTCTTTTGGCTCCAGAGTCAATTTCCAAATCAGCAATGGTGATAACGAGCTGCCAGCTTCTATCTATAGACTTTTTGGCCTCTTTTTGTCACTTTTTTGGCCTCCCTTATCAGTTTCTTTATACCAAAAACCATTTAGAGCGATTCAGGAGTTATATGGGAGGGATTTGATCGGGTATTGGGACACCTTTTTTTGAGTTTTGAGAAAATTTTGACGGTCCATGAAATTTTTTCCATGAATCAACTTGAGCATATAGGTTAGGTTACTACCCCAACTTTTGTGTCTCGTTGTCTTTTTCCTCTGCCATAGGATCGATCCCATCAGGTTGTGACACGGAACCATCATATCTGCTTTAGAAGTGTTGCAACTTGGCGGTAGAGCTTACTAGAACATGGATGCCCTAGGTAGGTCCTGGTTGCATTATGGTGTCCATGCCGTCTCTAAAACACTGTAGGCTCGGGAGTCCTTATAGTCTTTCCTGAATATGAGTTTGAGTCTCATTTGCATGATTCTTCTCCGCTCTTGATTTCACCCTTAGGACTCCCAAAAAACTAACGGGTCTCCTTTTAAGCCCTTTTCAGACCCTCTAAACATGAAAAGATTGTCGAGCGATCTTGTGGCCTTTCACGCTCGTTAAACTGAAATTTGAAGTCACGTCTGTCCGGCGGTAGTTTACCCCTTTTTCGGTCCGGACGATCAACTGTACGAACAAAGGTATACTCTATGGAACTTTCGTTCTTTAGAAGAGTACTCTCAGGTATAATTTTATCCCTTTTTCGGGCCTGAGGGACTAAACTTATGAAAAAGAAACCCCCACGGAGTCCATAGTTAAGCTCTTTTCAGACTCCCTAAAATTGAAAAGATCGTCGAGTGACCTTATTCTTTCACACTCGTTAAATTGGTCCAAAAGAATATTCCTGACGGAGTCCATAGTTAAGATTTTTTCAAACTCCTTAAAAATGAAAAAATGGTCGAGTGATTTTGTCCTTGTCACACTCGTTAAAATGGTTTTGAATCGACGTCTAATCGGTGCTAGTTTACCCTTCTTTTGAACCGACTAGACTATCTTCGAAAAATGTACCCCAATGGAGTCTCCTTTTATGTTTTTTCAGACACTCTAAATATGAAAAACCATCGAGCTTACCTTCTCTGGGCTCGTTAAACTTACATTGAAGGACGTTACCATTGTGTGTTTTATCAACCGCATTTGCATACCTTATCCACCAACCTTGTGATAGTTTGCTTCTGCGTCTTAACACCTTTGGCCGCCAGCGGATTTTTCCCGAGTATCATTTTACTAGAACATCAGTCTTGTCCTTGTGCCTTGAGATTGTATGTTTGCAATACTCGTTCCTCCATTGTAACGTAATATTCCTTTATTCTTTTTCCCCAATTATTGAAAAGAACAAAAAAATCAAATATACCCCAAAAAGAGGAAGGGAAAAGTATTTTCTTTATTGGCAGCATAATGAGTCACCCTTGGATAAAGCACATCTGTCTGTTTGTTCATCAGACTATGGGATGTAGTACGACCTTAGGAAGCTTTTCTTGCCATATAGAGTTTTGTCCTCCACCGTTTGGTTATTCTTCCAAACATATGGAGAGTTTGTGTTGCCTCCTGCTTCGTAGACTTATGATTAACATACATGTTGCTTGAGTCTCACCATTTGTCGTGCTATTGTCCAAGGGAAGTTTGTCACTAAGCTTGAGTCAGCCCGACTGCAATATGTCTCTTGTCCGCATACCCGACCATCCTGAACATCCAATCAAGTCCTTGTTCGAAATCACTGAAGCCTTCAGTCCGATCATCAAGATTATCAAGTCCATGACCGACGAGCCGTCGAAGACCTCTAGGTAGTGCAGTCGTACACTCATATTACACTCCTACCCGAGTTTTGAAGATTTTTAAGTTGTTGCTCGAGCTCTGAAGATCTCATCTCCAGCCATCAGGTCGAATAAGCTTCTGGAAGATGGATACTCTATATGTATATCTTTCTGATTTCGAGATGTAGCTCCACTGTGTATTGTCCACAGCTACTCTTTATAGTTATTTGACATGGATCTATAATGTATTTGATTGGTAGCATAGTTCTATTTTATCCCGAGCATGGGTATGCCCGCCTTGGTGAGACATTTGTTATTTTGCAGACGACACCTCCCGGTTCCTGATCCTTGGGCTCAATCATTCGACACATCAGTAAAGATTGGTAATGTGTTTCGGCCATCAGATGCTCTTCTGACCTCACACATTAGGGGGCATCTGTTATAACCCTAAATTGCACCACACATGCTTACCTGGCATCAGGCCAACTCATATCCCTTCTTTGCCAAAACACTGTTGAACAACTCTTTGAAAATCCTCTTGAATAAAGGCCCACGCACCCTAACTCATTACTGCACGTGTGTACACGCTGGCTGACCCAAAACAACCCGCGTGGACCGACAAAAGCATGAAAAAAGGAAAGTTGTCGATGGAACAAAAAGCTATGGGTGAGTTAACTGAAACTTCCGGCCATGCATGGCCGAGGGTTTGTCCAAATACCTAGCTCCTTCTAGCCTATAAAAGAAGGGGTAGGGGTACCATTTGGAGGAGGAAAAATATAACAAAGAAACTCTATCCATTTACGTATTCCCATTGTCCCAACCCTTTAGCCTTTCCTAATGCCAAAGGAGATTTAAAGGAAAGCAGTTGAAGGACAGAAAAAGAGGAGCCCAGGATCAGGTTCAAGGAGCGGTGGCCGGTCTCAACTTTTGTAAGTTGACTCATTTTAAGTAATAAAGAGAATGCTTTTCCTGTCCCAATTCATGAACTTTTTATGGTTTGATTAGTTTATGTTTGATTTCTAACTCGTGAGTATATAAGTAGTATGCATGCATAGTTGTTGCTCGTCTTGAATGCAGGTCAGCTTTGGAAGGAGTATTGTGAACAAGTAATCAAGCACAACAGAGGATCGACATCAAACGTCGGTAACAAGGTAGGTTGATCTTTCCATGCATTTACTAAGAAAAGGGGATTTAAATCTAGGGATGAAGGTAGAAAGTAATTTCTATTCGGTCATATCTGCATGCAAAGTCTGAACTCTATTTGCGAGTCTGTAGGGTGTTTTTCCCAACAACAATAATCCACTTGGTTATCTGGCATCATGATCACTAACTAACATATCTATAAATCATCGAAATTTTTGTTCTCTTTATCTTTGCACAGAAGATACTCTTTCTTTCTTTCGTATTCATGCATAAGTTACTTCTTTCTTATCTTCACACAGAAGATGTCTTATCTTCACACAAAAGATATTCTATGAGTTTTTTCATTCCTTGTATGTTCTCTCTTCTCTTGTAGTCATCTATCTCACCCATCCATTGGGGAGGACTACTACCATAGCTTCACTTCTATTCATCCCACATGAACTAAAGAAGCTAAGATGCTAGACTAGGCAAGACTAGACTCCCTTTCCATGATCCATGTAGGATCGCGACACAAACCTCAAGAGCCTACTAACCATTCCACATGGTCAAGGTTTGTGTTCCAGGCTACTCAATCCTTGGCCAGAGGAGAGTATCTTCCTGCAACCCCTTGGAGAAACATCCACATTCTTCTCTACGAGGGTATTATAGCATGTCCCTAGAGTATCCAAAACTCAACACTTGGACATAGGCCAACCTTGGCAAATTTCTCATTCCCCTTCTCTATGAAGGTCTCTTCCTTCTCTATGAAGGTCTCTTCTCTTTTCCTTCTCTATGAAGGTCTACCTGTAGGATTTCTCTTTCCTTCTCTATGAATGTCTTTTCTCTTTCTCCTTCTCTACGAAGGTCTAGCTATGGGATAAAAAAAAATATCTTGTGGTTCAAAATATTTCCATGGTATAATACCATGCTACCCATCTGTTGGGCACCATCCATCTACTAGATGGATTTCATCTTGATCAAAATATCTGGGCACCATCCATCTTTTCTAACTGCATCAAATCATGATCCTTCATTTCGAACTCGGAGACATGGCTCCCTCTTGCACCAAGTTAATAGCTTCTAATCATCATCCTTGAAGTTTTCTTCTGTAATATCCTGGGTGCCTTCTTGAATTCAAATATTTCTTTCATTCTGTCTTCATACTGGATCAACCTGCTCCCTTTGCATCTTTAAGAATGGTACTGGAGCAACCTGTAGTTACCTGCATCTCATCCACTATATCTGAGTATCCATCTTTTTCTTCATCTTGAATATTTTTGTTCTACTTCTTTAGGAGCCTCCTGCTCCTATATAAATATCGGATATTGTTTGGTCTTCACTGACTGTCACCATATCATACATCCTTCTCGTGTTGTCTAACTTCTGCAAGTCAGGGCATAAGTTCTTTCTTCTGAGACTTGCAAACTTACTTACAATATGCTTTCTTTGTCACTCTTATGAGTGATTATACATGAAATGAATATGTTATCTCTTTCTTCATCCTCTTTTTTGATACTTCCTTCATAAGTCTGCATAGACACTGAAATAAAATGAGGTTAATTAACATTCTCACAAAAAACTAACTTGTAATGATAAATTATTAAAATAAACAAGATACTAAAAATAAACATGAATACTTATCTTTTGTTTTTGTGTGGGGAGGCTTCACGGACTCCACCATTTGCTATCTTTCTTCAAATCAACTATCTTCAACTTAAAGTACATAATCCTTAATTTTTGCTAAAGCTTTCTTTGAGGGAGGAGATTCCTCTTCCTCTGCCACATGTGCTTGATACTTTCTTTTCCCTTTTCCTTGAGGACAGTCATAAGAAAAGTGTCCCAACTTTTGACAGTTGTAGCATCTGATCTTTGAAACATCTTTCTTCTTGTCTAGAACTCTTACAGAGTTAGCTTCTTTATTGTTCTTCCTGAAGTAACTTCTTTTGTTCTTTTGCGCTGTAAGAGCTTCCTCTTCATCGACAATTAATCTCTTCTGTTGGTCTGCAAGTCTAGATTCTTTGTGTGTGCAATATGCCCATAACTTATCAAACTTGGGTAACTTGCTTCTTGCACACACTCCTTGTACAAAAGGAATCCAAAATGTTGGAAACCCATTTAGGGTTGTGGTTACAAGTTATTTGTCACTAATGACATCTCCAATAGCTACAAGCTGATCTCTGATCTGAGAAACTCTCATAAGATAGGATGTGGCAGATTCTGAGTTGTCCATCTTCATATTACGAAGCTGATTTCTTAAGGTAAGATTCTGGCTAATGTCTTTGCTTTCATATAATCTGCTGAGTGCTTCATACATTTGCCTTGTTGTCTGTAGTTCGGATATATGAGGGATCAAGTGATCTTTTACTGAATCTGACATGATTCTCTTTGCTTTCTTTTCATTCTTCTTATGCTTGGTATTTTGGTCTTCTTCATCTGGTTCTGGTACACCCACTGTAACATGTTCTAGGAGATCATTCTCGTCTAGAATCATCTGCAACCTATGCTTCCAAAATCTGAAGTTTCTAGATCCTTCCAGCCTGTCTTCTACCCTCATGCTGGTAGCCATTCTTTCTTGTAGTAGAAACCCTAGCCCTCCGGGCTATAAAAATAATAGAAAAATCAAATTTCTTGGATATGAAAACTGAACTCACCAAAAGATGCGTTGGACTGAGGCAAGTAGCCTGGTGTGTTTAGATTTCAGAAAATCCAATTTTTACCCCTCCAAACTTGATCTGCGGATTTCTGGACTAGTGCTTCTGGTTTTCTAGTACTTTTGGTACACTGGTACACTAGTACTTCTTGTTTTCTGGTACTTTGTGAAAACTAGGGTTTCACTTTCCGGGAGATCTAGCCACTGGAAAAGTGCGCTGAGTATGCCAAAATGTTCCTTGAGGTAGGGCACACCTTTCTAGATGGATTTGAGGATGAAAACCTTCTTTAATAAAAATCCCTAAATTTCATGTACGACAACAGTGACGTTTTTCTTTTTCTTGTGAAAGATGCTCTCTTCAGCTTAGCTCTGATACCATGTTAAAGTTTAAGCTATTATTAGGTTACCTTTCTATTTACTAGATAACAATAGCATAGACATGATCACTGAGAGAAACGCAATCACAAGAGTACACAAGCATTTATCCTGGGAAACCCTCAAGGGGAAGAAAACCCAACAAAACTTCCTTAATATAAATAGCCAATACAATGCCAAGATAATGAACCAAACAACACATAAATTCCTCTCCCAAGGATGCACCTCTCTCTCTCTTCCTTCTTTCGACCACTGGTAACTGCAGCTTCCTTCAATACTTGCACACTAGATGAGTGAGTTGAGTGTGTGTCCAAATGAGGCACTGGCCTCTCTTATTTATACAATCTGGCAGGTGCTGAACATGTGTCTTTTCACTGGCAGGGCCGACTTCTCATTCTAGGTGGTTATAACCACTTTAATATATTCTGGATGGGCCGACTTCTCATTATGGGTGGTTATAACCACTTTAATATATTCAGGGGCCGTCTTTTCATTTAGCCTATTACAATTAAGGTTTGACCAATCCACAAAAGGGGATTTAGTCAATTACAATGCCCGACATGATCAATCCACAAAAGAGGATTGATCTAATCAATAATAAATATATTTTATCTTTATCCACAAAAGGGGATAAGAATATTCTTTGTAGTTACACAATATTTTAACACGCCTTACCCTAGCGCATCTCCAGTTACCTTTAGATTGCAAGTTGGAGCACTTTGAAGCTTTAGGGTTCGTCATTGCTTGTCATTGTTGTCGAATGGTGCCATTGTCTATTGCTGTTGTTGGAGGTATGTACTTATATATGTTTAAGTTGTATCACTATTTTGAGTGTGATTGCAGGAGAAGGGATTTCTAGTCCAAGCAACGATCGTAGATCCAGAGGGATCTCAGATCTAACACATTCATAGGAACAACACACTACAGGTTTGATTGTTTTCATATGCCTCTAATTGTTATGGAATTATTATGACCTTAGGAGCATCTAGTTGTATTTTGAACTATTGAAGTTATGATTATCATACTAACCTCTGTTCAAAGTTGAAGTTAGAAACTAACTTTAGTCAAAGTATTAGATTGATTAAGGTTGAGACTTTAGAGTTTATTTGCTCTATATTCTCTAACTTGGATTTATATCTAGAAAGTATATTGTCTTAAGTACAAGGGACAACTTGAAGAAAATACTTGTCACCTTGAATGAAGGAGACTCATAATAAAATCAACAACACTTGTTCTTGAAGATAAGACTCCAGGTTTCATGTTTGATTAAATTAATAAGTTTCCAATTTGCACATATCAGGTTTTATAATTGCTACATTACTAGTTGTGACAACAATCCTTGAAAGGTTCTATTACTGCTAAATACAATGAATACTTGGTAGCATGTGAGTACTATTGATATAAATGCTTGCAAGATGAACTAACATCTCCTCTAGGAGATACTTCTTGTTTTTCTTCCAGACAGGTCACCTTGGTAATAATATGATGATTACAATGAGATTGTCCTTTTTTTATATTCTTGTTGACATATAAATGTTCTTATGAAAATGTTATTATACTTTTTTTTCTTGTTTTCTTGTTCCAGGAAGGTTACCATGGGGGAATGATTAATCACAACAATAGAAGAGTGTTGTTCCTATTTCTTATTATTGTATTTTTATTTTGGTTCTTGTTCCAGGCATGTCACAAGCAATAGCTCTGAGAAGGAGCCACTGTGATTATTGTTATCGTTCTTGTTTTTATTATTATAAGAGTATTATTCTTGTCTACTGTTTTTCTCTTTGTTGTCCTTGTTCCAGGCAGGTTACAGGCGATAACTCTGAGGGAAGCTATAGTGACGGTTGCAGGAGACAACATATTAGATGGTCTCTAGTTTGAGACATGGAGTAGACTATCCAAATAAGAAGTTGTATACACGATTGTATACATCCATGTACCAAAGAAGAAAAAGATGAAGAAGGGTACTTTTGCGAGATACTATCTCATATGGAGATTGACTGTAAGGAGCAGACGACTCCACCGATGACCAAACAAATCCCTCTAGTGCAATTGATCACTCTTCAGATCATCAGGAAGAGTTAGTAGAGCCAAAAGGGCCTACCCAAAATTGTTGCAGTAACCAAGAAGAGACCAACACGGTCCCATGAAACTTTGCAAGATTCAACATTGATGAGCCATATCATGAGGAGAAGATGGCTCTGCAAATTATACAAAATCAGAGGGATTCAAGCTTTAGAGGGAGAATGAAGACTCAGATACTTTCATATTCAGATGAAAGAGAGAGACATCTTTCAAAACTGACAGACATATGCCATGGGTTGAGAAGGCTATATCGAAGCTTCAGAGGCTTCGAGAAGATATGAGATCTTATGGGAAGATTCCCTTGCTTTAGTAGACTTTGCTATAGTGGTCGAAGAGGAAGCCAATCAGAAGGACTGGGATACATATATTTCCCTTGTTTATGAGACTAGAAGGGAAGTAAGTGGTGACTTTCAAGTTAATCTACAAGATCAATCATGTTACAGATAAATAGCCTAGAGATGTACAAAGCTTGATTTGTGACCAGAGGATTCTCCCAGCAAGAGGGAGAAGGCTACGATGAGACACTTGCTCCAGTATATTGCTACCGACGAACAGGTAGTAGATATGTTGACCAAGCCTCTGTTAGGGACAAGCTTGGAGTGGTCCAAATGTTTTTTCTCCAGTAGTGAGAAGTGATGTGTTCCCCAGTAGAAGGAAGTGATGAGATCCCTAGTAGTGGGAGCTACTCCAACGCAAGTTGGTACTCTAACACACGCTGGTATGCTGCCCCAACGCAGGCTGATATGCTGCCCCAACGCAGGCTGATATGCAGGTTGGATTTTCATTTTTACATGAAACTTGCACATACTTTTGAGCCATTAATGTAACAAAGCTCAAGCCGATAAACTAGCATAACCAAGCACTTGGAAGTTTTAGTGAATGAGCGCGTAATCAAGCCAACTGTATCGACGGACCAGAAAAGGTTTCCCTGCTGATACAACCCTTATCGACAGAATTTCTATGTCTCCGTTGATACAACTATATCGACAGTGAGACCATATTTACGTCGTTGCCCTGTAAACCTTGTAAACTTCCAATGCAGAGTCTTCCCTCTACACAAAACTTCAATGGCAATATCCCTCAGCCCACGATCCCCTGTTCTATGTGAAATAAAAGAGCTAGCTTATTATTTGATTTCACTTGAACTAATGTCAAATTTTTCTGTTGTGATTTAACTTGTTTAATGTAGGTCCAATCATGTCTCCACCTAGAAAAGGATCCCGTTGAAGAGGTTCCTGCAGCCAGGGATGAGGATGAAGAAGAAATTGACATGCTGGGTATTCTATAATGATATCAAGTGTCTCATTGATAAGGAGATCACATTCAAGTGTCATTGATAAGGAGATCACCTTCAAGTGAGGCAGATATATCATATGTTCAATAATCAGACCTTCCCTCAACTTCCAAAGCAAGATCAT